>JAGFNQ010008229.1:21238-75954 GCA_024364735.1 Boesenbergia rotunda
CACCTGAAGGATTAAGCCCATAGGGTGCAAGTGGGTTTTCAAGAAGAAAACCGACATGGAAGGTAATGTTGTTACCTTTAAGGCTAGATTAGTGGCAAAAGGATATCGTCAGAAACAAGGAATTGATTATGACGAAACCTATTCGCCAGTAGCTATGCTTAAATCCATTCGGATGCTCTTAGCCATAGCAGCTCATTATGATTATGAGATATGACAAATGGATGTGAAAACAGCTTTCCTTAATGGAAACCTGCTTGAGGATGTATACATGATACAACCTGAAGGTTTCACATCGGTTGATAAAACCAAAGTATGCAAGCTTCGACGATCCATATATGGACTGAAGCAAGCATCCAGGAGCTGGAACATCGATTTTGATGAGACAATCAAAGAGTTTGATTTCTCACAAAATCCTAACGAACCTTGTGTGTACAAGAAGGTTAGTGGGAGTGCAGTCGTATTCCTAGTACTATATGTCGATGACATATTGCTTATAGGAAACGATATATCAGTCTTACAGACAGTTAAAATTTGGTTGTCCAAAACTTTCTCCATGAAAGACCTGGGAGAAGCAACCTATATCCTTGGGATTAGAATCTATAGAGATAGATCAAAACGGTTGCTTGGTCTTTCGCAGTCTATATATATAGACCGAGTGCTAAAAAGGTTTAGCATGTCGGAATCCAAGAAAGATTACCTTCCCATCAAGCATGGGATCAACCTTTCAAAGCCTATGTGTCCGCGCACAGAAGACGAGAGGATTTGCATGAATAAGATTCCTTATGCATCCGCGATAGGATCTATCATGTATGCTATGTTATGTACTAGGCCCGATGTATCGTATGCTCTGAGCGTCACGAGCAGATACCAGTCTGATCCAGGAATAGATCATTGGGCGGCTGTCAAAACAATCCTTAAGTACTTAAGAAGAACTAAGGATGTGTTCCTAATATATGGAGAAGGAGATATGGTAATACGTGGGCCAGTTTCCAGACAGATAAGGATGACTCCAAATCTCAGTCTGGATACGTATTTACTTTGAATGGAGGCGCAATAAGTTGGAAGAGTTTCAAGCAAGACACTGTAGCGGATTCTACTACGGAAGCGAAATATATTGCGTCTTCGGAAGCAGCAAAAGAAGCAGTCTGGATCAAGAAGTTTGTCTCAGAACTTGGTGTGGTTCCAACCATTGATGAATCAGTGTCGGTTTACTGCGACAACAATGAAGCTATTGCACAAGCAAAGGAACCAAGGTCTCATCAGCGATCCAAACATGTGCTTCGCCGCTATCATCTGATCAAAGAGATTATAAGTAGGAATGATATACAAATTGAGAAAATTCCCACTGAAAGGAATTTAGCGGATCCTTTAAAGGCCTTGCCTCAAAGCAAGTTTGAGGGTCATGTTAGAGCCTGTGGTATTGGATACCGTAGCGATTGACATTAGGCCAAGTGGGAGTTTGTTAGTAATATGAGAGAAGTGTCCTAAGGCAATCGCCTTATGATTGTAATCATTTACTTTAATAAATGAATATTCACTATTTGAGTATACATGTTCGTGTATTTGATTGAGATCTTAAACTCATTTACTGAATGTCCGCAATACAATTCACAGCATGAGAGAATTTGTGATGAATTCACAACTAGTGATTATCTCTACATGTGCAATTGTGAAGTATTGAAATTGTCCCTAGTCGATGAATTGATAAATACGGACAGTATCAATTCTGTGGAGACTAGCATGGGTTATTCTCTAATCAGCTGATTCTCACTGGCTGGTGACATTGGGATGTCCGGAGATAAACATGAATGTTAGTTAAGGGAACTAGTTCATTGGAGTGACTAGCTATAAAACTTCGTATGGTAATCTACATATAGATATGTCAATGAAGTTCTTACTGCAGCTTAAGTGCGATGTTCCTTTGACTTGCGGTGTTCAAGTCATCTTGGTCATGGAGACTTATACTTTGACATCTTAAGCAAACATCTCTAAGGAGGTGTGGACCCAGGATGGTTGGGTATAAGCCGAAGTGCCCGAAGATGTTTGAACAGCCTACAAAGGATTCACCACTCCTTGCGAGGAGATGTATACCCAAGGCCTATCGTCGGATTGTTACTCGAAGCCTCTGGCCAGAACATCACATGTTTAGAGTATGAATCTCTCAGAACATGAGAGTAACTAGAATCCGTAGGACGAGAAAAACTTTGCTTGGGCTAGGTGTGACGTAGTCAGCTTAGTGGGGACTGACACAAATAGACCGTGTCCTGAACCAAGTGGGTATAAGATGGTGAAGGGAATGAGGCACGATTCATTAGAGCTGCTGAAGGGTTTTAGAATAATTTCTGAGGTCAACCGTTGATCTTTCGATTAATTGGGGATCATGATGTACTACTAGGTGTCACTGACGAACCCGAAATACTAGGTTAAAGTTGTCACGAATTGTGTGGATCCGTCAGAATTTAAAATTTATAAAATGTGCTGGAAACCCTTTTTGCAATCAAAATATGAAAACGTAGTAAAGAGGCCACAGGTCGTATTTTTCCTCGGGACTAGTTGATGTTTGTTTGATTCGAGCTCGTGTTTATGTGTTGTTTGTGAATTTGGGTTTTGAATGTGATTTGGGTTTGGAATGCAATTAGAAATGAAAAAGAAATCCCTTCACTAAATGAACTAAACAAGTGTGTTGCAATTAATAACTCAACCCATGGAAAGCTAACTTAACCAAGACAACTTAACTAAATTTGGGAAACAAATCTGAATTTGATGGCAGCCCAAATACTAAGCAAGTGAATCAGAACAAGGCTGAAATTTTCGATTAAAGCTAATGCCAAACACTTAAAGCCCAATTGTAGAGTTGAAACTTGCTATTAATGCCAAAATGGAAGTTGGAATTCAAACTCAAGCCATGTATGAAACGAACTATCTCCTAGCTCACTACTAACTCAGAATTGCACTTAAATTGGCACCTATCACTGCCCAAAACTCTTCTTGATACCAAATGGAAAAAATCGAGATAGTTTTGATACAAAGGAAATAACTCATGTGCCAAAAACTTAAATAAACTGCAAGGGTTTTAAACTGATACAAAGCAATGCAGAAACTGATCAAATTCAGCTTAGAAATGTAAGCTAACAATGGACTGATATGCAGGTCTGAAAGAAGAAATGCAGTAGCAAAATTTGAATCAATGCAGAAACGTCCAGGGCAGAACAGTTTGCCTGAAATTGCAGAAATAACAAACTGATATGAATCAATTGAAGTCGAGTGCAGAAATTGAATGCGAATACCTAGCAAATGAATCCAACTTCAATGTATAAATGCAAGAGAAGAAATAACAACTACTTTAGACAAAGTTCAGATGCTGAAAGAGAAATCTGTTGTGCAGAAATGAAGCAAAATCTGATACGCCATTACCAATCTGATACGCAAACAGTAAGGCACAAATTGAACTGAAATCGAAAGCTATTGTTATCTTAACAAGCTCACTAACTAATCTACTTGCAAAATGGAACTTAACTACTGCAAAAACCATTCAAAACGAAAATTACAACAACTGAATAGAAATCAGAAACAGAAATGAGATGCAGAAATGAAATTACAGCTACAAACAATGAAAATTAACCAAGTAAACTAATCCTCAATCACTCCCTAGCTCAAATGCTCCTTGTTCGTCACGCAAGGGTGAGCCTCGAACCCGCAAGCTCAGCAAACAATTGAAAAACAGCTCAGCAATTCAAATCCAGCTCACGTTCTGAACCAATCTGAATTCCGAATCGATTTCCTCAATCTGGCATTGTCCAATTGCGCGGATGGTGTGGGGATGAACCAAGCACTCCAGGGAACCCCTCTGAACTGCTCGGATGGATGAAGGATGGAGCAAAATCGAGATTGAAGCGATAAATGACAGAGCTGCAGAAACCGCACAACAATTCTGTTTTGGCCAATTCAGAGCTGGAAATTCACCGAGAACCTTCCCAATAGCCTAGCAATTGATCTAGTAGAAGAATTGAGGGGTCGCGTCCCTTGGATTGAAGAAAACTAGCTAAGAAAATGAAGAACACGAAGAAGAAAGTGTTGCGGCAAGGAAACGCGACGAGGAAGAAAGGCTGGATATTTTTGATTAAATACTTATCAATGGACGACCCTGATTGATTTGGATGAATCCAACGGCTGATCTTGCTCTGATTTGAGCCAAACATTGAGGATGTTGATCAAGGGTCAGGATCTGCCTTGTGGTAGCTCAGATCCTCCAGAATTGCAACGGATGGTCCAGATCAACTTAATCTTTGAATGGACGATCTAGAGCCCTCCGAGTTTGATCCAACGGTTGAATGAGCTCTGATTGGGATGAAACCTTCAAATCTTGATCAGAATGCTTGATCAACCCTAACCCTAGCTCGGATTGCTTCAGATGGTCCCGGATGGCTCAGATCTAGCCGCTTTTGAATCGGACGGCCCAGATTTAATCATAATCTTGATAACTCGATCCGAGTCACTTCCGACTCAAGTTCGACCCAATATGCCCTAGATCCATGAACCTTTCATGCCTACAAAAATAGATCAAGAATTTAGTGGCCAAATAATCTAAATATGTGTAAATTTGCAATTAAGTCCAAAATAAGAGTAAGTTCTAAAACCTAGGGAAATTTCACAATTAAGCAATAAAAACATAGGTCAAACATGGATTTTAGCAATTAAAATAATCAACAAAATGGTATCTATCAGCCACTCATGATCGTTCTATAATTGATGAATTATAGACGGCCAACATAAATCGAAAGCCTATTTAGTCACACGCACTACGAGTAATCCGAGGGATTTAAAACGAGTTGAAAATTGGATTTTTCGATCAAGAGAGATAAGTCGAATCTGAATTTTCAGAGACGCATCGGAAGCATAAAATGGTTAAGTCTTTTGAAGACTTATTGAACGAATTAAATGAGTTTAATTCGTGAGGTCATGGCTTGGGTTTGGCCGACCAAAGAGGGTCCTCACCCTCTTTGTTTGGCCGGCCACATTAAAAGGGGAGAACCAAATTGTTTGGTTGAAATTATAAAATAAACCGAGCGCGGTTTGTTTTATAAAATTATGGATAAAGAAATTTATATAAAAAAATTTATATAAACGGATTTATTTTTCATGGAAATTAAAATGAACCATGGATTGGTTTATTTTATTTTATAAAATCAAAAATAGATTGATTTACCATGATAAAAAAATTTGTCTAAAGAAATTTATATAAAGAAATTTATATAAAGAAGTTTATATAAAGAAATTTCTTTCCATAAGAAAAGGGAGACATGGTTGTTTTTATTGTAAATTAAATTATGATAAAAACTTGGCATGATGGAAGAATTCATAGAAAAATTTATATGATAAATTTCTTATGAAAATTTATTCCATAAAAAGGAGACTTGGCGGTAGAGAGGCTACTATATAAAGGAACCAAGACAAGGCTTGATTCTTAATCCAAGAGATCTAGTAATAAGCCCTCTCTCTCTCTCCTTCTCTCCCTCTCCCTTTTCTAGTGCCGCCGGCCCTAGAGGCCCCTTGTTGTCGTGAGCCACAACCACCGAGAAGCCGCCGCAAGAAGAAGAAGAAGCGGGCGCAACTCCTTCCTTCCTCCCGGAATCTTGATTCCGAACTTCGTTTGGTGGTTAGTCTTTCCATCTCTCTCTTGGTATTCTTGTCGTGCCTTTGGAGAATCTAGTAGTTCTTGTCGGCACGAAACTCATGGCTTTGCGAAGTCATCCCGAAGAGAACTCGGCGTGGACGCGAATAGAGGCGGAGCTTCCAAGGGACGCTACGGTTGGATCTCGTCCCTTCCTTCGAGTTACGCGAGGTATTAAGTAAATTAGTTTACTTTCTGCAAAATTTTAATATATGATCATTGTTGGGACCGGTAGACGAGCTAGAGGGGGGGGGGGATTAGCTCCAATTTGCTCCATGATGATTTGTTGCGGCGGAAGACTCGAGCAAACGCTAACACAAAGGATTTACTTGGTATCCACCCCGGCTGGGTGACTAATCCAAGGATCCACTCTCCTCACTCTCTCATACACTATGAAAGATCTCCTTCTTGAGGTGGAGAAACCTCTTACAAGCTTACAAGAAGATACAACAAGATTACAAAGCAAAACACAAATGAAATCTTACAAGATTTACAATGAATAAGCTCTGTTTGCTTTCCTTGCAATCTTCAAGCTTGTGATTACCTCTAGAACCTTGGAAATGCAGCAGCAATATCCTCCAAGGCTTCCCTTGAAATGGCACTGATGAAGGAGAAGAAGGGGAGAAGAGTTGTGGCTCAAAACCTGCGTGAAAACCCTTATACCCGACGCCTAGGGTTTCCTAATCGATTACCCAATCGATTACCACGTCATCTAGCCGTTCAACGGCTATTTTTCGAACCTTAATCGATTAGCCAATCGATTAAGACTGCCCTTAATCGATTAGCTAATCGATTAAGGGAAGGTTGAATCAATTACCCAATCGATTCAGCCACCTTCTGTTCTCGCAACAAAACTCTCTTAATCGATTACCCAATCGATTACGGTCCATCTTAATCAATTACCCAATTGATTAAGATCCTTCTTAATCAATTACCTAATTGATTAAGACCCTTCTTAATCAATTACCCAATTGATTAAGACCCTTTCTATTCTCGCGAGACAACAACCCAATCGATCTCCCAATCGATTGAGTCCAACCTAATTTGTGTTCACGGTCAACCCCTTTGACCAACCTGGATTTCTCCATCCTAGCTCTCAACTAGGACTTAACCTGATTCCCAACCAGGTTTGCCTAACCCTCGAGTTAGGTCTAGTCTCTCGGTAGACTTCCACCTTGCCAGTGTGCGATCTACCCGATCCACCTGGACTTCACCTAGTCCCACTAGGTCTTTTCCCATTGCCAGCGTGCGATCTCCCTGATCCACCTGGACTTCACCTAGTCCCACTAAGTGTGCCTAGTCCCACTAGGTCTTTTCCCATGTCAGCGTGCGATCTCCTCGATCCACCTGAACTTCACCTAGTCCCACTAGGTCTTTTCTCATGCTAGTGTGTGATCTCCCCGATCCACCTGGAATTCACCTAGTCCCACTAGGTCTTTTCCCATGCCAGCGTGCGATCTCCCCGATCCACCTGGACTTCACCTAGTCCCATTGCTAGCGTGCGATCTCCCTGATCCACCTGGACTTCACCTAGTCCCACTAGGTGTGCCTAGTCCCACTAGGTCTTTTCCCATGCCAGCGTGCGATCTCCCCGATCCACCTGAACTTCACCTAGTCCCACTAGGTGTGCCTAGTCCCACTAGGTCTTTTCTCATGCCAGTGTGTGATCTCCCCGATCCACCTGGACTTCACCTAGTCCCACTAGGTCTTTTCCCATGCCAGCGTGCGATCTCCCCGATCCACCTGGACTTCACCTAGTCAAGTCTCCAATCAACCTTGACCCACTTGACATCATACGATATTTAAACATAATTATCAAACATCGAAACATCCAAACATAAGCTCACCAAGCTTATCAGACATCGGCTCACCCGAGCTTAGTCAACCTAGGTCAACCCTGACCTAACCAAGATTGCACCAACAATCTCCCCCTTTTTGATGTTTGACAATATGTTTGAGAAAGACTAATCCCTATTAGCCTTTCAATTTCTCCCCCTTTGACATACATCAAAAACTCTCCCCGAGAGTCTATATGGTCAAAGGCTTGCTCAATGAAAGTCCCATACCTTCCATTTGAACCTATGCTCATCCTTAAGCATTCATCATAATGAAGATTTCCAATCTTCATTCTTTCACTTATCCCAAAAATAAAAATTCAAACTCATGGTTTTAAGGAAGACCTCCCCCTCAAAACATACTCTAACCTTCCATCATTGCACCAACAATGATTTTTGAGTTCCTAAAACTTTAAGAAATCTCAACTCGAGGTTATGAGATTTTGAGATTCAAAACTTGAATCAAAACCTCTCTTTAACCCTATAGTTTTTTTTTTTACCAAAACTATCCCTCTTTTGATTTCACAATGAAATTTACCCAAATATACTTATGAAAGTAATTCAAGGGTCTAGGGATTGTTAGGTTACTCAAAAATGGGTTATTGGACTGAAAACAAACAGTTTCAATCTCACCAATCAATTGGCGTTGGGAACCAATCGATTAAGACATGCATTAATCGATCACCCGATCGATTATAGCTGCCTTGAATCGATCAACGGATCGATTACGCGAGCTTCTGTGCTCGCAGATAGGGCTAACAATCGATTGACCAATCGATTGAAGTAGCCTAATCGATCACCTGATCGATTGGGATTTTCTGATTTCTGAAAATAAATTCAGTCTGAATTTCAGAAACTCCTAAATAATTCTACAAACTTCGAAAAATTCTAAAATTTTGTGTAGACATTATTTATGACATATACTATCATGGAAAAATAGTTTTCTATGAAAATAACCTTTATTTCCAAAGATTGATACAAAATTGGAAACCATTGAAATATTTCAATGTTTCACTCTATTTTGTATCTAATTCATCAATGATGATATCTATCAAAAGATAGTCTTCACCAATATTTTCCAAAATAGTTTTGAAATAGATTTCAAAAGCAATTTCCAACCATGTTCCTTGGGCTAGGCATTATAAACTTTGATCATCTACATAGGATGTCTATTAATGCCAATGTCCTTAATTTCAATAAAAATTGACTTAATGCATGATAATGACTATGACATGCATCATGTGAGGATTTAAAGAATATTATAGCTAGATGATGCATGTATGACATGACATGTAATATTTTTATAATAAAATATGAGAGATGGATTATGATGTCATGGCATGTGATAGGGCATACAAAACATGGCATAGTAGTACAAAAGAAAATACCTAGATTTCCTATCTAAGTATCAATAACTCATCGCTAAGCCATTGATGATCCTAACTTTACCCCTATTTCCAAGATAATGCCAAAACTCCCCAACTTGGCCTATCTTTGGATTCTAACCTAGTTGTGCCAACTTTTATTGAGTTCAATCTTTCAAAACTATAGTTTGACACAAAAATTTACTCCTCCTAGAGTAAACAATTGATTCCTTCATTTTCAAGGGTATTAACTCCTTGAAAATGTCCCAAAGTGCCAACTTCATCAAGGTTAGGTTAACTACTCTTCCAATTTGAGTTGACACTCCCTAGACCTATCTAGGGTGTGGCGAACACACTCTTAGGAACCCAAAACCTATTGGTGCTCCTTGGGTGTTCTAGGTATTCACTAGGGATAACTTCCCTTGATACCTTCCTAATGACTCTTCTAGGCTTCTCCGAAGTCTTAGTCATATTAGTCTTGTCTTGGTCAACTCTAGGGATGGCTTCCCTTGTGGCCTTGACTTGACTCCTTGACCTAGATTGAGTTCCATACCTATATGGAACTCTATGATAGGATGGGCCATCATCCTTGATTTTAGGTTTGTATCCCAAACCCTTCTTGCTTCTAGAAGGTCCATGATTTCCTAATTCTAGGTTTTGAATTTTTGATCCCTTAAATAGATTTTCTATTTTCTTAAGGGATTTTTCCAATTTATCAAGTTTTGACCTCAAAACTTGATTTTCAATCATTACCTCATCAAGGCTTGGTTTTCTAAGATTGCCTTTGTGATTTTTCCATTTGGCCTTGTTTTGGATGGGTCTACCTTGGAAATTTCTAATTTGTTCTCTATCCTTAGATGTGGTAGTCCTAGCATGGAAGACTCTATATTTTTCCTTAGGTTTTTCATACCTCCTATTTTCATGATAAATAGCATTGAAATGATAATAATTATTTCTAGCATGCATATTATCATGATGAAAATAAGTACCATTACCTAATGGTACCTTAGTCTTAATCTTGGAGGCTCCCCCTTGACTTGAGCTCCTCCTTTTTGCTTTGGTCGGATCCTTCCCCTTTGGACATTGGTTTCGATAATGTCCCTTTTGCTTGCATGAGAAGCACACAATGTGTTTCTTATCCTTCTTTACCAAGGGGCCGACCTCCTTTGGTTTCTCCTTGGTCTTGGGTGCCACTTGCACCTTCTTCTTGACCAAATTGGGACACTTACTCTTGTAGTGCCATTTTTCCCTACATTCAAAGCAAATGATGTGATCTTTATTTCTACAAATTGAAATTCTTATACCTTTGCTTGTAGGGGTGTTGCATGACTCTTCACTTGATCCGGAAGTAGATACTTCTTCTTTTTCCGAAGTCAATGACCTTTGCTTCCCCTCAATCCTAGAGGTAGAGACTTCTTCTTTTTCTTCCTCGGCCAATGCTTCTTGAATTTCCTCCCCGGATGTTGAGCATCTCTCAACTTCCGAGTCCTCTTCACTTGATGAACCTCCCTTTTCGGATTTGTCTTGATTTGGTAGAGTGGAGGGATCTTCATGAAGCTTTGTCAATTTGCTCCAAAGCTCTTTGGCATCTTTGAATTCTCCAATCTTGTCCAAGATGTTGCTCGGCAAAAGATTGACCAATAACTTGGTCACTTTGTCGTTGGCCTCGCATCTCTTGATTTGTTCCTCATTCCATTTGCTTTTCTTAAGGAACTTTCCTTTGGTGCTTGTTGGAGCTTCAAAACCCTCCATTAGAGCAAACCATTGCTCTATCTCCATCATGAAGAAATTTTCAATCTTTGACTTCCAAAGATCGACATTCGCCTTGTCGAATGGTGGAGGTGCTCGGGTGTCATAGCCGAACTCCATTTTTGAAGTTGAACCCTCTTGATGATGACTTCTTGAAATTAGGGTTTCTTCCAACTTCTTCTTCTTCCTCTAGCTCTTGCCCTCTTGGCGATGAGTCCAAAGAAGAGCAACCTTGCTCTGATACCACTTGTTGGGACCGGTAGACGAGCTAGAGGGGAGGTGATTAGCTCCAATTTGCTCCGTGATGATTTGTCGCGGCGGAAGACTCGAGCAAACGCTAACACAAAGGATTTACTTGGTATCCACCCTGGCCGGGTGACTAATCCAAGGATCCACTCTCCTCACTCTCTCATACACTATGAAAGATCTCATTCTTGAGGTGGAGAAACCTGTTACAAGCTTACAAGAAGATACAACAAGATTACAAAGCAAAACACAAATGAAATCTTACAAGATTTACAATGAATAAGCTCTGTTTGCTTTCCTTGCAATCTTCAAGCTTGTGATTGCCTCTAGAACCTTGGAAATGCAGCAGCAATATCCTCCAAGGCTTCCCTTGAAATGGCACCGATGAAGGAGAAGAAGGGGAGAAGAGTTGTGGCTCAAAACCTGCGTGAAAACCCTTATACCCGACGCCTAGGGTTTCCTAATCGATTACCCAATCGATTACCACGTCATCTAGCCGTTCAACGGCTATTTTTCGAACCTTAATCGATTAGCCAATCGATTAAGACTGCCCTTAATCGATTAGCTAATCGATTAAGGGAAGGTTGAATCAATTACCCAATCGATTCAGCCACCTTCTGTTCTCGCAACAAAACTCTCTTAATCGATTACCCAATCGATTACGGTCCATCTTAATCGATTA
Source organism: Boesenbergia rotunda (assembly GCA_024364735.1). NCBI lineage: Eukaryota > Viridiplantae > Streptophyta > Magnoliopsida > Zingiberales > Zingiberaceae > Boesenbergia > Boesenbergia rotunda. The sequence continues at coordinate 32,786 of JAGFNQ010008229.1, forward strand.
CCCAATCGATTACGGTCCTTCTTAATCAATTACCCAATTGATTAAGATCCTTCTTAATCAATTACCCAATTGATTAAGACCCTTCTTAATCAATTACCCAATTGATTAAGACCCTTTCTATTCTCGCGAGACAACAACCCAATCGATCTCCCAATCGATTGAGTCCAACCTAATTTGTGTTCACGGTCAACCCCTTTGACCAACCTGGATTTCTCGGTCAACCCCTTTGACCAACCTGGATTTCTCCATCCTAGCTCTCAACTAGGACTTAACCTGATTCCCAACCAGGTTTGCCTAACCCTCGAGTTAGGTCTAGTCTCTCGGTAGACTTCTACCTTGCCAGTGTGCGATCTACCCGATCCACCTGGACTTCACCTAGTCCCACTAGGTCTTTTCCCATTGCCAGCGTGCGATCTCCCTGATCCACCTGGACTTCACCTAGTCCCACTAAGTGTGCCTAGTCCCACTAGGTCTTTTCCCATGCCAGCGTGCGATCTCCTCGATCCACCTGAACTTCACCTAGTCCCACTAGGTGTGCCTAGTCCCACTAGGTCTTTTCTCATGCCAGTGTGTGATCTCCCCGATCCACCTGGAATTCACCTAGTCCCACTAGGTCTTTTCCCATGCCAGCGTGCGATCTCCCCGATCCACCTGGACTTCACCTAGTCCCATTGCTAGCGTGCGATCTCCCTGATCCACCTGGACTTCACCTAGTCCCACTAGGTGTGCCTAGTCCCACTAGGTCGTTTCCCATGCCAGCGTGCGATCTCCCCGATCCACCTGAACTTCACCTAGTCCCACTAGGTGTGCCTAGTCCCACTAGGTCTTTTCTCATGCCAGTGTGTGATCTCCCCGATCCACCTGGACTTTACCTAGTCCCACTAGGTCTTTTCCCATGCCAGTGTGCGATCTCCCCGATCCACCTGGACTTCACCTAGTCAAGTCTCCAGTCAACCTTGACCCACTTGACATCATACGATATTTAAACATAATTATCAAACATCGAAACATCCAAACATAAGCTCACCAAGCTTATCAGACATCGGCTCACCCGAGCTTAGTCAACCTAGGTCAACCCTGACCTAACCAAGATTGCACCAACAATCATGTCTACATAATACAAGGTTGCATGCTTAGATGTACAGTTAAATAATTTGGAAAATTATTTATGCTAATTCTTCCGCTGCACGTAATTAAATTTTAAAATTACAAACCCGCATCCATGTCAACATGCACCCTTCCTTGCTCCCTCGCCGCCGACCACCACAAAGGCAAGGGAAGATCCCTTCCTTATCCTTGGTGATCCCAGCCGAGTGTTGCTGGAGAAAGGAGGAGGAAAAGTGAAGGAGATGAGCCTCCTTCCCTTTGCGCCGACCGAAACCTAGAGGAGAAGAGGAGAGAGAGAGAGGAGAGGCCTTGGGAGTAATCTCTTGGATTAAGCCTTGGTTTTATAATCTCCTTGGGTATTTATAGGGCTAAGGTAGGGACCAAGAGGAGGAGTTGGATCTTGGCCCACCAATGGATCTTAGCTCGATCCATTAATTAAGATTCATTCCACTAAAAGATCTTAATTGAACTTCCTCACCAACCCCCATATTTTCATATAGGCTCCACATATTACGAGTCGTCCATCCCCCCGTGTTTAAGATATTGAATGTCCGTTAATTAATTTAAATTATTGACAATTCAAATTACTTAACTTCTAGATTCTTAATTAGTACCACTCAACCTTATCATCATACCGGATCAAATCCACCTGCAGGGTTTAACATGATGAATCTTTTGAGCTCATCAAGGGGGCATCATCATCCCGACTCACCAGGACACAGATTCCGTCAATAATCAACAACACATCATATTATTAATATTATCTCCCAACTTACCGGGCCTATCGATCTTACAGAATAGATCTCGTCCATTGGTAAATCAAAGAGACAATAATTAATAATATATGCCCGTTATTATATCGGGATTAAGGGATCGTACTCCATAATAAAATCTGAGGTCCTATCCAATTATCGAGTCAGCACAAATTGGATAACCTCTGGTTTCGGTCCTGCTCAATGTACTCAAAGCACACTAGTGTAATTCTATGGTAAGACCAACCACACCTAATTACACTACAACCATCCCGATAGTTTGTCCAATTCCATCTTGGTTGTGAGCCTCTACTTATACTAGGCAAGGAACTGATAACATGATCTTCCGTGTGACACCACACACCATGTTATCTACAATGCGAAGTAATGGACTTTATGCATGTATTAATATAAACAGACACCTAGTGTAGTTGTGATTCTCTTTTCAAAATGAAGATGTTCATATAATATAAAAGAAGCATGTCTTTCAGTATACACATCTTACAACAACTAAGTAAATCTTTAGTGTCTCTTATTGTCTTTATATATTGTTATTTTATTTATCCAACTAATTAATTATTTTTGCTAAGTAAGAAGCAAAAGATCTAGTTTTATATTTGCAGGGTTATTCACCCCTCTAACCAATCTACACGGGACCTACAACTAGGAGACATGAGTTGGGGGTTCTGCCGAAGGATAGGACAACATAATGAACTCTTATGGGTAATCCAGTCAAAAATCAATCAAGTATCTTTGGAAGTCATCATAGAAGTGCCCAAAACTAGGTTGCGAGGTTTTGTTGGTTGGGAAACATCATGAAAGACTTGCTGAATCATGATAGTTTGATTCACTGAGTAATGTTAGTAATGTCCTCATATTTAGCCAAGAAATGGATGTACAAGTTGCTGATTAATCCCTCGAGCAATACGAAGAAAGCACCAAGAGAAATTCAGAGAGATTTTCCAAAGCAATTAGAATCAATTTTCTCAAGCTATATGAGGTGGGTTCATATCAGAGGCCTCCCACTAATGGTCGTCGGGGTGACAACTGTGGGTAGGGTCCATCTGGTTGTCATTTACCAGAAGATATAAATGAGGTCTCAAGATAGTTTTCTCAAGGACTTCTTCTCGGGCTACGTGCCTCTATACGAATGGCTACCTAGAGGTGGATGACGGAAGTGATTTCCCTTATTTTCTCCCTTATCTAATGTGGCAGTCTATGAGTGGAGATGGGATAATGAACTCATCATGTTTACTTACATAGGTGGGAACCAGCCAGAAAGTGCGGGAAAGGTGATGTGAGTTTCCTTCTGCCTATATAAGTAGCTTCGTCAATATGGATGAGGTAAGTTGGTTTTCATCTCTTCTTGAAAAGCAAAGGTCACTCTTCTTCATTTTTCTCTTCGTCTTCTCCGCTTAACCTACTTTTTTCCTTGTTATTCCCGATCATTGACTTGGGTGTCAGAGGGGTACTGCCAGCAAGTCGACCCAAGTGCTCATATGTGTTGACATCTCAAGCCACCCAACCTTACGCTAGAGAATATAGATCGGAATTGCTTGAGGAGGAGCCCGAGCAGATGAGAAAGAAGGTCATCACCTTCCAATTATAGTTGACATACTCTAAACTCATTTAGTTGTAGAGAATACACTCTTAGAAAAACAAAATCTATTGGTACTCCTTGGGTATTCTAGTTACTCACCAAGGATAACTTTCCTAGAAACCTTCCTAATAATTTTCCTAGGCTTCTTAGAAGACTTAGTTATGCTAGTCTCCTCAAAATCAACTCTAGGGATAACTTCCCTTATAATCTTGGTTTAACTTCTAGACCTATAGTTAGTTTCATAGTCATATGGAACTCTATGATATGATGGCAAATTCTCCTTGGCTTTAGGTTTGTATCTCAACTATTTCTTGCTATTGAATGACTCTTGTTTTCCTAAACCTAGGTTTTGCTTCTTAAACCCCTTGACTTCATTTGGCAATTTCCTAAGAGTCTTCTCCAAGTTGTCAAGTCTTTGATTTTAATACTTGATTTTTGATCCTTAATTCCTCAATCTTAGATTTTTCATGATTGCCTTGAGTATTTTTTTAGCCATATATTTAACTTTCTTGGAGTTCTTGCCTAAATTATTTTCTACTTTCCTCTCCTTGTGTAAGGTAGTTCTAGATGGCAAAAGGCGATTCGCTCACTCCCAGCACCTCCGCCAACCCGTCCCAGGGCCAACACGGAGGAGGTAAATCACGGGGGCTACTAGCCCGGATGCTGTAACTAGCGCGTGGGGAGGATGAACATACTGATTTTGTCATTGTGTAAGGTAGTTCTAGCATGATATAACTTGTAATTTTCCTTAGAGTTATTTTGCTTCCTATTTTTATGATAAATAACACCAAAATCATAAAATTTATTTCTAACATATTTTTTATCATGACATAAACAAGTACCATTAACTAATGCTATCTTAGTTTTGCTCTTGGAAGCTCCCCTTGACTTTAATTTCCTCCTTTGTTATTGGTCAGATTCTTCCCTTTTAAACATTGATTTTGATATTATTGTCACGCCCCGAGGAGCCACTCGTCCGATACCGACCGGACAGCTACTTCCTCGTCCTGGCGGACAATTGAAAAACCAGACCACCGCGACTATCTCAGCCAGCTTGTACCGCAGCCTATAGGGCTGGAACAAGCGACTGTGTAAAACAGAAACGGAACCGACGATAAAAGCTGCGTACCGGTACGACTTACGACAAACACAAGCACAAGACCTCCATGGCTCACAAAAGTACAACTATATCGCCATATAAAATGACACAATCAAATACGAATACCGCAGCGGAAAAGTAAAGTAAAGAAACAGAAAAAGGGTACCAACATGTACCACCAACAAAGTAATAGAAACATCCCGGAATCATCTCGAAGAAACACGCGAACTGGGACAGGCTGCCAGGCACTCCAGACAATCATCCTGAAACAAAAACAGGGAGCTAACGGGGTGAGTAACAATACTCAGCGAATATCTCATCAGATATACAAGATAGTCTAGCTAGCAATAGAGTACCAGGCTATCGAAATAACACAGGTACATGCAGTGGTAAGCATAACTGGAACAAGGATAGAAACACCATACCAAGGTAGCTGAGTCGTCGAAACTGACATAAGGGTCTCCTGTATGTGCATGTCAAACAAATGCAACATCCAAGTATAACAAGCACGGGCAAGTGTCCGCTCACCCTCCTGCGTAGAGCTGTGACTGCCGTCCGTACTCTGCCGCTGCTACTCCTGAGCAACCGAGTAGACGGTATGCTGTCGGTGTAATACCCCTACTCCATGACCTATCCTGGCGATATCAATAACAGCCCCAGGCCAAAACCTATCCTGGCGATATCTACATCCGCCCCAGGCCATCACCTATCCTGGCTATATCAATAACAGCCCCAGGCCAAAACCTATCCTGGCGGTATCTATATCAGCCCCAGGCCATCACCTATCCTGGCTATATCACTATCAGCCCCAGGTCATCTCTGGAGGATATCTCTATCTGAGTGTTAACACCTACCCCATGTATATAAATGGGGGAGAGACCTCTCTCTCTCTCAACTCCTGATATATGGGCTACTCAAGGAGGGACCTCTGCCTGCTACCACGCTCCGATTCACTAACCCATGAGTGCATGAGCGGAGCAGCACAGAGCACACTACCCATACCCCGTCAACCACTAACCCATGAGTGGCCGTATGGATAGGTCAGTATGACTGTCGACCTGACTCACCCATAAGGGGTCACTGATCGACAGTGATGCACAATGCACAATGATGCATGACTCTGGTCAAACAGCATCCACTATCTAATCCACCTATATCAACATGATATGCAAGGATCATAAATAATGCACCATAACCTAGGCCCTAAAGGTATAGGTATCACATGCCAGGTATATCATAAACAGTATCAGCCAAGGTAGAGCAGATATAAAATACTACATTACCCTACCGCTAAACATAGCATATCAAGCATATCAACTATGACTAATCTAAAAGATAAGTCAGAGATACCCGCCTCAATACGACGAAACTCGTACGCGTAAGAACCCCCCGTCCAAATATAATATCCGCCTCAAGGGGAATCCAAAAAGCCGCGTCAGTGACCTGTATCACAACACAAAATTTTAGCTACTTATACAATTAATAATTTGACTAGATACTATGATGAATCCGGATTAACCAACCAAACCCTAAGTGTGGTTCATGGTAAATCCTAAATCCGATTTCCCCATTTCCTTCTCAAAATAGTTCACCCTCAACCCATGATATACACGGTCAAGAACAGGAACACAAGATCAACCCGAAGTCGATCAAAACCCAACACATCCCTCTCGTCAGAGCACAACAAAGCATCCCAATCTACACAAGCACCATGAATAGCTCACGGCAGTGATCATAATCAAAACTTACCCACCCAACTTACTGTGAAACAAGAACAATAAATTCCTAACAATTAAACCTATGATCCCACAGGAATCGCAAGAACACATGAATCGAAACAATAATCCATACACAGCAAAGATTAATCCAAAAACTGAAAACCAATATGCGCTCCAGATCCTTGCTCAAGAACAGCTCCTTAATCTCACTTTAATCCATAACAGATCTCAAATTGGAAAACTCTAAAGAATCAAACAAATATACTGATAAACCAAGCTCACCTCTGTGTGTTTGCGCTAGCAGAAAACCTCAGCTCCCAACCTCAATCAACGCCCAAGAACCAACTTCCCCCTTTAAGCTCACGCAAGAAGAAGATGACAAGTACTGGAAACCGAAGCACCATTAACTCAATTAGGATTTCTAGGTTAAGCCGATGAACATCACGATTCAAAATGCCTTACCTCGATCCACGTCCAAATCTGTCTCCCCTCTTCGATACCGTGCAAGGAGGAAGGAGGTAAGTGCCGAGAACCCAAATTACTCGGAAGAAGAGACGAAACCCTACAAATCTAACCGCATATCAACCCTAGCACATCCACACCTCAAACCAAGGTCCGGGGAGAAAGATCTTACCTAGATCTGAAGAGGGAAACCGAAGACCTCGATCCGACTCCTCGATCTGACTCCCGAGGGAAGAGCGAGGTACTCTCCGGTGTCGCCTGCTCGTCGCCCGAGATCGGGTCGCCGTCTGATGGAGTTTCGTTCGCATGGGAGGAGCGGAAGGAAGACGGAGAGGAAAAGGGAAAAGTCCGCTCGGGCTGTGTGCTAGGGCAACTGAAACTATGAACCAACCTAATATATATCGAGCCCTTTTTCATTTAACCCCTCCATATTCCGATTTTTTTCTAACATCAGCCCTCTGGTTTCGGACAATTTACATTTTAGCCCTTAATGTTTTTCGTATTTTAACAATTATCCCTTTTGATTACAAGAGAAACACATAATATGTTACTTGCCTTTTTGTATAGGGTCGACCTCTCTTGGTTTTTCCTTCATCTTGAGTGCCATTTATGTCACGCCTTGAGGGGCTGCATTGTTAATAGGAGCCCTAGAGCCAATTATATGATGATTCACTAGGGACTTTTTGTATCATATTCTATCATTAATAAAGGCATGTTTGGTTATTATACTTACTTTATACTTGTGTCAAATAACTAAGTATAATAATGTCCTTGAGTAGTAGGTTCTTATCTACATTATATCGATTGGTTAAATCGATAGTGAGATAATGTAGAGAATACTACACTAAATCATTCCTAGTCAAGCATTAATATTCAAGGACAATATTAATGCATGGAGACTAGCATGTAGGTCAATTGATGACTTGAGCTCACAGTCATGGATATGTGATATCAAGTTGACACATGGGTATACATTAGAGAATGTGTATTGAATTGACCCGACATGAGAAAGTTTCATAGATTGTCATAAACTTTCTCATGTGACTATTAGTATGAATAGTCCTTAGACCTGAAGTCACTACGGTTCCCTACATGAGGAGTTATGTACTTTGGTATCGTCAAACGTCACTCGTAATAGGGTAGACTATAAAGGCGATCACTGAGTATATAATAAATTATGCAGAGGGATGTGAGTGATGTAGATGAGATCTATCTCTTCCATATGATGGGAGTGATGTCTATGGGCCCCTTGATCGAATAGAACTACTAAAATGCATGGTCATGCTCAAATGAGTCAATATGAGATATTGAGCTCATTTGTTTAAGTGAGTATACTCGGAGATCAAGAAACACATAGATTGATCGAGGATGACACGGTCAATGCCTCATTGGTCAATCTAGATATCGAGGATAGAAGGACAAGGTCATACATTATCATAGTCACGGAGGTTAAGTCGGATCTCGACTTTCTTGTTACTTGGGTAGCAATGATGCATTGTTAGATGTCGCTCATTGCTTATGTGTCTAAAGCGGTTTAGACACATTGTCAATATTACGAGAACCTATTGGGTCACACACTAAGGACACGATGCTTCGGGAGATCTAATCGGGAGCTCGAGTCGGGAGCTCGGGAGACTTGGTCAGGAGACTTGGTCGGGAGCCCGAGAGGCCTTGTCCGAATTACGAGATATATTAATTCATTAAAGTGCTTAATGAAGGAAATAAAAAAAGTCTCTCTTCATTGAATTAAGAGAAGTTAAAAGAGCTACATAGAAAGATGTGCTCTTTATTGACTTTAATGAAGGGAAGCCAAAGAGACACAAACCTCTTTATATTCATGGGATGAGTATAAAAGAGGGTCTTGTGACTTTGGATGAGTGTGAGTCTCTTCCCTTTCTTCTTTTCCTCCTCATCTTCCTCTTTTGGCCGAAACCCTTTTCTTTTGGGGGTTTGGTGTCTCTGCGAACTACCTCAAGTCGCTAGCACAACTAAGGTAGTTCTTCCCAATGTTGAGAGATCGTGTCCGTGTGGATACGAATAGAGGCACAGACACTTGAACGTGTAAGAGATCCGGTGCATCTTGCACGAGCGGGATAACTGAAAGGGCACGCTCCAAAGGTGTACACTTAGATAGATCTATTAGATAGATGAACTCCGTACACGTTTTCTTTCGCATGGATCGCTTGAGGGATTTTGTTTCCACTGCGTTTTGTGTTTATGTCACCGGGAGATCCCAACATGCATATCCGACGAAAATCAGACGGTACCTCCCCTGTACGGCGGACAATCTCAAACCAATACATACATAATATAGCATCCACGGCCTCCACACATAAATATGATCAAACTATATTATAAATAAAGGAATAAACAACCATCGATACTATCAAAAACATATACCAATGCCTATACTGTAAAAACCAACTCTAAATTGCCCTTTGGGCAGACCAACGATGCAAAATACACAAAAATTACCATAATCCTGGATAACACGTCTACCAACATATATAAAACGAGAAATACATCCCAATCATAACCAAAATAAAATATAGAGACTAAATAAAGCAACTGCGACGTCAACGGGACTGCCTACTGGGCTCTCCTGGCGGCGTCATCTTGAAAAGGAAAAACAAGCAAACGATTATGAGTCCAGGGGGACTTCGCGGGTATATAACAGATAGATATGTATGGTGATAAAAAGGTTATACAAAAGCAGTATGGAAGCAAACTAATACAGTCTCAAAAGAAAAATCAAGATACATGATCGGTACACTATATGCAAATATACATATCCATACCTACCCCCTAGGGTGTGTAGGTCATAAGTCCCTGAACCTGAATGTATATGTCATCCAAATGCAGCAAACATAGCTCAAACAAGTGTAACAAACACAAACAATGCATATTATGCAACCGTGCACATGATACAATGACATGGTCATCCTTGACGCTAGTCAGCCACCGTCACCGGTCATGGGTGAGGTCGAGTGGGTAGTGCTATGACAACTGTACGCACTCTGCCGTCACTGGTCCTGAGTGACCGAGTGGACAGGATGCTGGCAGAGGTCACACCCGTCCTACCTCAAATCATTTGAGGGAGCACCGCTCTCATCTCCTCGTATCACGGGAAAGAGAAGGGATCTCTGTCTGCTACCACGCTGTGGAACCACTACCCGTGAGCGACCGAGCGGAGCCTTGACAGGGCAACTGCACACACGCTCCTGATAGTATCACTAACCCATGAGTGGCAATGTGTGCAGATCCTGATATGACTGACGATCTATCTCAACCACAAGGGAGCCCAGATAGTATCACTAACCCATGAGTGGCAGTGTGTGCAGATCCTGATATGACTGACGATCTATCTCAACCACAAGGGAGCCCAGAGATCGTCAGTTATGCAATAATGCAAAGATGGTGCATGATGCTCACACCTATCAAATAACCTCAAATAATATGCACTAGTCTGAATCATAAATCATGATATATATACCAATAACATACTAGGTATGCAAAAATGCTAGGTATCGACAAACATGTCTACAATCCAGAATCAGAATATCAAGCATAGAGACTGTGTGGAAAATAAATTTGAGCATGTCAAAGGCCAAGCAATCAGTGCCAAACAAGATAACCAAGAGACAGATAAAGGTAAATCCTACATATATATATCCATACAGGGAACCATACATATAAATCTGAAATATCTACAGAGATAAGTCAGAAGGTACTGCCTCGTAAGTGACGTGTGTTATACTGGAACGAACCTCCCGTCCAGCCAACTGTATCCAATTAGGGTCCTGTAATAAAAGACATAAATTTAGCTATTATAATACATGATACTTAGCTAAATGAGCAATCCTAATTAATTAGGGTCACCTTAATTATCCCATTATATTTAATTAATCATAATCATAATTAAACGTTTAACTCGAATTATTCCAAGTTACCAAGATTACAAGATTAGGTTCATGTTAGACCTAGCCCAAATCTAATTCAAGTAATCAATTTAATACCCAATAATAACACACGCTTATACCTTTACAACCCTATATATATATATATATATATATATATATATATATATATATAAAACCTTTTATATTATTTTATTTATTTATGTTTTTTTCTCGCTCAAGTTGTCGTCGGCAACGACTTTACTTTACCTCTTTTTTTCTTCTTCTTCTTCTTCTCCTATCGCTGACTTCTTCCATTTTGCCGTCGGCAACCTCGCATCACATTCTTTGTTTTTTTTCATCTGTTGCCTGCGGCAACAACTGAACACAAGGAGAGCAAAAGTCATGGCACACCAAACCTTACTTGTTTGTGGCCCGACGTGAAGAACCGCAGCCGCTCGAGCCCGCGCCGATGATCGATCCAAGAGCAAATGTCACCGGAACCGTCGAGGGAATGAAGAAGGAGAAGGAGAAGAAGAAGGAGAGGAAGAAGAAGAAAATAGGGGCACTGCGGAGGAAGTGTCTGCTCGGGGAAACCGCTGCGACGTCGAGGGAAGCAAAAAGAAAACGAGAGAGAAGAGGAAAAGTTAGGTTTTATATTTAAAATACATTTGCAACTTAGCCCTTCTATTTTTCAATATCTAACAATTTGAATCTTTTTCTTTACCAATTTGAGACACTTACGCTTATAATGTCATTTTCCCTACACTTAAAGCATATGCTATAATTTTTATTTTTGTAAATTGAAATTGATATACCTTCGTAATTTATGCTCTCTTAACTTGTAGAAGTATAGCATAATTCTTCTCCATTGGTTCCGGATATATAGATTTATCCTGATTCAGGTGTCAATGACCTCTCTCCCTCAATCTTTGAGGTGGATGGTTCTTTGATTTCCTTCTAGGATGTTGAGTACCTCTCAACTTCCGAATCCTCTTATTCTAGATCCAAAGAATCTCCTTCTTTGAATTTTTCTTCAATTTTTATAGAGGTTGGATCTTCATTGAGTTTAGCCAACTTGCTCCATAGATCCTTTTCATCTTTATATTCTTCTATCTTGCACAAAAGATTGTTTGGCAACAAATTAATCAACAATTTGATTTCCTTATCATTTGTCTCGGATCTCTTGATTTGCTCCTCGGTCTATGCCTTCTTCTTAAGGAGTTTCCCATTGTTATCCATTGGAGTTTCAAACCCTTCCATTAGAGCAAACCATTGCTCTATATCCATCACGAAGAAATTTTTTACCCTTGATTTCCAAAAATTGAAGCTTCCCAATTCAAAGGGTGGAGGTGACCGGATGTCGTACCCGAATCCATCTTGAAAGTCCATTTTGAAGTCGTGTTCCTTTAAAGATTAATCCTTTGACTTGTTGAAATTAAGGCTCAAGATTTTATGTCATGCCCCCAGAGGCACATGCTTACTCGAAAATCGGGCAGCATCTCCCCTGTACGGCGGACAAGTTGGGACAAATAATACATCACTCACAACATAAAAGATGACTCTGCCATCATAACAGGAAATAAAAACACAACCACACAGTTTTATATTAATATGAATAATAAAGATACAATAATTTAAACATCGCAAAACCTTTAATGTCTTTTAGCAGAAATAAAGCTGAAAGAAAGTGCGAATATAAAGGAAACTTCAACATGAGTCCAAAACGAACACACTTCTACTACGACAATATTAGACTAATAAAATATATCCAGTCTAGGAAAAAAAATACGAAAACAACGAAAACGCAGAAATAAAGTACTGCGATAGTAAACCAAATACGGAACAAACTCAACACCGTGGGACTGACAACTAGATCCTCTCCTGGCTCCAAGTAATGCACCTACCTGCTACCTGAAACAAAAATAGGAGGCAGGGGTGGTGAGTCCGGGCGGACTCGGCGGGTATATGAATAGACAATAGCATGACATCAAAAGATATATGAAACAACAGAATACAACGGTGTACAGTCTCTAGGAAAATAGAGGAACTCAAAACATGTATAAAACAACGTAAAAAAAACATACGACATAGCATAGTGTCAAACAAACATGCATATCAACCAAATGCAGCAATCATAGCTCATATAAATGCAATAAACACAAGAAAATACATAAATGCAATAGACGCATATGATGCAATGACATGTGTCACCCCTGACGCCAGTCAAGCCACCAACACATCACATCATGTAGCTGAGTGGGTAGGGTTGTGACAATTATACGCATTCCAATGAATACCACTGATAGATATGGTTGAGTGGGCAGGATACCGAGGAGTCAACTACTCCAAAAACCCCGATATATAGGGGGAGCCACCAACAACTCTGATATCTCTCAGAAACAACGATGAGGGTGTCAACTGTTTGCCTACAACTCCAACATCCACTGTAAATGAATGGTCGAGTGTGGCGTAATAAGGTGGTTGCTTCCACTCTAGCAACCACCACAACAAGTGGTTGAGTGGCAAAGCAACTAGATGACTGACGATGGCTTAACCACATGGACGCCCAACAGTCGTTAGTATGCAACGGTGCAGGTATGGTGCATGATACTAATACACACAAACAACCGAATAACAACGAACAACCGAATAACAACTATGCAACTACAAAAGCAACAAATCAGAAACCAATCAAAAACCAACGAATATGCAACTAAACTACTAGGTAGGGTGTCTCTAATACCAACCATCATAGTGGTGTTTAATGAACATTTAAGTACTCGTGTACGAGTAGTACTTTATAGAATGAAAAATCAACGAGTGACTGTACGGATATGAATTTTTGATTTAAACTCGAAGGTCAAATGAAGAAAGTATCAACAGACGATATAAAATAAACAACAACAAGGAACAAGGTCAAGCAGACCTATTCAGACATAACAAGCCATGCATTAAAGATAAAAGAACTACTAGAATGCAAAAGAGAAGTACCCGCCTTTATTATAGAAGTTCATAAATGAAGAGGACCTTCCACGATTAACCAAACAAATCCAAATCAAGGTCTTGTATAAATGGTAAAATTTAGCTAATTATAAAATTAACAAATTAGCTAAATAAAATACTAAACATGATTACGACGAATCCCAATTACAACATCTACTTAATTTAAATCTCACCACTCAAGTTGTTTAGCTCTCAACACAAGCCAACTATCCAAGTGTCAAGTTCACACTAGCATGAGAGACTCGCGTAAGATCCAAAACAGGGTATTCACAGGATCAAACCAATGGCTTACAACCAAATTTGGCATTTAAAACAATCCAAAACAAAACTACTTCAACAGTAGATCCCATTAAAGCTCACGGCTTCATTACTAACGTCAACAAGCTCCAAAGCAAGCAACCATCCCTAAGGACAACTCACGGCCAGAGTTTTCCAAATAGGGAACAGAACATGCAAGCTCCCAAAACAGCACCTACTCTAGCAACTAAGCTCATACCATCAATTTAACTCAACAAAACACCTCCAAACAACAAATCCTCAAGGAAAGAACCAAGTTCATATCTCCAACCAAGACAACACCCACGACAGAACAAAGAATCAAATCTAAGAACACCAATCTCTAAGCAATCCATTCACACTTCAATCCAAGAACAAATTGCACTCTACCAAGATGAAACTCACATTGGAAACCCTCATATTACCATATCATAGATTCAAAATAACGAACCCCTTACGAAGCACAAACCGCAACCAACAAATTTCGACCAGAATCGATTTCTTACAGCAGGGCAAATCGGAGAAGGAAACCAAACTCACATCTCAAAGCTTGCCCACGGTAGGAACTACAATAGGAAATCCCATATCTGATCAGAGTATCCCCTAACACAACGTATCAATCAAACTGTCCCAAATTCATCCAACAACATTTAAGAACAAACTCAAACACACAATCCTTACCTGCTTAGTGGTCGGCGCAAGCAACTGGGATGTGCTTGTGAAGTTCACAGAGAAGAATCGCGCAGAGTGGTCGGCTGTGGCAACTAGGCGACGCCTTGGCTGAACGAAGAAGATCGCCGGCTTCGCTCGTCGGACCACAGAGAAGAAAAAGAGGCGAAGTCGGCTAGGGCTCCACGCGAGGCAAGGCGCGACCAGGTGGGTGGTGGATCACGCGAAGGAGAAGAGAAAGGAGAAGGAGAAGAGGAGAGGAGGGTGCGACGTTCGGCGTCGCTCGCGAGGAACCACCGCGGCGTGGGTTCGGCGTCGGGGCGAGGAGGAGATCGGGGAGAAGAGGAGAAAACTGACCTTTGGGAGGATTTTAGGGGTTTTTAAATGTTTTTGGCATTTTTACAAAAAGATCCTCCATGTTTGGAGAATTCCAACTAGGCCCCTAATTTTCAAAATTTCTATTTTAACCCCTTAAATTTTTAGTATTTAGCATTTTAACTTCGGCCTCTAGCTCTTGCTTCTTCTGGTGGTTAGTTCGATGAAGAACGATCTCGCTCGCTCTGGTACCACTTGTTGGGACCGGTATGAGCTAGGAGGGAGGTGAATAGCTTGCTTCGCTTCTTTGAATGTAAATGATAGTGGAAACTTGAAGAGAAGATACTCCACAATGCTAACGCTTTCAATGTTACTTAGCATCCACCTCCTTGAGGTGACTAATCCAAGTTTACTCCTCACTCATAACTCTACTATGAAAACATCTTTGCTGGAGGCGGAGAAACCTCGTACAAGCTCAAGAATGAGAAATGCAACAAAAATGCAAACAAGATTACAAATGAATCGAAAATGACTTTATAACAATGAACCGTGCTTTGCCTTGTTTTGGTTAGCTTCTTGACGCTTGAGACATGACATCCGGTAACCGTTAACACCCAGATCCTGAGTTTGGGGTTTCTTTGTCTAATCCTAAAGTCATTTGTGACTTGTTGGAATTTTCCGTTGCCTAGTATCCGATCAACCTTGACTTGTTAGGGATTCTTCACCAAGTATTTGGTCAACTTTTGACCCACTTGGACTTTTTTTCTTTCCTAGGCCCACTAGAGCTTCCATTGCATAGTTTCCAACTAGGTTTTCACTACCTAGTCCTGCTAGGACTTTCATTACCTAGTTCCCAACTCGGTCTTCCATTGTCTAACCTCGACTTAAAACTTCCATTTCCTAGTTCTCAATTAGGTCTTCCACTACCTAGCCTACTAAAACTTCCATTGTCTAGTTTCTAATTAGGTTTTTTACTATCTAGGTCTGCTACGACTTTCATTGTCTAGTTCTCAACTAGGCCTTCCATTATTTAGCTCTACTAGGACTTTCATTGACTAGTTTTCAACTAGGTCTTCCACTATCTATCTCTGCTAGAATTTTGATCCATTGCTTAGTTCTCAACTAGCTCTTCTACTGCCTAACCTCCCGTTAGGACTTCTTATTGCCTGACCTTCAGTTAGGTCTACGTATATGGTAGAACTTTTTTCTTTTTTTGAATCTTAGAGTTTAGAGTCTATATAAACATCTATTTTACTCCTTGAGGACGGTTGTTTCTCTTCTTGTCTTCTCCCCTAATCTCTCTTATTGTTTACACGTAGGATAATCGTTATCATGCCGGTGTCACCAAGCAAGAGGGCTCTCGCAGCCTAGGTTGGTCAGGTCTAGAGAAGATCTTCGCAAGTAGAGAGACTCTCACAACCTAGGACAGTCGAGTACTCAAGCCTAGGTCGCAAGCAAGGAGACTCTCGGGTTAGGACAGTCGAGTCTAGGAGAGATCTCCACAAGCAGGGGAGGCTCTCACAGCATAGGACAATCGGGTCTAGGAGAGATCTCCACAAGCAGGGAGTTATCGCAACCTAGGACAGTGGAGTTTAGGGGACATCTCCGTAAGAAGGGAGACTCTCACAACTTAAGACAGTCAAGTCTAGGGGAGACCTTTGTAAGTGGGAAGGCTCTCGTAGACATATGAAACGAAGGCATTCCCTAACGAAGGTGTTTCTATGCTGTGCTAGTTGACTAAGGATGTACCTTATGGGATTATTCTTGGGCTGTAACATCCGAGGATGGGGAAGCCTTGGTGTTTTCAAGGTTGTACCCTATGAGGTTGTTCCGGAGTTGCAATATCCAAAGCTGAGGAACCCTTGGTCTTTTTTGGGATGTACTGTCTTGATCTTATCCCACATGTACCCAATGAGATTGTTTTCGAATTTTGATATCCGAGATTGGGGACATCTAGGTTGCATCACTGACAGCCTAGCATAGGCCTATATTAGTTAGGAGGGTGAGCCTAATCAGAGTAGAGTAGGGAGAGTGAGTCACATCAACAATTTATAGAAATCTTGCATTTTGGGCACAACATTAATAAAATTGTAATACTATATCCAAGTGTATTCAGCATAATGAATGAAGTGTTGGTTTGTTGCTGCTTTGTGTATTATTATCTGTATCAATAAAAGAGCAAGACAGGGCTATCATGCACTGATCGTTCAAACTCGATTGATCATTGTTTTACTTATGTGATGATAATATCACTATATCAGCTAAGCATTAAGTAACAGTGAGAACAGATCGATCAAAACATAGAGCTGGCTCAGGAATTAAAAGTCAACTTGGCAATAGCTATTAAGATTATGCATTCCCACACCCGCAATCGATGTTGCGAAAAATGGAGCATTTGCAAGAGTCCCTCACTTGTCTCTACAAACATGATCTTTTCTACTTATCCAAATGCAGCTTAATTAACTAGGCTTGTGCGCGAGTGTTGTACGCTCAAGTTGCAAAATTCAAGATCCAGTGTGCCAGGCTACTTGAGATGGAAAGCAGCTGAAAGTTGCAACCACCCCTGTTTTGCAAGATTGCAATGAAAAAACATCTGAGAGATTCGACGCACTCAACAAAGCAACAAACGCATGTTACGTTAAGTTCTGATGAGCTGTTTCCTTCTCAAGGTGACCATGTTTGCATTTGGACCTTTTCTGGAGCATATGATTTCCACAGTAGCCAGGCATGCGGAGCAGTGTACAGGCACTGCACTGGTGGAAAGGAAAGCTCGACAACAAGGTAGCATCCTGATTCTTGATCTCTGGCAGTAGACTCAGGTGAGAGCAGTGGATTCAAATGAAATAATCTATCACAAACTGCCACTCTGCATGACGTCCAAGACTCGAACATTTCCAAGAAGCAAATTAAACGTTAAAGGCAAGCAACAGCCCTCGCTTCAATTTTCCGCACACATGCAGCCCCATCAAAAGCCATCAAAACCTATCGAAGCATTTCATCCGACTCATAGCCGGCAGAAAATGAATATAATCCAGTTCAAGAAAGCCAGTCAGTGAGTGTAATACCCTTCAATTTAGTCATAAATGATTATTGTAAATTAACTTGGGGTCAATAGTTGACTCTGATAAATTCGTAAGCCAATTCTCTAAATCTAAATGGGTTTTACTAATTGATATATTTAATCTAAGACATGATTAAGTGTCAGGATTAATTCATGTGCCACAGTATGACTAAAATTAATTCCCATATGATGACAATTATAGCTAATTTTAAATAAAAATTGGCTAGCTTTTGATTCTTGATGAAGACATTAAGACTAAATGGAAATGTTAACTTACGTGAGGGAGTTACTATCAACTTAAACTTAAAAAATTCCAACTGTGAATGGTTGAAAATTTCAATTAATGAGTTAATTCTCTAGTTTGAGCCGGTCCTCACAATCACAGCAATCAAACAATCTAATAATTGCGTATTGTAAACAGTAAACATTGACTTGGACAATGTCTTCATTGACAAGCTATGATCCAGCCCTCACGCAATTGATCCAACACTATAGTTTCTTCATGCAGGGCTCAGCATTGCCGGGACAGGTGCTGATGCAAAACCATAAAGCTCTCTGCAATCGGGGGTGTCGCTGCCATATCTGCCCCAGTTAGCTTCCTCCCCCGGTAAAACCCTGATATATATTTTACTATATTTTAATAATAACAACTAACGATCAAATCATTAAGTGCCTATCATCCGCAGAAAATTGTTTTATATTAAAGTCTTCGATGTGTCGCCATCGACCGCGTAGGTATAGTAATTTCTATATCACTTAGATTATGTTTGATTAGGGATATATAACCAAATCTGTATTATAATGAAGTCTGAAATATAATCCAGGATTATATGTTGTTGACCTTATAATTCAGATTATAAAATTTTATTTAATCTTTATAATACAGATTATATTACATTATAATTTTAAAATTATATCAAATAAAATAATCAATTTTGTAATGTAATCCTGATTATATTATAAAGTTGATTATTTTTACTAAACATAATCTTAATCTTAATGTGTCATCAGCTGAGCTCTTGATCTCTCACAGCCGCGCTACGTCATTCCACTCCCTCTTCGTCCTTATCTGGACCGTCAGTATAAATACCACACGAGCAATTAACCAGCTCAGAGAAGGGATCGAAATCACCAACCAGATCCATATTGGATTAATTAGTTAGGAAGACGCAGCAATCAATTAGTTTGTTCCATAAATTGATTGTCGAGCATGTCTGCGAAGGTAAGAGTTCGAGCGTTAATTCCCAGTTGAAATCCATGCAGTAATTATCTTGCTAATTTCTGCAGAAGATAGTGCTGAAGGTGATCATCATGTGCGACAAGTGCAAGGTGAGCGTGATGCGCACCATCGCCAAGTTTGACGGCGTCACGTCGGTGGCGTTGGACGTGGAGAAGAGCACGGTCACGATCGTTGGCACCGTTGACGCTGTGCTCATCGTGAAGGCCCTTCGGAAGGCCAAGAAGCCAGCGGAGATCGTCACGGTGGGGAATCCGAACAAGAAGGACGAGAAGAAGCCGGAGTCATGCAAAGATCTGCCGCCGTGCTGCAGGGCCTGCACTAATTACGTGGTGTATGATGATTACCAGCCAAATCTATGCATCATTAGCTAATTAATAATCAATTGATTGATCAACGTGGACATACTATATGGTTTTTATCAAAGAAAAATGCATTACCTGTTTAAAAAATCAAAACAATACTTTATCATATCTTTTCTTCTAAAAATATTCTTATTCAAAATAATAACGATGATTTCCCAAATGGCCCAAACGGCATTTCTAAAGTTTGAGATTGCCTAAAAGACGCATTGAATTTTGAGATTGCCCAAAAGGCATACTTTATTCCGATTATACCACTATGCCAACTTCATTGTCATTTTCCCAAGTATTTGAACCATATTAAATTAAAAAAAATATTTGATGGTCGGGATGTACCTAGCTTTGGCATTTCTTTGTTAAGGGAAAATTAATATTTCAAAATTCTGATTGGGGAAAGATCTCTCTCAAAGTGCCGAAAGTAATCTCTCTCTTTGGTCGTCAAAAGATTCAAAAATTGAAACCATAGACACATGCTCTCTTGTTCAACTTAACTCATGGCAAATGAGTATAGATTTTCGTTGAAACTATATTGGTTATCTCCCTCCTCTCCTATTGTGTATTCATGTTTCATAATGGCACGATGTTTCAACCTCTTGATCTCGATCATCACCAAAGGTATATATTCGGCTTATAATATAGTCCGTATCTCTTGCACATGTTTAGGGTATGTCTTTTACGTATTAACTTGCATTCTTTGATTTTGTGATGGTCTTAGGGTCTTGTAGTTTCTAACAATCACAATGTTTAGGGTTTACGGTTTGTAAATCAATCATGTGGTGGTGCTACATTCTTCGAAATGTAGCACCATAGTGGTGCTGGATTTCGAAGAACAACAACACCCTAAAAGCAAGTCTTGAGTATTCTGAATATGAGTTTGGATTTCAAAAACAAATACTATTGTGGTGCTGGATTTTAAAAAACACTATGGTGCTGGATTTCAAAAACCAACACCACTTAATTTTAAAAAATTGAAAACAGAAGTCAAACTAATGTGGTTTGGTTTCTAAAAAACCAAGATCACTATGATACTACAATATGAAAACTAGTACTAATATATTGATAAAGATGGAGAAGTTTAAGGATATTAGTATTATATCAATATCAAAATCTCATAACCATTGTTTGTGCACCTAGATATTTATTTTTTCATGTTATTAATGTATATTTTTTTAAATTCCACCATCAGTTGATGTTGGCTAGAAACTACAATGACCCAATGCTTTAGGTCATTTTAATGGATTTTTTTGGTCATCCAACAATGAAAGTAAAGCATCGTGGGTCTGTTCATTTATATGATTAACACAATGTTATCATGAAACAGTCTCTTTATGCTATTTTTTACATACAAGATATTCAGCAAATTCATGGTCAATTGGTGAATATATTTCATAGTTAAGATTCAATATCTCAAACTTGTATGTACTCAGGTGCATTTTCCGATTTTGAAAGTAATTAGAAAAACCTAATGATTTTTTTTCAATTTAGCCAACACATAATAGAAAACTAATCATTTTAAATTTTTAGGCGTCCCAGTTGCTTTTTCTAGAAGAGATTATCTTTGTTGCTTAGTATTGCTGCTAGAGGTTCTTTCGTTCCTATGAATTCAACTAATATATTGGGAGATCTTATTCTTGCTCACTTTTCTAATAAAAAAATTCTACTAGATCAAGAATTGAGGGGTTGCTGAGAAAGTATTCCCATAGAATTGAACTAGATGATGATGTTTTAATATTTTATAAATTATATATTTGCATATATTTGTTTGTGTATTATTTTCTTCTAGTACATATAAGGTTCAATAAGGTCTTAATTGCAAAAAAAAGATTAACCAAGTAATAGTTGATGTCACGCCCCAGAGGCACATGCTTCCTCGAAAATCGAGCAGCATCTCCCCTGTACGGCGGACAATATGGGACAATAATACATATATCTCACCATAAAACTTAGCCACAGGTGGCTAGTATCACAAAATATAGGAACAATCACAACCACGCAGTTTTATATCAAAAGAAAAGATATCTAGTGGCTCAGCTACCTTAAATATAAAATGAAACAACAATCCAAAAGAGAACTCAAATGTCTCTGATAACGACAAAACAAAATAATAACAAATACGAGGCGACTATACCAAGTACTGAAAACAAAACAACTATACCAAATATGGAAACACAACTCAACTCTGGGGACTGGCGACTGGATCCTCTCTTGGCTCCAAGAAATACGACTACCTGCTATCTGAAACAACAAAGAAGAAAGCAGGGGTGGTGATTCCGGGCGGACTCTGCGAGTATATGAGTAGACAAATAAGCATGACATAATAAGGATAACGGAGTAGAGAAATCAACGGTGTATAGTCCATAAGAATTATAGAATTTACCTAATCATGCATAACCAATATAATACGACATGATATAAAACCGAATAATAACTAAACAAGCGTAAAATAACGCAACAACAATAAAACCAAGATATAGATGCATGTCAATCATATGCAACAACCATAGCTCATATAAGTGCATCAAACACAAGGAAATGCATAAAAGAAATACGTATGCACATGATGCAATGACATGTGTCACCCCTACCGCCAGTCAAGCCGTCAACACATCCCATCTGTGTGACCGAGTGGGTAGGGTTGTGACAACTGTACCACTCCAACAACAAATACCACAAAAGGTGTGGTTGAGTGGACAAGATGTTGGGGAGTCCACACTCCAGACCCCGGTACATCGGGGGAGCTATCAACAGCTACAATATCCCTCGAAAATAACGGTGAGTGTGAGCCACCAACAACTCATCCCTCTAAAAACAACAGTGAGGGTGTCACTGTTTGGCATAACAGGACAGATGCTCACACTCTAATAACTACCACGATAACAAGTGGTTGAGTGAATCGAGCAACAATATGACTAACGACGACTTAACCAAATGTAAGCCCAACAGTCGTTAGTATGCAACGTGCAAGTATAGTGCATGCTATACGATGCACGAACAACCAGAGAAACAACGATGCAATAAAATCCAACGAGTATACGATGCATCAATACAACCAATCAGAAATAGCAAAACCAACGATTATGCACCTACACTAATAGGTAGGATATTTCTAATGCCAAATAAACCTAATTGTGTTCAATGGACTTCTAAGTACTCGCGTATAAGCGGCACTTTACAGAATAGAAAACCAATAGGGGATTGTATAGATACGAATTTGAGAATACTCGAAGATCAAGGAAGAATAAGTCTCAACGGCGATGTATTAAATAACGACAAAGAACAAGGTCAAGCAACCTATCAGACATAATATAGTCATGCTTTTAAGGTAAAGAAAACTACTCGAGTACAAAGGAGAAGTACCCGCCTTAATTTCAGAAGTCCGTAAGCGGAAAGAACTTTCCACGATCAACTGAACGAATCTGAATCAAGGTCCTGTATAAATGATAAGGTTTATCTAATTATAAAATTAACAAATTAGCTAAACAAAATACTTAACACAATTCGAACCAATTCTAATTGCAACCTCTATTTAAATAACCCACAATTTACAACGGATCCCTTCTTAACCTAATTTATGACAATTAGGTTATTAAGTCAACTTTCCAAGCTAACCTAACGAACTACCACCAATTTAAAACCCACCATACATCAAGTAGCTAATCCCAAACCTTACTGATTAGCGAAACCTAATTGTTTAAACCCATAATCATATCAACCCCTTATAAATAAGAAATACTCAATTATAACCACATTCACATATAAACCAAATCAACATTCAAACCAATTGCTTCAATTACCAAAACATCTGATCACAACTTACCTACTGATCAGTTTCAACACAGCGAAAACCAAGTGAAACTCACAGCGAAAACCAAATCTGATAAGTAGGTTTACTAGTCAATTCAACAAAACATCTGATCACGCCTCAAACTCTACACTTAAATCCCTAAATCCAAGCTCTTGCCATAATACTACAACGATCCAACATCAACGCATAATCGCTATCAAAAAACTAAAGATAACATCTACTATCATCTTATTATGCTGAACGCATTCAAGCACAGAGAAATCCCTAATAAAATTCTTATCCGAAATCAAAGGAAAGATCACGACAAGATGGTCGGCGCTCGGTGTCGGCTGGCAGGGTCGACGTCGTCGACAAACTCGCGCAAGGCAGTGAATCAGGAATCAGGAAGACGAGGCATAGGCGCTCTGCTCGTGCGCACCGGAGAAGAAGAAGGAGAAGGGAAAGCTGGGGCTAGCGGTGGCTGTCGCGAGGGAGAGGCGACGGCTAGGGCTCAGTGTGCACTGGAGAACAAGAAGGAGAAGGGAGAGGCTTGCTCGCATCGGCTTGCTTGCAGCATCGGGCAGAACCGCAAGGGATCGACGTCGGGGAAGGCGAAACCGCTCGCGTGCGGGGGGTCTGCGGCTGCGTCAAGGCAGAAATCGGGAGAAAACTGCTTCGGGAAAACAAAGTTTTAGGGGTTTAATATAGCTTTTGGCTTTTTGCAATAAAGCCCTCCAAGTTCTATAATTCCAACTAGGTCCCTATATTTCGAAATTTACCTTTTTAACCCTTTCAAAATCCGATATTTAACAGTTGAACCTGCAGGAGCGACCGGTTTGGTCCCACGGAAGTTTTCCACCGGCCTCCATAAAGTCTTGTAGATATTATAGATGATTATGAAAATCCAAGTAGATTCAATTGGGTTGAAGTCGACCATCAATTTATTACTCCCTAATTACCTACCATCGAGGACATCTTTTTTCATCAAGTAAGAAATCAAACGACCACCTCAATTCCCTACCTAAAGGGATTTGCTAGTCTTTAGACTATAAGTTTCTTTTTTAATGATAAATATAATTTTTTATATGGATATTATTATGTATGTAACACTCTGTATAATGAAGTAGACAGTTTTTGAAGCATGTCCTAATTCAGAAGTTATATAATTCTGATGGTGCACGAATAAATAAGTGGAGATCTACTCCTTCACGTATTAGTATGGTGAGAGCCATATTAGACTAAGTCTCACCTAAAGATGTAAATATTGATGAGTGTCGCCTAACTTTCATTTGCAATTTTTAAATAATTATTTCTATTTTGAAAGGTTATTCTTGAACTAGTCTCTATCCCTTCTAAAAAATATATTGGTTGATAACCTCCCTTATCTCGTTGATACTCTACCTCCATTAGAGGCATCACCTGCACATGATATAGTAGTCAAATGGCCAAGTGATATTGAATGTCCTAATTGCATTATTACAACCGAATCAAGAAGCTAACAATGAAGTATAAGATCGAACTAGATGCCTGGGGGGGGGGGCATAACGTTACGAATTTTAATGAGCATATAGTATATAAAAAAATTGAATCGAGTAAAGTAGCACAACAGAAATAAATATTACTTATATTGATTCAATCAAGTAAGACAAAGCAATGTAAGCATGCAAAAGATTTAGTTAACAATTAAACATGTAAGCAGTTGATCAACTAAATCAGAAATATAGACACGCAACAATTATAAAATATGATTCTTATTTCTAATTTACCCTTTCCAGAAAGCCTCTAGAGATGTAAACATTTACAAAAAAAAGAATCTAAAAATTAAGTATAAATATAATAAATATGGCAACACAAACAAATGAAAATTATTATTCGAGTGTTGCTGATCAGAAATGAAGTATAAGTCGCAGTATGTCATCATTGCAGCACCAAAGGCATAAAAGCACTAGAGCATGAGCAGAGGTGAAGAGATTGATAGCGAATGAGTGTTCTTCAAGGTTTGTCTAGAAGCTTTTTTTATAGTACTTCTCTGGTTGCTTAAAGGCTACCCGATCGTCGGAGAAGTGATGATGTGACTACAACTTTTATCCGTGAGATAATATTAACGAAGCACTCTAGTCACATGGAGAGGGTTCAACCCTGATCTTTACCTGACTCACCTGGATTACTAATAATGTCATCCCCGATCACCTAAAAGTTGTTCTAGTCACTCGTATCCTTTGGTCCCCCCAGATCTGATTTGGTTGCTTGGACCATCCAAGTTTCTTCGTTGAGAGTTGTCACTATCTAGTCGCCCCGGATTCCCTCCGATTGCCTAAAACCATCGAACCTTGCTTCCTGTAGTGGTTACACATAAGAGTATGATAGAAAGTATAAAGTTACTCGTACTTACTTTAGGTCTAGATGCATGCTCAGCCTCCAGTTGACTCATCTAGATTGAGATGACAAGCCACAACTCCCATCTGCCTCCACTTGGACTTTGTTTACCAAGCCTTCAGCTCCTAGCTATCTCCACCTAGATTTGATTCACCTAGCATCCAACTAGGGCTTTTGTTTGCCAAGCTTTCAGCTCTCGCTCCCAATTGATTTCATTTGGACTTGATTCACCTAACACCCAGTTAGAACTTTTGTCTGCTTGGTTTAAACTAAGGCTTAGCTTATGTCTGACATTCAATCAAGATTTAAGTTGCCTAACTCCACTAGAACTTAGTCACTATTTAGTTCCCAATCAGGATTTTACCATTTGTTAATAACATGCACCTGCACACTTGACTCATCTAGATTGCAGGCTCATCGTTTGAATGTGCAGTAGAATACTTGAATCAAACTAGATGTCACATGCACAACATCTTGGTTTTAATTGATATCTACCTCTTAAGGTGACTATTTCAAGTCCTAGTCTTAGCAATCCACCACTATTCTTTTATTTCTAGGGTACTATTTAGAGGTGGAGAAGTCTCTTACAACTCTAACACAACCAATTTAATAAGAAAATAAATGCACAAAAATAAATTCAAAGAAAGTAACAACTTTACAAGAATATCACTATTGATTGTTGGTTGCTTTAGAATATCTCTTATTGGTCTAGAAATGTACTAACACTTCGTCCTCAAACCTCCAAGAGCTAATGTCGAAAATCTCCTCGAAACCTTTCTTTTATAACCTTTGGGCCGGGGGTAATTTCTGCCTATCAATTGACTGATCTTACCCATGAATCGATTGATTCACTGTTAATTTGAATGTTGCTTTACCTATCAACTCAATGGGTCCATCCATCTCAGCATTATTACCATCAATCGATATTGTTACCTCATCAGGCAAGTCCCACAGTCAAGTTATGAACATTCTGTTAGCACGAACAATGATATCAATCGATTAATACCATATCTCATCAAGTATCAGATCAATCTTGACCTACTTGACTTCTCGCTCAACCAACTTAACATATTGATCAACTGTCAAGTATCCGATCAATCTTAACATATTTACGTCTCACTCGACCAACTGACATATTGATCAAAAATTAAAATCTCAACTAGAGTTAACTCGAACTTGGTCAACCTTGACCAGAAATTGATTGCACCCACGATAATAAGATTTTTAAAATAAAAAATATAATGAAGGTGTTATTTTGACGTTTTAAGAAAAGATTTTTTATCAAAATAATAATAAGAGTCACCCTCTTAATTCGTATATATATCATCTTTCTTACTAATAAGGGTCAGCTAACAAAGTTGCGGTTTCAAATTTACCTTCATGCAAATGATCCAAATTCTAGAGCTTAATGGTTCATAATTATCTTTTCTAAAAGAAATATGATGTGAATTTTATTTAAAAACGTTTACGGTATATTAACCATTCTAATGGTAGGCGAGTCGTTGAGTGAGTGGAACCGAACTAACATGTCATTATTAGGTTAATTGGACTAGTCAAACTAAATTTAACTTTTTTATAAAATTAGCTAAAATCAAACAAACTGATCAGGCAATCCAGAAGAGTTGACTTATTGGCACGCTGGAAAAGGTCAAGTGGTTAGATTCGTTTTAGATTGAATTAAATCGTACAATTAATGCAGGCCATAAATTATTCATACGTACAGTTTGTAAATTTTTTAATCATGAAAATGTAATTACTTATATCGATTTGTTTATTCACTAAAAATAACTATTTTATTTCTTCTGTAAACCAAATGCGCCCTAATTAATAAAATATTACAATCTATAACAAACTCGAAGAAACAGGACTTAAAGTCTCTTAGAGTATAATAAAATAATCAGAAATAGAGAGATAATTAATTACACAAGGCCACATCAAAACCAACCGAAGAACGGCTCAACAAAGTGAATAAACGACAGCAACCAACACAATCAGCGGATTTAACACGTTGACTTTGCAAAGGCCGCTTTTTTTGAAACCACTGAAATTAAATCGGGAGAGGACGAAGGTTGACTTATATAGAATATTGCCATTGACTAGCTAGCTACAACCATCAAACGAATACAAATTTCATGAAGCTGTTGGATTGGGTGAAAGTTGTTGATCTCGATTATTAATCGATGACTAATAAAGTCGCCTCAAATCAAATTCTACTTTTGTTTCCTCACGAGCTGACATGGATATCTATCTTGGACAAACTTCAAATTCTGTTAATTAAACTGGCTTTCTGAAAGCATTAATTGCCGTGATGAAGCCGTCCCTTTGCTCTCCATTAATGTACCATAATTGACAAGTCATTGTGACTTTATCGTCAGCTCATGGCTCCTCAATCACGCAAGCATTCTGCTCCTTCTCACGTTATAAATATCATCCATTAATAATCCATTGAGGAATAGAATAGGAGGCACTAATTAATACCTTTCCAGAAATTATGTCTGCCAAGGTAATTGAATCCTGTTTGCATATATAGAATTCCCAGATATGCATGGCATATTAATTGATTAATGCGTTAGTTTAATTCTGCAGAAGATCGTGTTGAAGGTGAGCATCATGTGCAACAAGTGCGCAGTGTGCGTGATGAGCATCATCGCCAAGTTCGACGGCATCACGTCGATGGCGTTGGACAAGGAGAAGAGCATTGTCACCATCGTCGGGACCGTCGACGCTGTGCTCATCGTGAAGGCCCTCCGGAAGGCCAAGAAGCCGGCGGAGATCGTCACGGTGGGGCAGCCAGACAAGCCGGCGGATGACAAGAAGCCGGACGCCGGGAAGAAGCCGGACCACGCCGAGAAGAAGCCGGAGCCATGCAAGGATCTGCCGCCGTACTGCAAGGCCTGCACGTACGTTGTGTATGACGATTACCAGCCAAATCTATGCATCATTATCTAATTGATTTCTGAAATCAATCGACCAAGATA
This sequence comes from Boesenbergia rotunda, assembly GCA_024364735.1. Classification (NCBI taxonomy): domain Eukaryota; kingdom Viridiplantae; phylum Streptophyta; class Magnoliopsida; order Zingiberales; family Zingiberaceae; genus Boesenbergia; species Boesenbergia rotunda. The sequence goes on from JAGFNQ010008229.1 coordinate 61,484, forward strand.
CTTATGCGTGCATGTATTAGCGCGAGTACATAATATTTGTACTTGGCAATAATTCGAAATCGATTTAATTATTTACTGTAGTGGTCGATTAGAAAATAAAGCTATTTAATAGTAAATATTAAAATTAGATTTGCACCTTGATTCATTATTGATTTTTGAAAAAAATAAAATTAAGCGTGTGATATAAGTAATTAATGGAAACAAGTTGTTGAGCCACCACTTTGCCATACAAAGTCGCATTGAGCCTTCAGGGTTCAGGTGCGGTGGTAAGTATATTTTAGGACTCTTTCATGCACCTACAATCCAAAACACGGGAGGGCAAGAAATTCCCCTCCCACATTTAAATCACTGGAACTGCTGGTCATTATATATGTGGACTGTCATTTGTGTTTCAGGATTTATTTTAGTGGCCATTAAAAAAATTTTTTAGACCAAGTCGATCATTTCCAAGATTAATTGAATTATAAAACTTGAATACTTGAATTATATTTAAAAAAAAACCATATTGAGGCTTGAAGAAAGTTTGTTGGGGTTAGACTAACAAATTTGAAACCACTGAAGTCAACTAAATTTCCATGGTTAATTAGGTTGTTATATTGTTTGTTATTGGATTTAAACCAATGATTATGATAGCAATACTCTAACCACTCAGTCAGGTTAATGAGGTTATCCATCACTTCAGAAATTAATTATAAATAGAATAAAATTTTCAAACAATATTAATTTTTTTATATTAAATAAAATAAATAAATTAGTGAGTTATTTTATATGCATGTGTGTGTGTGAGTGAGAGAGAGAGATTACAAATATGAAATTGAAATATCTATTTTGATTAAAATAAAACAAAATAAAATTATCTGTACAATGCTGTTCAAAGGAGCTAAAATGCTTACACAGGTGTCTCCACGGGGATGGACATGATTAATGTATGAATATTATCATCTTGAGATTTGAAGGTTAAAATTTGGCAAAAGTTAGTTTGTCTGGACCTTCCCCCACGCGCTAGCTATAAACATCCGGACTAGTAGTTACCTGATGATTTACCTCCTCCGTGTTGAATCCGGAATGGATTGGTAGGTGCTGGAATGAGCGAATCATTCTTTTACCATCTAAAATGCTTACACAGGTTGTATGATATATGGAACTCATTGAATTGGTACTGGGGCGACTCATTGTTTTGGGTTGTGGTTGGAGTTGAGTTGTGTTAGAAACATGGGTCATGCTAGACACATATTGGTCGTGCTGAATACATGGACAATGCCTCAAACACGCTCATGCATTGTCTTGCATTGTCCAAATCTAGGTCATGCACATCAACCATACACTAGTAGAATTTTAATGATAAATTTCGCCACTTATTACATCAACAATTATTAATTATGAAATAATATATAATAATCAACCTCGATTATAAAATTGATGTAATAAATACCATTTTACACTTCATATGTTTAAAAAGTGGGCTTCATTTTTATTTTCTAATGATAATTTATTTCGTAATATGTATTCGACAAAGTAATAAATTTCAAAATAAAATTTATATTTTCAAGAGATGAAGTAGTTTAAACCACCTAAAATACAAACGACTTTTTACCAAAGGGTACACATAGGTTTCTAAAATGATCAAAAGACGCACACTACTTTTCTATTTATCAAAGAGCACACTTAATTATATGTTTTTTCGATTTTACCCCTCCTGACAAAATCAACTTTTTTTTCTTTTCTTTAGCATGCATTTTTTTCGCTCTTCTCTCTCCTCTCTTCCCTTTCTTTTTTTCATGCATACATGTATTAATGTGAGCCCCACAACATAAGGTTAGCTAAGTGTCAATCATATATGAACTATGAGCCTAATATCGGTGCATATCAAGATCATATTAGGCTTGATATTGTGCATATCATGGGCCTGATGATATCGGTGCATATCAAGCCCAACGCGGGCCTAATACCCACCATATCAGCACCACGTTGGTCCTGATATCGATGCATATCGGGGCCAACATGGGATTGATATGCATCGATATCAGACCAATGTTGAGCTGATTCTATCGATTTGGGCAATCAATAGAGTCTGAGCCACCAGGCCATCCAGGGTCCAAGTAGCAAGTACATTCGTCATTTTGGCTAGTCCATCTTCCTTTTGATTTTTAGCTCAGAGAATCTTCTATAGAGTGACCTCTTGGAAGTTAGCTTTCAACTTCTCGAAAATCTTCGCATAACACCATAATCGATCATTCTTGATCTCAAAGCTTCCTTCTAGCTAATGAGCAACCAATTAGAAGTCTGAGTGGATGACCACACGAGAAGCCCCGACTTGCTCTACTGGAGTCCTGGATAGCAACTGCATTCACCATTTTGGCTAGCCCATCTACCTTTTGATTTTCGGCTCTGGGAAGCCCCAACTTACTATGCTGTTGGAGTCTTGCGAGCAAAGCCTCATACTTAGCTTCATTGTTGGACGCTTGGAATTTAAGTCAGACAGAGAGTTGGAGCAAATCTTCTTGAGGGAATATTAATAATATCCCAATGTCTTTGCCTTGCCGAGTTGAGGATCCATACACAAAATTTTTCTTGTTTCATCAACTTCCTGGTCGGGAACATCGGTTAGGAAATCCGCCATGACTTGACCTTTAATTGTTGTTCGCGGCTGATATTGAATATTATACTCACACAATTCAGTGGTCCATTTAATCAACCTTCCTAAGACTTCTAGACTTATCAACATAGCGTGTTGTTGGTGAGGACCGTGATTGGGTGAAAGAGAAAATATGGCCTCAATAGGTGAGTAGTGAGGGCCAATCCTAGAGCTCCAAAATGGTGTACTTGCTCTCAACATCCTTCAACATGTGACTTGAGAAAATTAGATGGGGTGTTATAGATTATGTCATACCCCGAGGAGCTACCCGTTCGATACTGACCAGACTGCCACTTCGTTGACCCAGCGGACAATTCGGAAAACCTAACCTTTATGACTACTTCAGTCGCTTGTACCACAACCTATAGCGCTGGAACAAGCGTTTGAATAAAAAGAAAATGAAAACGATGACAAAAGCTGTGTACCGGTACGACTTACGACAAAACACACAGAACGAAGGCCTCCATGACACACAAAAGTACAACCATATCGAAATACCGCAGAGGAACTGCAAATGAAAATACAACTGAAGAACGAATGAAAAGGGGTACCAACGTGTACCCACAAACATATATAGGTAAACGACGAAATTGTCTTGACGCACGTAAAATGGAGCAGGCTGTCGGGCACTCTAGTCGATCATCTTGAAATAAAAATAAGGAGCTAACGGGGTGAGTTCACAGTACTCAGCAGATATCTCATCAGATATGCAAGATAGTCTAAGCTAGCAATAGTAAAGTAGGCTATCGAAATAACACATGTACTGGCAATGATAAGTACAACTAATATGAGAAATAGAAAATACCATACCAGTGTGGCGGGGTCGTCAAACTAGGGCATAAAGGTCTCTTGTATGTGCATGTGAATCATATGCAGCATCCAAGTATAGCAAGCACGGGCAAATGCAAAATATGCGTATGCATATGGTGCAATGACATGGTCACCCCTGCCGTCGGTCAGATATCGTCACCTATGTACGGGAGGAAGCTGAGCGGATGAGTCTACCCTCCGACGTAGAGTTGTGACTACTATCAGTACTCTGTCATCACTGCTCCTGAGCGATCGAGTAGACGGGATGCTGTCGGTGTAACACTCCTACCCCAAGACCTATCTAGGGGATATCTCTATCTGAATATTACCTCCCTGCCGAAGCAACACCCCTACCTCAGGTCATCTCTGGAGGATATCTCTATCTGAGTGTCACCCCTGCCCTATATATATATATATATATTGGGGAGGGACGTCTCTCTCTCATCTCCTTGTATATGGACTACCCAAGGAGGGACTCTGCCTGCTACCACGCTCCGATTCACTAACCCATGAGTGCATGAGCGGAGCAGCACAGAGTACACTACCCATACTTCGTCAACCACTAACCCATGAGTGGTCGTATGGGTAGGTCAGGTATGACTGTCGACCTGTCTCAACCACAAGGGAGCCCCTGGTCGACAGTGATGCACAGTGCATGATGATGCATGACACTAGTCAAACAACATCCACTATCTAGTCCACCTATATCAACATGATATGCAAGGATTATAGATAATGCACCATAGCCTAAGTCCTAAAGGTATAGGTATCACATGCCAGGTCTAGCATATACAATATCAGCGTAAGGTAAAACAGGTATATAACAATACATAACCCTATCGCTAACCATAGCATATCAAGCATATAATCTATGACTAATCCAGAAGATAAGTCAGAGGTACCTGCCTTCGATATGAAGAAGTCCGAAAGTGAAGAGAACCCTCCGTCCAAATAATAGTTCGCAACCAACTGCTCAAGTCAATTTCATGTATCCATAAAACATAGCATAAGCCATCATTACAAATGATGCTAACTAGACTAGACACCAAGTCGTACCCGAATTAACCCAACCTGACCAAAGTGTGGTTCACCACAACACTGAACCAAACAATTAAGCTAACCCTAATTTAATTAGAATTAGACTTAGTTAGGGATCAACCTCCGAGTTAATCCCAGACCCTAATCCTAACCCAATAAGATCCAAGTTCAAAAAGGGAAACTTGAATCTAAGCCCACTTGGATTAGGTTACATTGCACTCATCCTAAATCACAACCAACAACATGAATTCCCCGAATAAAGGCAAACCCACAAGGTCAACAGAAAGGTTAAATGACAACTTATATAACATATTCCAATCTCACAATACAATACTACAAGTTAACACCAAACCATCATAAACCAAGCAACACGTAATCCAAAATAGAATAGCATTAATTCTACCTCTAAGTTTAGACGGATCAAGCACATCAAACCCAAATGCTCAGAGCACTATAGGGCAAGGGAGGGAAAACAATCTCATGGTAGGAATAGAAACAGAAACAGATCTACCACAAAGAAAACAAGAAGAGAAATAGAGGACACAAGTTAATCACAGAACCAAGGAAAGAACAAAAAAGAAATCCAAGAACTCATCCAAGAGTTACTCACCGTAGCTTAGCATAATCTAAAGAGGCGAACTCGAATCGGGTGAAGAAAACAGCGAAGGGGGAAAACTGATATAAAATAGCCATTTTACATTTAACCCCTCCCTATTTGGCTATACCCAAAAGAGCCCCCAAATTAGGAAATTTTACGCTTTAGCCCATTTTTTCCGTATCTTTACATCCTCCCCCATAAAATTAACAAATTTTCTAATAATTCTAACAATTTTAGGAATAATGACAATACCTTAATTAGTAACGTTAAGGTTAATTCTGATAATTCTGAGGATAATAATGAAATTATTGTTGATAATTCTAATATCTCTGAAACTAATGTTCAATCCACTTTTGAAGATAATATTGATGATAATACTCAATACATTTTTGAGTATAATGCTATAACTTTAATTAATAATCATGAAAATTATTTTACCTATTATGAAGATAATGATGTAACTTTTGAATATAACTCTAAAGATGAGGATGAAAATGAAAATGAATTTATTAGAATTAAAGCTATATTTAATGAGATTTACAAAAAGTCAAATAAATCAGAAGTATTAAACAAACTTGAAAAATTAAATGAAAAAGAAATAGTAGATGATTCAGATATTTTTGAATTAATGGAAATGATACAACTACACCCAAAATTGTTAACAATTTAAACTTTAATTCTTAATAATTTCAACTCTAATTAATTATTAATAATTTAAACTCTAATTAATTCTTTATAATTTAAACTCTAGTTAGTTCTTGATAATTTAAACTCTAATTAATTCTTAATAATTTAAACATTCAATTAATTCTTAATAATTTAAACCTTCAATTAATTGTTAATAATTTAACCTTTAATTAATTCATAACAATTTAAACTTTAATTAATTCTTAACTAATTAAATCATAATAACTTAAATCTTAATTAATTCTTAAATCATAATTAATTCTTAATAACTTAAAACTTAATTAATCCTTAATAACTTAAATTTTAACTAACTCTTTACAACTTAAATCCTTAATTAAATCTTAACAACTTAAAATCTTCATGAATTCTTAAATCTTAAATAATTAACAATTCAATCCTTAATTTAATAAAATCCACGAACAAAATTTCAATTGGATAAATTCTACCCAACTGAAACCTCCAACTAAATAACAATAAATATGTCAAAGTGGGTTGACATATTCGCGGGTTCACACGGTCTGTATCAAATCGAGAATTTGATACTTTATTAAAAACTTAATTAAAATATTTTGACTTGATTGACTCATGCATAATTGTTATGCTCATGCATCCGCTTATTTTTTCTTTATATATTTGTCATGTCATCCATGTTTACTTTTCTGCATCATTTAGAATAGTTAGATAGGAAAAAGATTGATTGATACTTGCCTAACCTAGTACCAGGGTGGGGCGAGATGATAGTACGTTAGGGAAGCTTAGTCTAGGAAGTCAGGAAGGGTAAGGAGTACCTGACCTGGTCAACTTAGCTAAGTGGAACTAGCCGAAGCTACCTCGCCTCATCCTAGACTAGTTAGACCAAAGTTTTTCAAAGAGTAAATTAAGAGTATTATTTCTTTAAAAGGTTTTGTCTAAGGAAAGGGTTGATGATCCAATAAGGCTATGACCAAAGAAGACCTCTGTGTCTTGCCAAGACCTGGAAGCCAATTGTTGAAATCTATTTTTAAATTACAAATTGTTAAACTTGAATCTAACTCAAGGTCAAGCAATCTATAAAATTAAAATTGAAAAAAATTATTCAAGCATCTCACAAACACCTATAAGGCAACCATGCTTGCTTGTACTGCGACACATAGAATGGGTGAGATGATAAGGACTAATTAATTGATAAATGTTTGTCAAAATTTTTCAAAATCTTTAGGATATGTTCTTAAAAATCTATTTTCAAAATAATGTTTAAACATAATAATGTTCGTATGAATTTCATGCTTGATTGAGTGCTTACTTATAAATACATATTTTAAAAATTATATTTCTTTTCAAAAATTAATTGACCTACACTTAGACACAAACCTTCTAGGTCAATACTAAAGTCCCTTAAGACACTTAGGTAGAGGTCCTTGTAGTTAACAAAGGTAGCCAGAAGGTGTCAGGTTCAGGGGGAGTTGTTATTTTTGCGGATTCTTATTTTTAGAAAACTATTTTTCAAAAATTATTCTTTTCAAAAATTCATATCTTTCAAAATGGTTTGTGCTTTAAAAATTATTATCATTTCAAAATGTGTTTCGAAAAATATTTTTCAAAAATTATTTCCTTGAAAACTGTCATATTCTTTCAAAAATACTCTTCAAGAATTGCTTTAATAGCTCTTTTGATTTGGATAAAACTTCTAAAGACACATAGAAAGTTTTCTTTATGATCTATAAGAATTTCTAAGATTGTGTCAGGTTTAGGGGGAGTCATAATCAAAAGAAATTAATTTATCTCTATCACTGATTATTTCAATATATTTTCTAAAAATTCTGGTGTAATTCTTTTCATTTGAATCAAACCCTTATGACTCAGAGGAAGATCTACTTGTGGTCAACAAGCTTCCTAAGACTGTGTCAGGTTTAGGGGAGGTTCAAATTAAAAGAATCATTAGAAATTTCAAAAATGTTATATTTAAAAAAAACCCACTATCTTTCTTAAACACTTTTGAAAATATTATATTATCATTTTTCAAAACTTTTTTTGAAAATCTTTTGTCTTTTGGAATACCTTTGAAAATAATTTTTACTTAAGTTTGGAAAATTTTCCAGGACACTTAGAAAAATTTTCTTGTACTTAACAAGGATTCATAGAATTGTGTCAGAATGGAAAAGAAACCAAATTAAGAAAATTATTATTTTTCAAAACCAAAATACATTGAAAATATTTATAGAAAATACCTAAGACACATAGTAATTTTCTTGTGATCAACAAGATTCCTAGGATTGTGTCAGACTTAGAAAAGTTTAATATATATATATATATATATATATATATATATATATATATATATATATATATATATATATATATATATATATATTCACATATTGTTGGTGCAATAATAATTTAAGTACTTAGTGCCTTTTAGAATACTTTCTAGAACAAGTACTTAGTTTTTCTTTAAAAAAAAGGGGGGGGAGAGCTTTGAAAATCATTTTTCAATATATATATATATATATATATATATAAAGTATTTTCAAAAGGAGGAGAGAGATTATCTTAAAAGGGGAAGAAAGGCTTAAGTTAATTTTTTAAAAAAAATCTTATTGTTGGTGCAAATTTTTCTCTTTTGTTATTTCCTTTTGATATGTGACAGATAGTGAGAGAGGCTTAAGTTAGATTTTTTTCGATTTCTCTCAAGTATTAAACCTAGAACCATTAGACCTAACTGTTGATGCAGTCTGACCCTGATTGTTGTTTTGGTGTTGACACTGATTTAAGTTTTGATTTAAGTTTGGTTGAGCGAATTTGGGTTATGTCCTGGTCGGGGACTGGGCATGAAACCCTGGTGAGTGAAGCCATGTCCTAGCTTGGGAAGCTAGGTTGATTAAAATCTCGGTGAGTGAAGCCGGGTCCTGGTGAGTGAAGCCAGGTGATGGAAATCCCAGTGAGTGAAGCCGGGTCCTGGTGAGTGAAGCCAGGTGATGGAAATCCCGGTGAGTGAAGTCGAGTCCTGGTGAGTGAAGCCAGGTGATGAAATCCCGGTGAGTGAAGCTGGGTCCTGGTGAGTAAAGCCAGGTGATGGAAATCCCGATGAGTGAAGTCGGGTCCTGGTGAGTGAAGCCAGGTGATGGAAATCCCGGTGAGTGAAGTCGGGTCCTGGTGAGTGAAGCCAGGTGATTGAAATCCTAATGAGTGAAACTAGGTTAAAATCCTGGTGAGTGAAGCCGGGTCCCGGTGAGTGAAGCCGGGTGACCGAAACCCTGGTGAGTGAAGCCAGGTCCTAGCTTGGAGAGCTAGGTTGAAGTCCCAGTGAGTGAAGCTGGGCATGGCACGAGTCAGAGAAGGGCTGGAGGCTTGTTTTCGTGACTTAGAGTGCATTTGGGCTTGCCTAGATCGGTCTGGTGACCGATCAGGGAAGTTGGCATGGTGCTCCTTCGTGGATCGGTCTGGTGACCGATCCAGCGATGGCTGATCGGTCTGGTGATCGATCAGGGAGCATATAGTTCACCTGCTGCTATGCTCCGGATCGGTCCGGTGACCGTTCAGGGAGCATCCAGTAGGTTTTGGGAACCTTACTGATCTGCTCCTGATCGGTTTGGTGACCGATCAGGGATACTGTTCAGATGGGTCTAGTGAACGATCATTTGTCGCAAGGTTCTCACTATCATCGATCAGGATGACTCCTGATCGGTCTGGAAGCAGCTTGATCGGTCTGGTGACTGATCAGGCTGGAGCCTGATTGGTCTGGGGACCGATCTGGAGTGTGCAGCAGAATGCTGGATTGGTCTGGGGACCAATCAGGAGTGTGTAGAAGACTGCTGGATCGGTCTGGTGACCGATCAGGGTCCTTCCTGATCGGTCTGGTGACCGATCAGGAGCAGAACTTTAATTCAAATACGCTGTCAGAAGCTCTGATCGCGACTGTTTTCTCTGCCAATTCTCTGATACATTGCTGATTTCATTTGATATGCATTGCTAAGCCTCTGGTGGAGTGTGCAGGTGATAACAGGTGATTCAAACACTCAAGGAGGGTCAATGGGAGGCTTTTCTTGGAGTAGGTTTGTTTGTTTCTCCTTCTCAGGTTTCAACGGCAACTGAGGCATGGCTGGCGACTGACGGAGGCTCAGCTGGAGAGGGACTTCAGTGGACTGAGTGCTCAGGGAGGTCAGTGGGTTCAGGCTATGCTCAGGGGATGCTGATGGAGCCTGGCGATGAAGCAGAAGCTTAAGAGGAAGATGGGAAGCAGAGGAGGCGAATAGAACGAACAGGAAAACAAGCAAGTGTGGCTGTGTGTTTCGCTGTTGTTGTTGTGCTCCTTGTGTAGCTTCTCTCTTGAGCTTTCTTGCTACTGTCTTGTGAGAGTTTCCTCCTTAGTCTCATGTGCTTACCTTGTATTCATCTACTGAGGCGATTGTGGAGAGGTTTCTCCACCGAGAAGGAGGCGCTTGATATCCGGTGTTCACTGGGGCTTGATCTGCCGATGATCAAGGGATCGCCCACCTTACGGGCACGCCAAGGAGTAGAGGCAAGTTATCCCCGAACCTTGTACATCACGGTGTTAGCGTCGGTTTGCTTTCCCTGTGTTTTTATTTGCTGTTCTTCGTTTCTACAATTGTATTCCGCTGCTTAACTCTTAAAGTGCAGAAATCCTCAAAAGAGCAAGATTTGTAGTGTCTAGCTATATTCACCCCCCCCCCTCTCTAGCCATCCGGATTCCAACAAGTGGTATCAGAGCTTGGGGCTCTGTTCACGGCTTAACATCCGAGAGCTTACAACAAGATGACTATGGGAGGAGAAGGTTACAGCACAAACAAACCTCCATTCCTTGACGACACTGATTTTCCATATTGGAGGTCAAGGATGGAGTTCTACCTCAAAACCAACATGAGCATATGGTTCTCAGTGAAGGAGGGTTTCTCCCCTCCAAAGGATCATGAGGGAAATGAGCTTGAGTTTTCTAGTTGGTCGGCTGAGCAAGTCAAGAAGGGGGAAGCTAATGCCAAAGCTATCGTCACCTTGCAATGTGGGATGACCAAGGATCAGTTGGTCAAGGTGGGTCCTTTCACAAGTGCTAAAGATCTATGGAATAAGATTATTGAGCTCCATGAAGGAACTCATGAAACCCGGGCAGCCAAGAAAGACCTCCTTCTCAACCAACTCCAAAGTCTCACCATGGGAGAAAATGAAACTGTAAGTATGGTTCATTGTCGATTCAAAGAAGTATTGAATGGTCTCCACTCCATTGATGAAAAGGTAGAAAACAAAGACCTAGTGAGGTATGTACTCAAAGTCTTCCCTAGGAATACTTTGTGGTCATCCATGGTGGATGCTTACAAGGTTTCCAAGGACTTATCTTTTGTTAAGTTAGAGGATTTATTTTGTGAGATGGAGCTACACGAGATCTCTAACACAAGCCCAAAAGAGAAAGGGTTTGCTTGTGTGACAGGTAACAAAAGAAAGGAGAAGAAGAATGAAGAGGAGGAGAAGAACTTCCATCATTTTGCTTTCATGGCAGTAGAGAATTCAAGTGAAGGAAGCAGTGATGAATCTTCAAGCTCCTCAACCGCGCCTTCATCATCTTCGGATGATGAAGAGGTAATCTCTCCGGAGTTAGACAAATGCTATAGAACAATAGCGTGCTTGACAAAAATGCTTAAGAAATCTAAGGCCAAAGTCAAAGCATTAAGGTTGGAAGTAAAAGAATTGAAATCCTCTAAGGTTGAGGATATTAATGCTTTGCATGATGAATCCCTTAAGGATGAAAATAAGAACTTGAAGAGCGAAGTTGAAAACCTCAAGAATGTTCTTGAGAAGTTTTCAACAAGCTCTAAAACATTGGATATGATACTCAACTCACAAAGGGTGATGTACAACAAGGTTGGTTTGGGTTACCAACCTAAAGAACCTAGTGTCATATCTTTAATGTCAAGATCCTAATTTAGAGCACAAAATAATTCTAGGGTTCAAAAGGTTAGAAAGAAAGTGACTAAGGCATGGGTGCCTATGTCCTTCATTATTGATGCCTTAGGTCCCAAAATTTGGGTACCTAAAACCTCCATATTTCGAATTGTATAAGCATTGTTTGAGGGGGAGCATCTATCAACATGGGAGGTTGATATTTGGTGCTCCAAACCCATGACCAAGAAAAAAATTATCATTCACATGGTTGGTTATGGAAAATTCAAATTAAATGCTTTGATCTCCATTGGTTTAGTTCTCATAATAATATAATCCCTTGGCTAGTGATTTTTATGAAATTCATGTGTTAAAGTACTTAGTCATGGTATAATCTACTTTAGTATTTAAGGTCTTCCATGATCAAGTATGCTATGATTTTCTTGTATGTGTATACCACATGAATGCATGCTAAGGAACAAGTATGGAGTTGAGTAGTTGAAGCAAACATATTATAGACATACATGAAACTGATCAAAACTTAGAAATTGGATCATTTGTTGATACTCACTTGATACAAGTATGTTTTGAAATTTACTCATATATTGATGCTAATTTGATTCAAGCAAGCCAAAATTTTCTTGTTTGCCATGATCTTATTGGTTGGGTGTTATTAACATTAATCTATGACATGCCAAGATTGTTTAAGAACAAGATCAACACATTATTTGAACTGATCACTCATAAGGTGGTGATAGATAAGAACACGAGCTTAAGGTCTAGGGATAATGCTTTCCTTGTATCAAACTCAAATTCCATGACTTGTTTGTTTTCCCCTTGATCATGCTTTGATACAAACATGTGTTGATATTCAATTTCATGCTTAGAAAATACTGATCATGCTCTGACACAAATCATGACATATATTTTTGATTAAGGGAACCCTTAGAATCAAATGGATTACCTCTATGCTTTGACACAAATCATGTTGATCATTTTGGGAAATGAATTTTAGTTAAAAGAAACCCTTTAGGGTCAATGGGATTGAATCTAATTGGATTAGGTTTTAGGAGTGGTTAAGAAGAGAAAAAAAGGTTTTGGAATATATCAGACCTCTGAAATTTCATTTCTGAGATTTGGTCGAAAGATACATTCTGTATCAGACCTGATTGGTCCACCGACCGATCAGGACTCACTCTGATCGGTCTAGTGACCGATCAGATCAACACTGATCAAAGGTATCAGGCTAATTCTCAGTCTGATCCTCTTTTCATCAAATTGTATCAGATTATTGATCATACTGATACACACGAATTTGATACAAACCATTTACCATTGAACATACTCGATCATCCATTGGTACAAACCTGGTATTAAGGGAGCACAAATTTGTTCAAGTAGTAAAATATGGGTAAGAAGTTTTAGGACCCTTGATTCTCAGAAATTTGTCTGAAACATCAAGTGCTGAAATGAAGTTTGGCCACTCATACTGAACCTAATATTGATTTGATACAAATCTATGTTGGAATGTTCAAATTCATAAGAAAAGGGTTTGTTGAGTCCTGACTCTTGTTCTTAATGTCGTGTTTCAGAAATTTTTCTGAAATATTGAATATCGATAGAGTCATCTCCCTTGTTATGGAATGCAATTGTTAATGCAGTCTGTTCAGGAACGTATCAGAGTTTCAGAAATTTTTCTGAAATCTGATTGCTCCCCAGACTAATCAGATATACTTCTGTATTACGTAATCAACAGACCTGGTTGGTCACGGAGACCAATCAGGACTATGTTTCAGATACAAATGCATTCCTTCCTAGTCCTATGAAGCATATACATATTTGACCATAATATACTTCTGTATATGTCTTCACATGGAAGTCTAAGTGTTAATGCAGTCTAATCTAGAACGAATTAGAGTTTCGAAAATTTTTCTATAAACTGATTGTTCATAGATAAATCAGAATTTTTTCTGTATCGATCATCAGTTTGATAGAACTACGATAATTATTGTCGTATGATGCATATACATTGTTGCCATGATACATTTATGGTATATGCCTCTCATATGCAATTCAAAAGTTTACCTTTGATTATTTTGGATTTTGGGGGGAGACCCGTGTTTGAGGGGGAGGTATGTTCAAACTTAATAACCATACCCTTTTCGATGTTTGACAAAGGGGAGAAAATGGTTGATTAAGTTTAGGGTTATTGTAGGGGGAGGATTTTGATTCCCTTACGATAATTGAACTTCCTTCAATTGATCATCAATGCCTAAACTTAAATCGGGGTGTCAAACAACAAAAAGGGGGAGATTGTTGATGCAGTCTGACCCTGATTGTTATTTTGGTGTTGACACCGATTTAAGTTTTGATTTAAGTTTGGTTAAGTGAATTTGGGTTAAGTCCTGGTCGGGGACTGGGTATGAAACCCTGGTGAGTGAAGCCAGGTCCTAGCTTGGGAAGCTAGGTTGACTAAAATCCCGGTGAGTGAAGCCGAATCCTGGTGAGTGAAGCCAGGTGATGGAAATCCCGGTGAGTGAAGCCGGGTCTTGGTGAGTGAAGCCAGGTGATGGAAATCCCGATGAGTGAAGTCGGGTCCTGGTGAGTGAAGCCAGGTGATGGAAATCCCGGTGAGTGAAGCCGGGTCCTGGTGAGTGAAGCCAGGTGATTGAAATCCTAGTGAGTGAAGCTAGGTTAAAATCCTGGTGAGTGAAGCCGGGTCCCGGTGAGTGAAGCTGGGTGACCGAAACCCTGGTGAGTGAAGCCAGTCCTAGCTTAGAGGGCTAGGTTGAAGTCCCAGTGAGTGAAGCTGGGCATGGCACGAGTCAGAGAAGG
>JAGFNQ010008231.1:0-69690 GCA_024364735.1 Boesenbergia rotunda
CGGTTGTTGTTTTGGTGTTTGACAATGATTTAAGTTTGGTTGAGCGAATTTGGGTTAAAGTCCTGGTCGGGGACTGGGCATGAAACCCTGGTGAGTGAAGCCAGGTCCTAGCTTGTGAAGCTAGGTTGAAATCCCGGTAAGTGAAGTCGGGTCCTGGTGAGTGAAGCCAGGTCCTAGCTTGTGAAGCTAGGTTGAAATCCCGGTGAGTGAAGCCGGGTCCTGGTGAGTGAAGCCAGGTGTTGGAAATCCCGGTGAGTGAAGCCGGGTCCTGGTGAGTGAAGCCAGGTGTTGAAAAGTCCTAGCTTGGAGAGCTAGGTGAAAAGTCCTAACTTGGAGGGTTAGGTGAAAAGTCGCATCTTGGAGAGTTAGGTGAAAAAGTCCTGGCTTGGAGGGTCAGGTGCCTAGCTTGGAGGGCTAGGTTGGATGAAGGTCTAACTTGGAGGGGTTGGGTGAAAAGTCCTAGCTTGGAAGGCTAGGTGAAAAGTCCTAGCTTGGAGGGCTAGGTGAAAAGTCCTAACTTAGAGGGTTAGGTGCAAATTCTCAACTTGGAGAGTTAGATTGAAAAATCCTTAGCTTGGAGGGCTAAGGTGAATGAAATCCTAGCTTGGAAGGCTAGCTCTGCGTCCCTGGATCGGTCTGGTGACCGATCAGGGAGTTGGCACGCTGCTCCTTCGTGGATCGGTCTGGTGACCGATCCAGCGATGTCTGATCGGTCTGGTGACCGATCAGGGAGTGTGTGTTTCACTCACTGCACAGCTCCTGATCGGTCTGGTGACTGATCAGGGAGCGAACAGTGAGTTGAGTTCCCCTGCTGATCTACTCCTGATCGGTCTGGTGACCGATCAGGGATACTGCTCAGATCGGTCTAGTGAACGATCATTTGTCGCAAGGTTCTCACTATCACCGATCAGGATGACTCCTGATCGGTCTGGAAGCAGCCTGATTGGTCTGGTGACCGATCAGGCAGGAGCCTGATTGGTCTGGTGACCAATCAGGGCAGAAGACCTGATTGGTCTGGGACCGATCAGGGGTCCTTCTGATCGGTCTGGTGACCGATCAGGCGCAGAACTTTAATTCAAATACGCTGTCAGAAGCTCTGATCGCGTCTGTTTTCACTGCCGATTCTCTGATACATTGCCGATTCTGTTGATATGCATTGCTAAGCTTCTATTGGAGTGTGCAGGCTTTACAGGGATGATTCAAACATTGGAGGAGAGTCAATGGGAGGCTTTCCTTGGAGCAGGTTTGGCGTTTTCCTTTTCAGGTTCAACGGCACTGGGAGCAGCTGGCAACTGACGGAGCTCAGCTGGAGAGGAGGTCTTCAGTGGACTGAGTGCTCAGGGAGTCAGTGGGGTCAGGCTGGCTCAGTGGATGCTGATGGAAGCTTGTGATGGGAGCAGAGCTTAAGACGAGCTGGAAGCAGAGGAGCGACTGGGAAACAGACAGAACTTGGGAAGTTAATTTGGCTGGGCTGTGTTCGTGCTCTCTGTTGCTTGGTGCTTGAGCGTTCTTGTTTCATCTTTGTGAGCTATCCTTCTCTTAGTCTCGTGAGCTTATCTTGTATCCTATTGAGACGCTTGTGGAGAGGTTTCTCCACCGAGAAGGAGGCGCTGTTTTATCCGGGTCACCGGGGCTTGATCTGCCGACGATCAAGGGATCGCCCACCTTACGGGCACGCCAAGGAGTAGGGGCAAGTTATCCCCGAACCTTGTAAACGACCATTGTTAGCGTATTGGTTTGTATTCTTCCTTCCCTGCATTTCTGTTTCTGCTGTTATATTTGTATTGCTTCCGCTGTGGCTAACCTAAGTGCAGAGAAATTTGAAAACGACTAAGTCTTGAGGGTCAGGCTATATTCACCCCCCCCCTCTATAGCCATCTCGTTCCAACAAGTGGTATCAGAGCTTGGGGCTCTGTACACGGCTTAACATCCGAGAGCTTACAACAAGATGGCTGGAAGAGAAGGATTGAGCACAAACCGACCTCCATTCCTCGACGGCACTGATTTTTCATATTGGAAGTCAAGGATGGAGTTCTATCTCAAAACCAACATGAGCTTGTGGTTCTCTGTCAAGGAGGGGTTTTCCCTTCCAAAGGATAATGAAGGAAAGGAGCTTGAGTTTTCCAAGTGGTCGGCTGAGCAAATCCGGAAGGGGGAAGCCAATGCCAAAGCTATTGTCACCTTGCAATGTGGGATGACGAAGGAGGAGTTGATCAAGGTGGGTCCTTTTACAAGTGCTAAGGATCTTTGGAACAAAATCATTGAGCTCCACGAAGGAACTCAAGACACCCGAATAGCCAAGAAGGACCTCCTTCACAGTCAACTCCAAAATCTGTCCATGGAAGAAAATGAAAAGGTAAGTGAACTCCATGGAAGATTCAAAGAGATCCTCAATGGTCTCCACTCCATCAATGAGAAGGTCGAAAATCGGGATCTAGTAAGGTTAGTTCTAAAAGCTTTTCCAAGGAATACATTGTGGTCATCCATGGTGGATGCCTACAAGGTTTCCAAGGATCTTTCTTTAGTTAAGTTAGAAGATTTATTTTGTGAAATGGAACTACATGAGATCTCTAACCAAAGCCTAAAGGAGAAAGGGTTGGCTTTTGTGGCATGTGACAGGAAGAAGAAGAAGGAGAAGGAGGAGGAAAAGAACCACTGTCATGTGGCTCTCGTAGCCTTAGAAGAATCATCCAATGAGAGCAGTGATGAATCAAGTGACTCCTCAACCGCGCCTTCATCATCTTCGGATGATGAAGAGGTAATTTCTCCCAAACTAGATAAGTGCTATAGAGCAATAGCTTGCTTGACAAACATGCTCAAAAGGTCTAAGAACAAGATTAAATCCTTGAGATTAGAGGTAGAAAAATTGAAAACCTCTAAGGATGAGGATATTAATGACTTGCGTGTTAAAAATCTTGAGGATGAAAATAAGGATTTGAAGAGCGAAATTGAAAACCTCAAGAATATTCTTGAGAAATTCTCAACTAGCTCTAAAACCCTAGACATGATCTTAAACTCCCAAAGGGCGGTTTACAACAAGGCGGTTTGGGTTACCACCTAAAGAACCACCTTGTGTCATTAATGTCAGAACCCATTTAGATCATCAAATGACTCTAAGGTTCGAAAGGTTAAAAAGAAAGTGACTAAGGCATGGGTGCCTAAGTCTTCATTATTGATACTTTAGGTCCCAAAATTTGGGTACCTAAAACTTCTATTTTCGAATTGTATAGCTTATTTGAGGGGGAGCATCTATCAACATGGGTGGTTGATATTGGGTGCTCCAAACCCATGAATTGAGATGAATTGTCAATCACCACATGAGGTTAAAATTAGGTTTTCTTTAGGTTACCTACATTTTTAATTTAGACAATTCATGATTTTTGTGATCCATAGCTAAGTAGATTTTGTGAATTTCTTTTAGTAAGTAAATTTTATGATGATGAGGAATTCATTGTATCAAAGAGCATGAATAGATTCTATGAATTATACTATGCTTCATTTTGACACAAACTTGATTAACCATGAAAACTTAAATATGATACAGCATTTTTTAGAATTTAATCAATATTGATGTTTTGATCAACAAGCCAAAATTTTCTTGTATGTGTATTATTACAACTTTGGTTAAGAACATCATGCTTCAAAATTTAGTATTTAAGGTCCATGACTTGTTTGATCATATATTGATTCTAAATATTTTTGGAGTTGAACCTAGCTGAGTGTACCATGATTTTATTGTATGAATGCATGCTAAAGAACAAGGATTAATACATAGTTTGTACTAATAAGGCATCACCAAACAAAGAACATGAGCTTTAACATTCACTACTTAAGTTCTTTGGGTTAATGCTTTCTTTGTATCAAACTAAGGTTCTATCTATAACTTGTTTGTTTTCCCACTGATCATGCCTTGATATAAATCTATGTTTGGGACTTAAGTTCATACTTAGAACGTATTCATCAAAATTGATACAACCATGTGTTGTTTCTCCTCATAGAAACTCTTAATTCTTGATATGGAATAACACTTGGTTAAGGGACCCCATGTTTGGAACCAAGGTAATTAAAATCAATTGAATTAGGGGTTTGGGAATGGCTAAAAATTGATACAAACCTGATTTCAGAATTACTGAAATCGGTTTCTGAAATTTGAAATTGAAAACCCTTCTGTCTGAACCCAGATCGGTCCACCGACCGATCAGGGATCCCTCTGATCGGTCCGGTGACCGATCAGATCAACACTGAACAGTAAGTTCCATGATTGGGTCAAAACTCCTCAGTCCGATCTCCTCTCGTCGAATTGTATCAGTTTAATGATCATACTACAAACAAACATGATACAATCCGTTCACAATTGAAACATATTTGATCACCCATTGGTACAAACATGGTACTAAGGGAGCACCAAATTGTTCAAGTGAAACAAACCTAATACTGATTTGATACAAACCTATGTTGGAATGTTCAAATTCATAAGAAAAGGTTTGTTGAGTCATGACTCTTGTTCTTAATATCGCGTTTCAGAAATTTTTCTGAAATAACGAATCTTAATAGAGTCTACATCCCTGTTGTGGAATGCAAATTGTTAATGCAGTCTGATCAGGAACGTATCAGAGTTTCCGAAATTTTTCTGAAATCTGATCGCTCCCCAGACTATTCAAAATATTTCTGTATCCAGTAATCAATGAACTTGATCGGTTACGGAGACCAATCGGGACTATATATCAGATACAGATGCATTCCTTACTTGTCATATGAAACATATACATACTTGACCATGATATTATTTGGTATATGTTTCCATATGCAATTCAAAAATCTACACTTATTATTGTATGATGCATATACATTGTTGCCATGATACATTTATGGTATATGCCTCTCATATGCAATTCCAAAATCATCCTTTGACTTACTTGTCATATGAAACATATACATGTTTGACCATGATATAATTTTGTATATGTTTTCATGTGCAATTCAAAACTTAACCTTGATCATTTTGGATTTGGGGAGAGACCCGTGTTTGAGGGGGAGGTATGTTCAAACTTAATAACCATACCCTTTTCGATGTTTGACAAAGGGGGAGAAAATGGCTGATTAAGTTTATGGTTATTATAGGGGGAGGATCATGATTCCCTTATGAGAATTGAACGGACTTCAATTGATTGATACCTAAACTTAAATCGGGTTGTCAAACAACAAAAAGGGGGAGATTGTTGATGCAGTCTGGCCCGGTTATTGTTTTGGTGTTTAACAATGATTTAAGTTTGGTTGAGCGAATTTGGGTTAAAGTCCTGGTCGGGGACTGGGCATGAAACCCTGGTGAGTGAAGCCAGGTCCTAGCTTGTGAAGCTAGGTTGAAATCCTGGTGAGTGAAGCCGGGTCCTGGTGAGTGAAGCCAGGTCCTAGCTTGTGAAGCTAGGTTGAAATCCCGGTGAGTGAAGCCGGGTCCTGGTGAGTGAAGCCAGGTGATGAAAATCCCGGTGAGTGAAGCCGAGTCCTGGTGAGTGAAGCCAGGTGATGAAAATCCCGGTGAGTGAAGCCGGGTCCTGGTGAGTGAAGCCAGGTGTTAGAAATCCCGGTGAGTGAAGCCGGGTCCTGGTGAGTGAAGCCAAGTGTTGAAAAGTCCTAATTCGGAAGAGGTGGTGAAAAGTCCTAGCTTGAGGGCTAGGTGAAAAGTCCTAGCTTGGAGGGCTAGGTGAAAAGTCCTAACTTGGAGGGTTAGGTGAAAAGTCCCATCTTGGAGAGTTAGGTGAAAAAGTCCTGGCTTGGAGGGTCAGGTGCCTAGCTTGGAGGGCTAGGTTGGATGAAGGTCTAACTCGGAGGGGTTGGGTGAAAAGTCCTAGCTTGGAGGGCTAGGTGAAAAGTCCTAGCTTGGAGGGCTAGGTGAAAAGTCCTAACTTGGAGGGTTAGGTGCAAATTCCCAACTTGGAGAGTTAGATTGAAAAATCCTTAGCTTGGAGGGCTAAGGTGAATGAAATCCTAGCTTGGAAGGCTAGGTCTGCGTCCCTGGATCGGTCTGGTGACCGATCAGGGAGTTGGCACGCTGCTCCTTCGTGAATCGGTCTGGTGACCGATCCAGCGATGTCTGATCGGTCTGTTGACCGATCAGGGAGTGTGTGTTTCACTCACTGCACAGCTCCTGATCGGTCACCAGACCGATCAGGGAGCGAACAGTGAGTTGAGTTCCCCTGCTGATCTGCTCCTGATCGGTCTGGTGACCGATCAGGGATACTGCTCAGATCGGTCTAGTGAACGATCATTTGTCGCAAGGTTCTCACTATCACCGATCAGGATGATTCCTGATCGGTCTGGAAGCAGCTTGATTGGTCTGGTGACCGATCAGGCTGGAGCCTGATTGGTCTGGTGACCGATCAGACTGGAGCCTGATTGGTCTGGGGACCAATCAGGAGTGCGCAGAAGACTTCTGGATCGGTCTGGTGACCGATCAGGCGCAGAACTTTAATTCAAATACGCTGTCAGAAGCTCTGATCGCGTCTGTTTTCACTGCCGATTCTCTGCTACATTGCTGATTATGTTTGATATGCATTGCTAAGCTTCTATTGGAGTGTGCAGGCTTTACAGGGATGATTCAAACATTGGAGGAGAGTCAATGGGAGGCTTTCCTTGGAGCAGGTTTGTTTGTTTCTCCTTCTCAGGTTTCAACGGCAACTGGAGCAGCTGGCGACTGACGGAGACTCAGCTGGAGAGGAGGTCTTCAGTGGACTGAGTGCTCAGGGAGGTCAGTGGGTTCAGGCTGGCTCAGTGGATGCTGGCGAAGCTTGTGATGGTGAGCAGAGCTTAAGAGACAAAGCTGGATGCAGAGGAGCGGTGGCGAACAAGACAGAAACTTAGGAAGTTTGGCTGGGCTGTGTTCGTGCTCTCTGTTGCTTGGTGCTTGAGCGTTCTTGTTTCATCTTTGTGAGCTATCCTTCTCTTAGTCTCGTGAGCTTATTTTGTATCCTATTAAGACGCTTGTGGAGAGGTTTCTCCACCGAGAAGGAGGCGCTGTTTTATCCGGGTCACCGGGGCTTGATCTGCCGATGATCAAGGGATCGCCCACCTTACGGGCACGCCAAGGAGTAGGGGCAAGTTATCCCCGAACCTTGTAAACGACCATTGTTAGTGTATTGGTTTGTATTCTTCCTTCCCTGCATTTCTGTTTCGGCTGTTATATTTGTATTGCTTCCACTGTGGCTAACCTAAGTGCAGAGAAATTTGAAAACGACTAAGTCTTGAGGGTCAGGCTATATTCACCCCCCCTCTATAGTCATCCCGTTTCCAACAATTGCTTCCCCGAGCGACGAGGCGTCCGTCGTCTGCTTGGGCGAATGTTGAGAGCACACGTGGGTTACTCTATTACAGGGCGCTTTCTGGGCTCGATCGGACGACTCGCGTCCTTCGCCGCCTATTCTCGGCCCACCATTGGACGACCGACATTGCTCTCGGGGTCATATAAATAGGAACTTACCGGGCAGTTTTACCATTGCTCTTTTACTCCCGACGTCGAAACGCTGTTTCTTAGTTCTCTACTAGGGTTCCGGCAAGGCACCCTTCTCCGTTCATCTTCTCCGGCATCCTATTCCCCGGTTAGTGTTCCGGCAAGGCACCCTGCTCCGAGCTCGATCACCACGACCTAGAGGTGATCCGAGCGACCTATCACATTCCCTCGGACCATCATCTCCTCTTGCCCTCATCCTCCGATCGACCTGCCAAACCTCCTCCCTACTATATTACTATTAATTTCCCGGGACCACCTACAGGCCGGGCTGCGCTTCCCTGTCCATCCCTTCATCATCGTCGTCTGTCGTTACTTCCGCCTCAACCTGTCCCAATTAGCCCCTAACGCCATTCGTCTCATCTGTGGGTCGGTCATCCTATTTTATTTGTACTAGATTCCCCTTCACCCTGACATCTTTTATTACTTCTTTTGCCCAAAAAAACAAGAGTTGGGCGATTTCTTCTTCCAGGACCGACCTGACACTTCTTTCCTATCGAAACTTCCGACCTCTAACAAGAGTATCAGGTGCTCTTTGGCGCACTTGCAGAGTATCTCACTTGCAGAGTATCAGGTGGAACTGGACACGGCTGACGTGATAGTCTTCCAGGCGCGGCGCCAAATTGCCCGCCTGGAGTACACAGAGCGCCTAGCCCGGGATCTTGAGCATCAGGCTCAGGGCGAGCTAGCCAAGGTCAAGGCAGAGCTTCTGGAGACATGTCAGTCGACCGCTGCTCTGCGCGCCAAATTGACAATCAAGGAGGAGGAGCTGACCGCTCGCTCAAGAGACCTCGCACGGGTTCGGAGGCAGTGTGCCGCTCTGGAGTCGGAACTAGAGACGGCTCGGAAGGATCTGGAGGCGGCCCAGGCTCTTGCCGCGTCTTAGCGACACGCCCGTAGGCCTTGAGCAGTCATTGCGGGAAGCTCTCCCTTGCTTTTTCCTTTTAGGTGGAGGCCTAGCCTCATTTTCTGTAGTAGGATTACTATGAATGTAAGTTTCTTTTCTTTGTGTTTCTGTATTGGTGTTTGGCGCGAGTGACTCGATCAATCAGCTCGGCCTTGCGAGTGTCCTGCATGAGCTCGGGGGCTTCTAAGCGTTAATTGCTCGAGTAAGAGCATCGTCGGTTGAGTCGGCTTCTCGAGTGATTAGCTCAAACTCTTGAGCACGAGAGTTTCAGCCGCTAAAAGAATCGGATAGACTTTTGATCCGACCACTTTCGGTTGTCAACTGGATTAGCTTAGAACCTCGCTATCGAACTACTCCGATAGTGGGCGTTTGCGCGCCCTATTGGAAAATCAAGCTCAGGAGGCCACGAGGCTTTCCTGTTAATAGCTCGCGTGAGGGCGAGAGGTTAGAGGTTCAGTTGGGTAGTATCCAGGGAGAGAGGGTCACCACGCGTCCGACTGGGGACCGATCCGAGGGATCTGTGGGAGCATGCCCACTCATAGCTCGCGAGAGCGAGAGTCTGGTTCCTCGGTCGGAGACATCTCAGGGAGTGTGGGTCACCATGCGTCCGGCTAAGAGCCGAGCCGAGGGTCGTGGGGGCATGCCCACTTATAACTCGGGAGAGCGAGTGTCTGGCTTCTCGGCCGGGGACATCTCAGGGAGCATGGGTTGCTACGCGTCCGGCTGAGAGCCGAGCCGAGGGTCGTGGGAGCATGCCCACTTATAACTCGCGAGAGCGAGAGCCTGACTTCTCGATCGGAGACATCTCAGGGAGCGTGGGTTGCCACGTGTCCGGCTGAGAGCCGAGCCGAGGGTCATGGGAGCATGCCCACTTATAACTCGCGAGAGTGAGAGCTTGGCTTCTTGGTCGGACACATCTCAGGGAGCGTGGGTCGCCACGTCTCCTACTGAGAGCCGAGCTGAGGGTCGTGGGAGCATACCCACTTATAACTCGCGAGAGCAAGAGTCTGACTTCTTGGTCGGAGACATCTCAGGGAGCGTGAGTCGCCACGCGTCTGGCTGAGAGCCGAGCCGAGGGTTGTGGGAGCATGCCCACTTATAACTCGCGAGAGCGATAGTCTGGCTTCTCGGTCGGAGACATCTCAGGGAGCGTAGGTCGCCATGCGTTCGGCTGAGAGCCGAGCCGAGGGTCGTGGGAGCATGCCCACTTATAACTCGCGAGAGCGAGCGTCTGACTTCTCGGCCGGGGACATCTCAGGGAGCGTGGGTCGCTACGCGTCCGGCTGAGAGCCGAGCCGAGGGTCGTGGGAGCATGCCCACTTATAACTCGCGAGAGCGAGAGTCTGGCTTCTCGGCCGGGGACATCTCAGGGAGCGTGGGTCGCTACGCGTCCGGCTGAGAGCCGAGCCGAGGGTCGTGGGAGCATGCCCACTTATAACTCGCGAGAGCGAGAGTCTGGCTTCTCGGCCGGGGACATCTCAGGGAGCGTGGGTCACCACGCGTTCGGCTGAGAGCCGAGCCGAGGATCGTGGGAGCATGCCCACTTATAACTCGCGAGAGCGAGAGCCTAGGACACTTTGTCATTTATCCGAGAAAGCGGATCTTCCACTATTCCCGTGGGATTACAGAGTACAACTTTCTTTAACAGCTTGTTTGGTGGGAGTTTCTCTGGGCTAGTCCCCCTGAAATCATGTGTACTCCTCCTCGAATGGCGTTTTGTCGGTTGGCCTGCTGCTCTTCTATCTCGACTTGCTTGAAAACAAGCTGCGAGCGAGCGGGGGCTCTCGTTCGAGTCCTTCGTCAGCAAAGGGGGTGTTTCAACCTTCTCGAGGCCCGGCCTGGGGGAGGCTTGCCTTCTTCATCTCTGGGTGGCAGTCTGGGGAGCTCGGCCCCGTCCGAACTGAAGACACTCTTCCATGTCGTGAGTGTGGCTGTGATTGAATGTGCAGTAGGGCCTCCAGCGGGTCAGCAGACACCCCTGAGCTACTTGCTGCACTTGCCGATGCTCTGCTCCGGTTCGGTCAACGGACCCCCAGGGGCTGCGAATGGGCCCGCCCGGTGGTCGGTTAGACTGCACGGGAGTCAGGAGGGGCGCACTGGTCGGCTCCTTCCGAGCGGCCTGTTCTTCTTCCACATTGATGTACTTGACGACCTTTCCTAATAGGTTGTCAAAGTCTTTGGGGGGCTTCCAGATGAGCGAGCAAAAGAAGTCTCCCTCTTGCAGTCCTTGGGAGAAAGCGCTAATCAAAACTTCTGGAGCGGCCATTGGCACGTCCAGGGCCACCCCATTGAATCTCTTAATGTAGGCCCCGAGCGATTCCTTCGGGCCCTGCTTCAAGGCAAACAAGTTAATGCTTGTCCTATGATACCTTCGGCTACTAGCGAAGTGCTGGAGGAATGTCCTCTTAAGCCCCTCGAAGCTGGAGATCGACCCGTTGGGTATCTGGCTGAACCACCATTGCGTGGATCCATAGATTGTTGTCAAGAAGGCTCGACACTTTACGCCCTCAGGATATTGGTGTAGCAGGGCGGCACTCTCAAACTTCATGAGGTGCTCTTCGGGGTTGGTGGCCCCAACGTACTCAGGCATGGTGAAGAATTTGAGATGCCTGGGAATCGGATCCTCCAAGATCCACGAAGAAAAAGGGCTATGCGCCCGGACGACCGGCGGTGTGCCAACTGGGGCCTTTCCCTTATCGCGGCGCGGCAAGCGCGTTCAGCTAGACGCAGATGCTTCGACCGGCGCGGGCTCTGCCACGTCAGCCCGGTTGTGGTGCGTAGGTGGAGGGGAGGGGGCCGAGCCTCCTTCTGGCGGAATGGCCTTTCCCTGGCCTCCCGAGGGATTGGGTACCGCGGGCTTCTGGGGCCGAGCGACCCGTAAGCAAGGCCGAGATCAAAAGATCGTGTAAAATACCTCTAAAAGATTGATACATGTTCTTGTATTGATGTTCAATTTTTGTATGTATTTGACACACATGCTTATCATTGTGATGAATGAACATATAAATATATTTTGTTAAATATATCCAGATGTGTATTTTGATTAATATAGCATTAATTTTAAAATTATGAATTTATATTTGAATATCTCAATGTTATAATGTCTATGTTATGTTTGTATATTTATATGTTTTTTACGCGGAGATATAAATTGTGTATTAGTATGCGCAATTAGAATGTTTTGGATGCAACTAGAATTATCGAAAATTGGATGATAGACATTTGCTATTCAGACAATCAAATGGATTATTATTGGATTGTGTAAAATTATTATGGTGTGTTATTTTAAATTGTACTTGTATTGTGTAAAAGTGTTGTGTTGTGTTATTCTAAATTGTTCTAGTATTGGATTGTTATTAGATTTTGCAAAATTGTTATGTTGTTATTGTATTTGATTATTTTGACATTTATTTTGACATGTTCTAAATTGTTCTGGTTGTTATTGAAATCACATGTAATTACATTTAGTCTCAGTTGACTCACATGTTATTGAAATGCCAAGATGGACTATGATGGATGAAACTCTTGTTGATACTTGTTCCTTTATGTAAAAGACACTCTAGTCTCAGTTGAAGACCCAAGCAGTGCATCTCAAGGAGAGTTGAATCCAACAGGGCATGAGATGATTTTTTCTATTTGTTGTGGAGCTCATCCAGACACTCTACATAGTTACTTTTTAAAGAAAGCTCTGAGTCCTTAATTGCTTCTAGAAACTTATTTTCTTTATCACTAGGTTTCATGCCTATGCAATGATCATCTTACATGTATTGTTTAGTTTTATCGTTGATGTCGATCTGTGTTTGAGATTAGTAATGGATGTTTTGTGACTTTTTATTTGTTTATCGAAAGAAAATTGGTTGTATTATTTTTCAAGCAATTTGTTTATTTATCTTAAGAGAATGATTAAGATTGCTTATTAGAAAGTTAAATCACATACTAGATTATCTTTAAATATTATATACAGTTTTAATATAACATATTAAAAATAATAAACATAAATATAAAATAAACTAGCAACACTTATGTTGTTGGTTTCCGGAAATTAGCCCTGTGTTGCTGATATTTAGAAATCAACAACACCTATGTTGCGTTTTTCAGAAATTAGCTTTGTGTTGTTGGGTTTCGTAAATCTGCAACACAGGGTTGATTTTCGAAAACTAGCAACATCATGTTGTTGGTTTTCCAATATCAACAACACATTGTTCTCAAACTAGCTCCACTTGGTGGTGCTGGTTTGAGAAAATTAGCTCCACTTGATGGCGTTAGTTTGAGAAAATCAGCTCCACCAAGTGGAGCTAGTTTGAGAAAATCAACACCACCACATGGAGTTGATTTTTATAAACCATCATCATCACATGAGTTTCTATGCCTTCGTCTTGTATTGCCAGATGACTTCAATTGAGAGCCAAACATCATGAGGAAAAATAATGACAGTATTTTATAAGGGATTGAGAGCATATAAGTCACCAAAGTGAATGTTGTTGTTGATGTTAAAATACTATAAAATAAAAATTATATTTTTCTTTTTAAAAATTTTAAGTTTATTCAAAAGGTAATTTGACCTCAAAAATCAAATATAGATCATTTAGGAGTAAAATAGAAAATGGTACTGGAAGTGAAAATTGCAATTTAGCTAGTGAGTAAAGTTTGGCGGTGTGATTCACTTTATTTGGAAGCAATGCGGAGTGACATGTCTTGAAAGTTGAAACCAACCTGCGATTGGAATGAGTGCCTATCTATGCTAAAATCATCTTGGTTACCCATCTTAAGTCTCGAATCATGATTTTGTTTTGGTTTTGGACAGTTCTTAGGAATCAAATCTTGATTTCAAAAATCAACAACAATGTTATTACATTGCTGATTTAAATTTTGAGAGACCATAACTTTTGACTGAGATCGCATTACGAGACGTCCAATATATCAAATTGAAGATCTCTGAATGAGCTTTGATTTGATATATGTGTGTCCCATGATTTATTTCCATTTAAAAGTTATGATCTCTCAAAGTTTAAGTCAGAAATAATGTTGTTGATTTTCAAAAATCAACACTATTGTGTTATTGATTTTCGAAATCAGCAACACAATGATGCTAATTTTCAAAATTCAACAACACTGGAGCTAATTAGTAACACAGTATTGTTGAATTTCAAAAATTAGCACCATTGTGTTGTTGATTTCGAAAATCAGCAACACAATGGTACTGATTTCCGAAAATCAACAACAACATTATTACTGACTTAAATTTTGAGAGATCATAACTTTTAAATAGGAATAAATCATGGGATACATAATATATCAAATCGAAGCTCATTCATAGATCTTAGATTTGATATATTATGCATCTTGTAATTCAATCTCAGTCAAAAATTATGATCTCTCAAAGTTTAAATTAACAATAATATTGTTGTTGATTTTTGAAATCAGCAACACAGTCAAAATCAGCAACACAATTGTGCTAATTTTCGAATGTCAGCTCCATTGTGTTGCTGATTATCTAAAGAGGAAAGAGAAAAAATTTTATTGCATGCATATATACAAAATAGAAATAAGAGAAATAAGAGGAGAGAGATTGTAATTCAAATCATCTCATAAAGAAAACAAATAAAAAATCCCACGAATCAAACCATTATCGATGCAAAAGGTTGGACATGGAAGCATCAAGCATAAGAAATAGATAATCTCCTTGCTTGCGGCTCAATTAAAGAGGCTAAGCGAGCACTGAACAGGGGTGAATAAAGGAGCATTCTTGTAAGGAGAAAGAAGATCAAAATGTTACCCGAAGAAGAGTCAATTTAGGTGGAGAGATTCGAGAAAGATAGCAACTAAACAAAGAGATCAAGAGTTCATCGTAGATTTCAAATTTCAAACACCAAGTTGGTGACTACTCTTATCATTCGTTTGTCGGAACAGGAAAAGTTTCAGTCCCAAATTCTCTCGTACCCACGCAATCTTCTCTCACACAGTCTGACGTGACAGTCAATAGTTTGGGAATCTCAATTAACTTAACTTAAACTTTAATTTAGCAATAACGTTGTTTTTGATTTTCATGTTATAAAAATTTATCATACGAATCGTGTTAAAAAATATCGCTGCTCTCAATATAGTACATCGCGATGGTGTTTGATTACATGTTTGTAATAAGGAGACTGAGTCGAGCACATAAGACTTTGTTTGAAGTGAATTAGATATCTCTAGGTCCATCAACCACTTTTGAAACGAAATTGATTGATCGTTGCTAGTACGTAGAAGACTATATTTTTGGTCTTCATAAGATCAGCAACAAATTGTTGTTGATCTTAAGAAACTAGAAACATATTGTTGCAATTACGAAATCATAGCTGCTACAACAACAAGATTTTTTTTAGAGTTGCTACAACGATAAGTTATAATTTCAAGAGACTATAACTTTTGATTTGATTGAATTATGAAGCACATAAATATCAAATCGAAGCTCATTGAGCGATCTTCGATTTGAGATATTATGCTTCCATGGATTAGTCTGAATGTTGAGTATGAAGCAAGCACATGAATAAAAGATGAGAATATTAAGATGGATTTATGGATATAAATGAAAATGTTAGAGAGAGAAAGTTGACTTACACTTATATATTGAGAAAAAAATTTGAGAGACATATTTATGATGCCAATGAATATCACATCGCCTCGATGTGAGACCAAAATAAATATGCTTAATAGACACTTTTATGCTTTTTTTATTATGATAAAACGAGAAAAAATTTATTAATCCATAAATGATTAAACCTTAGGCACATCTTGAATTTAGATAAAGTCTACATCAATGAACACAATCCAAGCAAGATTTACTTGGCACTTAACACTCACGTAGTCAATGCAAGTAGAAAGATTTACTTTACATTCTATCACCAAACACAAGGCCTCCTTCCGCTACTCAATTCAGGAACATAATCTCAGTAATCTATATAAAATAGATCGATTAAAAGGGTTTATTTCTATGAAAAATAGCAAGTTCAAAACCAGAAAAAATGGTGAAGGAAAAAAGAGAATAAATGGGGGAAAAGGAGAAGCTAAACCTGTTGAGGTAGAAAATAATAGGGGTGTTGACGAGGGTTGATGTCATCTGGCGGTACAAGATGAAGCCGTAGAAGCACATATGGTGGTGCTTGATAGAACATTGTGTTTTCTCCTAACCGCATGAATTCTAAAAAACCAAATAAGAACACGAAGAGAAAATATAATGTATATAAGCATGAATCTATTGTTTCATCGAATCATGACATAACATAAATAAAAGGCATAAACCGAAAGACAAAGAACCTGATTGATTAGTCATTGTCTTTGTCGTGGCGTCTTCGGCTTGATCCCTATAGAAGAAAATGCAGCGGAAAGAAGGAGAATCTTCCAAAGGGCTTAGGGTTGACGGCGCCGTAAAGTTTCTTGTCAATGGGGAATAAGAAATTAGGTCAAGATAATCCCTAAACCCTTGGGGACCTCCCCTTTATATAGAAATTCAATCTGTTATCAGCCCATAGATAATAACAGATTGGTCTAAAGGGTTCTATACATTGAACTCGCATCCAATAATCCGAAACCCAATAAACATAAGTTAGATCACTTTAAGGGCTCAGATTATATTTACATGTGCAACTTACAAATAAACCCACCTAATAGGGATAATAATAATATCCAACAATACTGGTTAATAAAAACTAACTCCACATGGTTGTGCAGATTTTCTCAAACCCGCTCCACTTGGTGATGCTGGTTTGAGAAAACCAGTTTCACCAAGTGGAGCATGTGGTGGTGCTGATATTCTCAAACCAACCACTTGGTGGTGCTGGTTTGAGAAAATCAAGACCACCAAGTGGAGTTAGTTTTAGAACACCGTGTTGCTAATTTCGAGAAACCAACAATATGATGTTGCTAGTTTTCGAAAATTAATGTCGTGTTGTTGATTTACGAAAGCCAACAACACAAGGGTAATTTTTGAAAAATGCAATATAGGTTCCTGATTTTCAAATATTAGCAACACAGGGCTGATTTCCGAAAACTAACCACATAAGTGTTGCTAGTTTATCTTATGTTTACCTTTATTATTTTAGATATGTTATACTAAAACTGTATATAATATCTGAAGATAATCTAGTATGTGATTTAACTTTTCAATCAACAATCTTAATCATTCTCTTTGAAATCCTTAAGATAAATAAACAAATTGCTCAAAAAATAGTACAACCAATCTTCTTTCGATAAACAGATAAAAAGTCACAAAACATCTATTACTGATCTCAAACACAGACCGACTTTAATGGTATGACTAAATAATACATGTAAAACGACCATTGCATAGGCATGAAATCTAGTGACAAAGAAAATGAGTTTCCAAGAGCAAATAGGGACTCAAAGCTTTCTTAACAAGGTAACTACTCAGGGTGTCTGGATGAGCTTCATAACTAATAGAAAAAAAAAATCATCTCATGCCTTGTTGAATCCAACTCTCCTTGAGATGCACTGCTTGAGTCTTTAACTAAGACTGGAGTGCCTTATACAGAAAGGAACAAGTATTAATGAGAGTTTCATCTATTGTAGTCCGCGTTGGCATTTCATCACACAACTATCGGTCAAAAGAAATTGAACTATCCTAAAACACACAAAGTTCACTTTTTAATCCAAAAATAAAAGCTTATTTTGCCACCGGGGATGCATCGACAATCTTACGACTTGAGTCACCCTCTAGCGAAGAATCAACGAAGTGAGGGCGACGTGGATGACTAGGGTGACTGCGACGACGGTCGGCATGATTAAAACCGGCTTTGCACCTGCATGATCTTGGAGATAGGTAAGTTGAGGGTGTAGGCGAATAACTGGGGATCATGTAGAGGACGAAGTAGTTGGTGAGGACTACGTTGTCTTCGTCCTTCTTGAACAGCTGGAGGAGAGAAGTGGCGAAAGTCCAAATCTCAACTTTGATCTCAAACTGTCGTCTACTTGTCATGTCTTTTTGCGCTAC
The DNA here is from genome assembly GCA_024364735.1 of Boesenbergia rotunda. Lineage (NCBI taxonomy): Eukaryota > Viridiplantae > Streptophyta > Magnoliopsida > Zingiberales > Zingiberaceae > Boesenbergia > Boesenbergia rotunda. The sequence continues at coordinate 17,398 of JAGFNQ010008231.1, forward strand.
TGGATAGAGGCGGAGGGACGATGACGGATAGTCGCCATCGGTGCTTCGACGATGGCGGAAACATAGATGAAAGAGGAGGGATGAGAGATTAAGTTTTTTAAGGAAGGGGGTATTATGGGAAAAGAAATGAGAAAAGCTGTGTGATTTAGATATTTCCAAAACGCCTACGTGATTTGGGAAAAACACAAAACTACCTATGCTCTTTGGTAAAACATCGATAATTTTATCTTAATCTATGTTGGTGTTGAATTCTTGTTGAGATTTTATCAGATGAGTATTTTTGTAAAATGATCTGTCGTTGAATAAAATGATACATTTATTAAACGATTATAAAAAGTGTCCAAAGAATCATGTTTAAAAAATTATGGCTCTCGATATGGTATATCACAATAATGTTTGAGAGCATGAATATATTCAGGACACTAGCTGGAGCACATAGGACCCGGTGTCATGTCAATCTAAGATCATTTGGTTCATCAACTTATTTTTGGTCAAAATCGGTTGATAACCTTAGCAATTCTAAAAAATAAAAAATTTTATATCTTAAGAAAAAAAGAAGATCAAGGATCTCAAATATGGTGTGGATGAGTGATAATTATTGTATCATTTATGTTGAGTTTTCGACATCATTTTTCGTGCTTGAATCTTATTCAAAAAATCGACGCTCTCGATATGGTGGATCACAATGATGTTTGAGGGCATTAATACATTCAAACCACTAGCCCAAGCACATAAGACTTCATCCCATATCAATCCGAAGTCGTTTAGTCTATCAATCGATTTAGGTCAAAACCAACTAATGAACCTTAACAATTCTAATAAAAATAAAAAATTTTATATGGTAAGAAAGAGAGAAGCTCAAGGACCTCAAATATGGTGCGGATGAGTGATCATCATCGTCTATCATTTATATTGAGCTTTCGACATTGTTGCTTATGTCTTAATCGTGTTCAAAATATTGTTGCTCTCGGTATGGTATATCGCAATGATGTTTGAGAACATAGATACATTCAGGGCTCCTACCCGAGCACAAAGGTTCAGATCTCATGTAAATCCAATGTTATTTGGTTCATCGACTAATTTTGGTCAAAATCGTCTAATGGACCTTAGCAATTCTAAAAATCAAAATTTTTATTGTAAAAAAGAGCGAAGATCAAGAATCTCAAATATGGTGTGGATGAGAGAAATCATTATCGTAACATTATATTGAGCTTTCGATATCATTTCTCATGCCTGAATCATTCAGAACATAGGCTCGAGCATATAGGATCTGATCTTATTTTAATCTGATGTCGTCTCGTCCATCAATCAATTTTGGTCAAAATCAGCTAATGGATCTTAACAAGTTTAAAAATCAAAAATTTTATATCATATAGCGGAAAGAACAAAAATCTGAATTATGGTATGGATACTCAACCATTAATATCGTATCATTTATATTAAGCATTCGATATCATTTCTCATCCTCGAAAAGTTTTTAAAAAATTGATGCTCTTGATATTCTGTATCACAATCATATTTTAGGGCATAGATACATTCAGATATCAACCCGAGCACATAGGACTTGGTCTCATGTCAATCCAATATCATTTGGTTCATTAGTCAATTTTTGTCGAAACCGATTGATGGACCTTAGTTTTATAAACATAAAAAAATTATATCTTAAAATTGAGAAGATCAAAAATCCCAAATACGAAAAAAATGATTAACAATAGGCAGCCCAGATGACTAATAGCCCTACCGCTACACTATAACCCTGATGACTCAAAAATCTCAAATATGGTATATATATGAGTAGTCATCATCGGTCATATCATTTATATTGAGCTTCCGACATTATTTCTCGTGCCCGAATTATGTTAAAATTTCACTGCTCTAGATATAATATATTGCAATGACTTTTGAGGGCTTTGATACATTTAGGATACCAAATTGAGTACATAAGACCTGATCTAATCATGTCAATTCGATATGTTTGGTTTATCAATCAATTTTTTCCAAAACTAGCTAATATGTACAAGATCGTATCAATTGATTGATACTTTACATTAATCCATTTGAAAGAATATTCATGATATTTTAATCGATTGTAATAATCAAATAAATTTATAATTTAGATTCACAAAAAGTATCAATTGATTGATACTTTGCATTAATCCATTTGAAAGAATATTCATGATATTTTAATCGATTGTAATAATCAAATAAATTTATAATTTAGATTCACAAAAAGTAGTTTAATCGATTACTATACTATAACAATTGATTAAATTTACTGTTCATCATCATGGTAGTTTAATCACTCGCTATCGTCGTAATCGATTAAGGATAATAATTAGGAGCATAGAATGAGTTTTAATCAATTACTATACATTTTCAAAATTACCTATAGCTCAATTAAAAAAAATAAAACTATCATGCTGTTAATATATAAGAAATTATAAATGAAAAAAATATTATTAACCTTTTTTTTTTACATCTATGAAAAAACATAGATACATGAGTATTTATAAGTATATAATCATCTTAAAATTCCTCATACGTTTACATAATGTAAAGTTAAAGGTTATAAGAAGAGGTTACAAGAGATTGGGAGTTTATGTTATTTTACAATAATTTTATTATTATTATTGTTTGCCTAGAATGCATAGTTTCTACAATTTTCTTTACACAGTTTAAGCATTGAATTTTCTTTACATTCCTAAGAAATTAGCACAATATTGTCCAAACATGATAAACACTATGAAAGTAGATCATCTCAATGATTTAATTTTCGTTTATATCTTATTTGATACATACAAACATGATACTTATGGTTGCATTTTAAATTCTCTAATACCCATGAGGATCATATTCTTCTATAGTTGCTACTCCAAGTTAAGCATCTCGATACTTGGCTCTGGGAGCATCATATTCTTCTTCGGTTGTCTACTTTTATTCTTTTCGGTGAGGTGGACGCTGTTTCAGCAATCTCGGTGTTCGATCGTATCTGTATCAACATTCGAATTAGATCGAGCATTATATCAGCAAAGAAGGATGAAACATGGTAGAATATTAAACCTTGTCGAGCTTCTCTCTGACCAGTCTGACTGTCCGGTTCATAGATGGCGCGGCAAAATATTCCTGCAATGAATCAAAGATACATGCCTGTTGATTCTGATATGTGCATAATTGACTATTGCTGGACAGAAGAACAAGCCAAATAATTGGAACTAACACGTTTTAGTTGATGATGACGATGATTGACAACACAGTATGACTATTGGAAATTGTAGAAAATCTACAGTAGAATCGATAGATGATTTCTTCTCATATACCTTGTTAGAGGAGACATGGCTGGGAGGAGCCACTCCAAGACGACAATTCCACCCTTCTTTAGCATACTCACTGTAGAGAAGAGAACATAGAATCATATAAGTCGTCTACAATAAGTAAAGTACGGGAAACAAAAATCTATCCTTAATTTATTCTGGGTAGTTCGACAAATCCAGAAACTAAACTGAGTGTTCGGGGCCCCATCCCAGTTTTATCATTGCCTTTGAAACACTAATTTGCTACTGCAAACTTACAAACATACCTCTGCCTTGCTTGCAACTCTGACTTATTTGATGCTGATGAAGTTGGATCAAGCCAATGATGGTTGGAAGTTCCAATACTGCTAGGGTTGTTTAGTACTTGAGACTTTGATCCACCATTTCTTCCAGCTGCAGATAACAAAGCATAGAAGGAAATTTCCTTGTGATACGAGTCCAATGAAACAATGTTTTGTCTCCTAATCGCAAGAAGATTCTTGAAACAGAAACTCACATCCTATTCGGCCGAGGACTTCCTTCCTCCTACCCTCCAGTTTCTCTGTAACTTCCAAAAGAGACTCATACTGAGGTGCATATGACACTTGCAAGGGGTTACCTAGAAAGATGGAGTCATCCAGTTTCCGCTTTGCGAACCTGAAGCCATGAGATCTAATTAGAGAAGTCATATGACAACTAAACCATGACCTAAGGTAGGAAAGTCAGACATTAAAGTTAATTTTGTCCATTACCTCGCATTGTTAATCTGTGAGAATTTTATCCAATAAACATCAGTGAAAGGTTCACAATCTTCTGCATCCATGGGTTTGCACCTGAAAGACAACAATAATTCAGCTAAAATGCAAAAGAGCAGAGCAGCACATCAGTACCTATACAACAGATATTACAAATTACATCTTATCTCTAACAACATAACATTTTTAATCCCTCTTAGAATCTCAAAAGCACTATATTTACTATAATTTAGCTAAAGAAATCAAACAATAGACCCGCATTCTATAACACAGCATGAAAAAAAAACAAAGTTAAAGAAAAAACCCTCAGGATAAACAAAGTAGCTCAAATTTTATAAAAATGTTAAAAACATGTTTTTATGCTAGAAGTTACTCCAACAGTTAGCCCCCAGTAATCATCTCTATAGAATCAACATGAAATGAAATGATTCAACAGGTGAATCAGAACCAGGACCATGTACACAGAATCAAGACTGAAGCATATAACCATTCAAAAATTGGGCAAGATCAGGAAACTAACTTACTCATCTATCTCCCCAAACGTGCCAAACAACTTGGACAGCTCGTCACCACATCCTAATTCCGGCACGTTCCTCACAATCAGATATCTGCGACATTCAAAGAGGAACAAACAAAGTCGAATTTTTAGACAACGCGATATTAAAACTAACACAAAGAAAGAAGAAGGTAGGGTTTGAAAGAACTGTTTGGTTTGGGACTGGAGGAGTAAGGAAACATGTTTCCGCACCTGGATTCGTCGCAGACGGTATACACGCGGACAGCGTGGGGATCGTCCCGGTAGCGGGGCATCGCCGGCGCTTTGTCCCGTCTTCTAGAGAGTAACTGGGAGCTCCAGGAAGGATCGAGCGGCCAAATATCGATGGCGACGGCGATCGGAGTCTGCCGCAGGCGAGAGAAATTGGGAGAAGGGATTGGGGATTCTGAAACATCTCGGGCAGGTTTGCTGATGTGATATAAATAAATAGCATGAACCGGGTCCGGTTTGAATTTTCCGACCTAGTTGTGTCGACAGAAGCGTGGGCAGTTTCGGAAAACACGGCCGATTCGATGGTTCAATTCGGGTCTGGAAACAAACGAAAATTTTAGTTTTAGCCCCTAAATTTACATAAATCTCAATTTGACCCCCACATAATTTTTAGATTCTTATCACTTTATTCATAAGTATTAATATTTTTTATAATCATTAAAAAAATTTATTCGATAAGAAAGAAATGGGATATATATGTTTCATTATCATCTTATTAGATGGATTAATGAATAAATAATATTAGTAATGAGAAGGTGAAATGATATTAGTCTAAAATTTTATCTATATTTTAATGATTTTAAATTAGCATAGATATTTGTTTAAGAAGATTTAACTCATCCAATATTTTTAATACTAACTATTCTATAAGATTTGTTTTCAATGACCTTGTGTAATAATTGAGTTAAAAGAATTAAGCAAATTAAACATTGGAAGAAAAACTTAAGCCTAGATAATTTGTCTATCAATGAGACATTTACTTATTTTATTTGCATTTGGTTGATGTCTAATGGCCAAATTTAAACAAAATGAAAGAATGCAAACTAACCAAAATACTAGTTTTTGGATTGAATTACAGTTTAACAAAACATAAATGTTTCATTTTACACTAACGTATAAGTTCGCCATAGTATATCAGAAGTTGGATTTATATTCATGTAGCAGATCTCAATTAGTCACGAATAATGCCGCTTTTGCTAGGATGATTAAGCCGACAAAAAGCTGCTATTCATCTTTTAATTTACAAACATCATGGGGAAGCAACGAGAGCTAACACTTACAAATTTTAGCCCAAGAAAAGAGAGCAAAAGTTCAATAAAACCATTTAGGTCTCAACTCTTCTTCCTTCTCTGTCAAGTCTTGATACTGGTACCACTCTTCGCCTGCTTTACCAACAGGCATTGGGGGTCGTAGAAAGACCTCTACTGGCTTCGGCACATGCACAGCTACATGCAGTTCCCCTGCCTGCTCTGAATCTGTCTCATGACGAGTATCTGTGCTGCCGATTGGTTCAACTGCTATCCATCCCAAACCTGATATGGCAATGTCGCAGGCAGGCCTGACCAAGGAGAAGGTTATGGATTCACTCAGCAACTTAGATTTATCATGACTGGTGTCATTAAAATCACAATTCAAGGTACAAATGTCTAATTCAATATTTCAATGCATTCAAAGTTTCTGTTCATCCCAGGTGCCAACTAATGTAGTACCTCTCAATCAATGCTTTGACAAAGCAATGGAGAAAAGTAATTCAAAGGGTAAGGAAATGATAAAGTATTTGTTCCAATAATCTTGCGCAGAAACATCTCTAATGGCAAAAGAAATGCATTTTTTGGATTTAAATGTTATTGCTCATGCTTTAATTGGATCATTCATGCTGTAAATAATCCTTCTTACTGTCAACAAACCAACAGCTAAAACTGATCAAAATGCATTCCAAATTTGAAGTTATAAACATGACTTCCAGCATATTGCATTCTGATAAAATCGTTAGTTTTCCCTCTGCCCTCTCAGGCATAGGTCAAGTTTCCGTCCCTAATACGTGCATATATTTTTCATTGCACACAACTTTCCTTGCGTCTACGTATAAAAGCACTTCAACAAGAAAAATAAAGTGTACATAATAATTTCTACTACTAAATTGGCTCAAACACATTAATGCACAAGTATTTCAGTATGAAAATTCTCTGATTTTTTTTCTCTTGCTCTATAGTATAGATATAAATCATTTCTATTAGATCTTTTTATATTGTATTTTCTTATGACCAAGTTTATTATAAATTGGGAGGCAATATATTTGTAAAGTACCCAGATCTGCATAATCTAATTTGAGGGCTACAAAATAACTTGTATCTATATATTTTTTTCCTCTCATTACGCTCCAAGTAAACATGCCTTAAAATGTTGACATCAGTCAAAACACCAGAAATCCAAGAATCCAATATCAGATTTTGTATTGTATAATCACATCTTAGTTCACACCTTATGCATGATTAATGCTAATATTTATCTTAGACTACAGATCGATGGCTATCACATAAGATAATGGAAATGTACCTTATTGTATCTTCAAACTTTATATTCAGTTGCTTTACTGTTTGAAGACCTATCCAAGATTCAGTTTTTTCTTTGTCTGTCGGAGGTGTCAATGTGATTCCAAGTTGTTCCTGCAAATCAAATGGCAAGATTGAGAAAGATCATTACCTGCAGGTGAATACAAATTTCGTCCTGGAAGAAATCTCAGAAAATAAGAAATAAATTCAGGATGCACTCTCTTATAGGATGCAAAAAATATCATGTTCATCGACACTCCTAACTAGGTCCAATTTATGAGTAGCATAACAATTCGAAGACCATGAAGGTCAGGGGTAATTGCACTAAGACAAAGGCCGAAGAGGGACAAATTAAACACGAACATGGAGTCATCTGCAAATTTTTGGTTTATTACTGTGCATCATTAGGTCGCTTATCCTATTAGTGTATTTGATCAGAAGACACCTTTGATGATGTTCCATATGTTCAGATAGAGATAAAGGGCAATAACCTGAATACAACAAGGGATGAAAATTTTACACTGAAAACTTGATGGGTTAGTAATCACATACGTGGTAAAACTCATCTGCTACAACAGTTGAGACCATATGAACCTTTAGTTTCTTGGGTCCATAAAAGGTCAGCCGTGTCTTTGGAAGAGCCTGCATTTTCACACACAATTAGTCATCGCAATAGGAAATCTATAAATATTAACAACACATGCTGGAGACAACCTTGATAACATCAATTCGAACAAGGCCTCCCCAAAATAACGAATACCCATTTAAACCAACAGCTTCCTGACCAGTGGCNTACTCCCTGATATGAACTGAAATGTTCAGTTTCAGAATTTCTGAATCTTTCCAAAGGAAATCTGGTGAAGTTTATCGAACTTGGACATGATCTCATGACTAAAATTGATCCCTGAATAAGGATCAAGAGTCCTTATAGATTCAACAATCACTTTGATCCGTCTAAATGGAGTCAAAATCAATCAACAATCATTCAAGCCATTTCAACTAAGTTTGTATCAAATCCAATGTTCCAATCAAGTTTCCTTGATTGGAATGTCCAAGTATGATCATGGAGCCATATACACATATGTTATGCAATGGTTTTCCCCATACTTGGTCACCACAGTGATTATTATCTCGTCAACTTAATTTCTCAAGGGATGCATTGACATTTTGAGAAATTTAGTTGAACCTAACATCTCACCCCATATATAGCAAACAAAAACGTTTTGGTAAACCATATAGTTTGTGTGAGATGTTCCCAAAGTTACCCAATTGTTTCCCAACAATTTCGAAATAATCATGAAGGGTTTTGAATGCAATTCAACCCTATGAAGCACGACACATTCCCAACTCCCGTCTTAGGAAACTAAATTCATTTTCGGGAAGTGGTTTAGTGAAAATGTCGGCTAGGTTTGATTTGGACTCTACATGAGAGAGTACAATATCTCCCCTAGCTACATGATCCCTAATGAAGTGGTGACGCACCTCAATATGTTTGGTCCTAGAATGATGGACTGGATTCTTGGTTAAGTTAATTGTGCTTATGTTATCGCATAACACTTGCACACCCTTGTAACTCAATCCATAGTCCTCTAAAGTATGTATCATCCACAACAATTGTGATACACTCTCTCCCATGGCGATATATTCTGCCTCGGTCGTGGAGAGAGCAACACAATGTTGCTTCCGACTTGACCAACTTACTAAGGACGAACCTAAGAATTGACAACCCCCACTTGTGCTTTTCCGGTCCAACTTACATCCAGCATAGTCGGAATCCGTATAGCCAATTAAATCAAATGATTCGGTACGGGGGTACCATAGACTGACTCCAATTGTGCCCTTGAGATATCTCAAAATTCGCTTAACAGCGATTAAGTGAGATTCCTTGGCACAAACTTGATACCTAGCGCACATACCCACAGCAAATAGTATATCAGGTCGACTAGCTGTAAGGTATAGCAAACTGCCTATCATACTTCGATATTGAGTTAAATCAACGGGTTTACCACTCTCATCATTGTCTAATCTTGTGTTTGTAGCCATAGGAGTGGTTACCTCTTTTGAATCACTCATATTGAATTTTCGAAGCATTTCTTGTGTATACTTTGATTGGTGCACATGGATACCATCGTGAGTTTGCTTGATTTCAAGTCCAAGGAAGAAAGTCAATTCTCCCACTAGACTCATTTCAAATTCACTCTCCATGTGTCCAATGAACTCATTTAAATAGCCCTTATTATTTAAGCCACAAATTATGTCATCGACATATACTTGGGCTACAAAAATATTGTCACCATCTCTTCGTAGAAATAGCGTAGGGTCTTGGCCTCTAACGAAGCCCTTCTCAATTAAGAATGTCGACAACCGCTCATACTAAGCTCGGGGTGCTTGTTTAAGGCCATAAAGTGCCTTTTTGAGCTTGAACACGTGGTTTGGAAATTCGGAACTCTCAAACCCCGGAGGTTGTTCGACGTAGACCTCTTCTCTAATCAAACCATTTAGAAAGGCCGATTTGACATCCATTTGATATAATTTGAAGCCACGATGTGCTGCAAATTCAAGCATCAATCGGATGGATTCTAATCGTGCCATGGGAGCATAGGTCTCATCATAATTAAGGCCTTCAACTTGACTGTAGCCCTTGGCTACCAAGCGTGCCTTGTTTCTAATGATTTCTCCCTTATGGTTTAATTTATTTTTGAAGACCCATTTGGTTCCAATGATGGTGATCTTCTTAGGTCTAGAGACTAAGTCCCAAACTTGACTCCTCTCAAATTGACCTAGCTCATCTTGCATTGCAATGATCCAATCGGGATCATTTAATGCTTCATCAATTTTCCTAGGTTCAATTTCGGAAATTAGGGCAACTTCATTAGCCTCATTCCGGAAGAATGATCTAGTTCTAACCCCATGATGGATGTCTCCAACAATTTGGTCTTGGGGATGACTAGAGGCTAATCTAGTTTGCCTAGGAGTTGGTGGTGCTTCTTGAACGGGTTCACTAGACACAAGTTCAGCCTCAGGATCCGGCTGATCAATGGGTTGTCTAGGTTCACCGTCATCAGACTCATCACCATCAACAACACTTGGAGTTTCTTTCAAACTTAGTCTCCTAAGTTCGAGTTGAACTCCTACATTTCCTGATTGGTCACTTGATTTTGGAATTTCTTCAAAAACCACATCAGAAGACTCTTCAACTAATCTAGATTTCTTGTTATAGACTCGGTAGGCTTTACTAACGAAGGAGTACCCGACTAGTATCCCTTCATCAGCCTTTGCCATGAACTTCCCAAGGTGGTCCTTGGTGTTTAGAATGAACACCTTACAACCAAACACCCTAAGGTGTTTAACCGTAGGTGGTTTCCCAAACCAAAGTTCATGGGGAGTCTTTCCTAAAAACCTATGGATGAGGACTCTGTTTTCCACATAGCAAGCTGTATTTACAGCTTCGGCCCATAAGTAACTTGGTAGTGAGTACTCATTGAGCATGCTTCGTGCAGCCTCTTGTAGAACACAGTTCTTCCTCTCTACAACACCATTTTGTTGTGGTGTTCTAGGAGTAGAGAACTCATGCTTATAACCTCTATCTTGACAAAATTCTAAAAACCTTTGGTTTTGAAATTCACCTCCATGATCACTTCTAATTGTCTTAATTGTTAATGATTTTTCATTTTCAACTCTTCTACAAAAAGAAATAAAAATATCTAAGGTTTGGTCCTTATATTTTAAAATGTAAGTCCATGTATACCTAGTAAAATCATCAATGAGAACAAAGCAATATCTACTTCCATTCAATGATATGATAGTACTACAATCAAATAAATCCATGTGAAGTAAATCTAATGCACTGGAAGTACTTACAGCGCTTTTACCTTTATGTGCAGATTTTGTTTGCTTACCCATTTGACATGCATCACAAAGTTTATCTTTCTCGTACTTGATGCTTGGTAAGCCACGGACTAGTCCCTTGTTGGCTAACTTCCGGATGTTCTTTATGTTCACATGTGCTAGCCTCCGGTGCCAAAGGGTGGACTCTTCTTCTTTTGACATGAAACACTTAGCAAAAGCATTAGTAGCACTTTTAAATGAAACTTGATAAATATTGTCTACTCTTGCTCCTACTAGTACCGTGTCCAAGGTGTCATTTTGTCTAACTAGACATTGACTTGGTTGGAAGTCAATTGTGTAACCCGTGTCACACAATTGACTGACACTTAGGAGATTAAATTTCATCCCCTTGACTAGAAGGACATTTGAAATTCTAAGACATTCGGATATTTGAATGTCTCCTATCCCTATGACCTTAAGACTACCATTGTTACCAAATGATACATTACCTCTACTTTTCTTGTGAAGTGTGGTAAACAATGATCTATCCCCGGTCATGTGTTTGGAGCATCTACTATCAACGAACCAAGTTGATAGATGCTCCCCCTCAATCATAACCTACACAATTCGAAAAATAGAAGTTTTAGGTACCCAAACCTTGGGACCTAAAGCATCAACTAAACATGACTTAGGCACCCATGCCTTGACAACTTTCTTTTGAATCTTGGGTGTTCTAGATTGTCTCATGTCAGTCCTAGACATGAGAGACACAAATGACAGTTCCTTAGGACGGTAACCAATATCGGCCCTATTGTAAACTGTCATTTGGGCATTTAGGATCATATCTAGGGTCTTAGAGCTAGTTGAGAATTTCTCAAGAATATTCTTGAGCTTCTCAACTTCACTCTTCAATGATTGGTTTTCCTCTATTAGCAATTCATCATGCAAATTATTGACTTCCTCAACCTTAGAGGATTTCATCTTTTCAATCTCATGTTTCAATGATATAATTTCATCTTCTAGCAATTCAACATGCAAATCATCAATGTTATCATCCCTAGATACTTTCAATTGATCAATTTCTAATTGCAATGCTTTAACCTTATTCTTTGATTTCTTAAGCATACTAGTTAAACATGCAATTGCTCTATAACACTTTTCAAGTTCGGGAGAAGTTACCTCTTCATCATCCGAAAATGATGAAGCCGCGTTTGAGGAGCTTGAAGATTCATCACTGCTCTCCTCTCCAAGAGCCATGAGTGCCACTTGCCTTGTGCTCTTCTCCTCCTTCTCTTCATCGGATGAGCTTGAGGATGACTCATCCCAAGTGGCCTTCAAGGCCTTCTTCTTCTTCTTGGATTTCTCTTCTTTTCTTTTGGATTTCTCTTCCTTCTTCTTCAGTTTCGGACATTCATTCTTGAAATGCCCTTTTCTACCACACTCAAAACAAGATGCATTAGTCTTATCAAGTTTGGATTCACTGGAGTTACCTCTACTCTTGAAAAGTTGATTCCTTCACATCATCCTTCGCACGAAGTTCGCCATTTCGAATGAAGAGGAGCCGCTGCCATCTTCTTCGGAATAGGACTCGGATTCGGAAGAGGATGAAGACGAAGAGACCTCCTTCTCCTTCTTCTTCTCCTTCTTCTTCTTGTTTGACCGGTCACCTGCAACTAAGGCAATCCCCTTCTCCTTGGGGCCTTTGTTAGCCATTTCATGCAATTCCATCTCACAAAATAAATCATCTAACTTTACAATGGAAAGATCCTTGAAAACTTTGTAGGCATCCACCATGGATGACCACAAAGCATTCCTTGGAAAGGCTTTCAAGACATACCTCACAAGGTCGCGATTCTCGACCTTTTCATCAATCGAATGAAGTCCATTGAGAACTTCCTTGAACCGGCTATGAAGCTCACTTACCGACTCATTCTCCTTCATGGAGAGATTTTGAAGTTGATTGAGGAACAAGTCCCTCTTTGCGATTCTAGAGTCTCGGGTACCTTCGTGAAGCTCAATGAGTTTGTTCCACAAGTCCTTCGCACTTGTGAAAGGACCAACCTTGATGAGTTGGTCTTTGTTCATGCCACATTGTAGAGTGACAACCGCCTTCGCGTCGGCTTCACGCTTCCGAGTTTGTTCAGCAGTCCACCTCCACGACTCAAGCTCTTTGCCTTCGTCATCCTTAGGAGGGGTGAATCCCTCCTTCACCGCGAACCAAGTGTGGATATCCATCTTCAAATAGTATTCCATCTTTGATCTCCAATATTGAAAGTCAGCGTCATCAAAGAATGGAGGTCGGGTGGTGGAGAAGCCTTCTCTCAACGCCATCTTGTTGATAACTCTCAGATGTTAAGCCGTAAACAGAGCTCCTTGCTCTTATACCACTTGTTGGAAACGGATGGCTAGAGACGGGGGGGTGAATATAGCCAATCTCTTTGACTTTAAACACTTGTGAGGTTTCTGCACTCAACTTTTCAGTAGCACAGCGGAAGAAGCGAAAGAAAGGAAGCAGTGCAATAAACAAAACAGAAATGAAAGCAAGCAAGAACAATTACCAAAGTCGCTAACAAGAGGGTTTACAAGGTTCGGGGATAACTTGCCCCTACTCCTTGGCATGCCCTTAAGGTGGGCGATCCCTTGATCGTCGGCAGATCAAGCCCCGGTGTTCACCGGATATAACGCAACCTTCTTCTCGGTGGAGAAACCTCTCCACAGCGTTTCAAACAAGGATATAGATTTAAGCTTAATGAAACACAGAGAAAAACTCTTACTCAGCACCTAGCAAGGACAAGAACATAGCAAGCTTATCCTGAGCTCCACCCAGCGACGATCTCACGCAAGGACTCCCTCCTTCGTGTCTTCTCACTGTTGGACTCCAAGCCCCTTGTTCTTTCCTCCCAGCACTTACGTAAGAGTTGGTTGCTTCTCGACTGCAGTTGCTTGCTCAAAATGATGAAGACTTCAGGAACACAGCAAGCAAGTTGTGGAGAAACACAAGGCGCAGCAAGAACTTCAGCAAGCTCAACACAGAAAAACTGTCGAATACTTCTCTACTTCAGCCGAAGTCTTCTTCTCCTTTTTGTTTCTCCACCAAGCATCAGATGACACCATCCCTGCAGCTCCCAGCTGCTCATCTGCCAACGCCAGCTACCACTGAGCTATCCCTGGACTCCCTGAGCTTCCCTCAGCCAAGCTCCAGTCTCAGCTCCAGTCTGCAGCTCAGCCGTTGCAACCTGAGATGGAAAAACGGACAAACCTGCTCCAAGGAAAGCCTCCATTGACTTCTCCTTGAGTGTTTGAATCCTCCCCTGTCACCTGCAGGTTAATCAGATTGTTAGAGCAGTAAATCAACCAGTAAATCAAATATCAGAAGCAAACAGCAGCGAATCAGATACGATCAGACGCTCTGACCGCGTCTGACAGTGCAATTTGAATTAAAGTGATCGGTCACCGGACCAATCCAGGGCTTGTGGGTCGTTCACCAGACCGATCCACTGCTTCGTTGGGATTCCCAGCTCTCGCGGCTATACACGCCTGATCGGTCACCCGACCGATCAGAGTGAAGCCTGATCGGTCACCAGACCGATCAGAGTGAAGCCTGATCGGTCACTCAGACCGATCAGGACAGATGAACAGTGATTTTTTAATCAGATCCTAAGTCCCTGATCGGTCACCGGACCGATCCTGGGTCTGATCCGCAAGGGAACTCACTCACTATCCACTCCCTGATCGGTCACCAGACCGATCAGGAGCAAGGCAGCAAGGAAGCAGCCTGCTCCCTGATCGGTCACCGGACCGATCAGGAGTCACACAGTAGGTTCCCAACCTCACTGTGCGCTCCCTGATCGGTCACCAGTCCGATCAAACATCGCTGGATCGGTCACCAGACCGATCCACGAAGGAGCAGCGTGCCAATGTCCCTGATCGGTCACCAGACCGATCCAGGGAGTCAAACCCAGCCCTCCAAGCTAGGGTTTCATCCACCTTAGCCCTCCAAGCTAAGGATTTTTCCATCTAACTCTCCAAGTTGGGAATTTGCACCTAACCCTCCAAGCTAGGACTTTTCACCTAGCCCTCCAAGCTAGGACTTTTCACCCAACCCTTCCGAGTTAGAACATCATCCAACCTAGCCCTCCAAGCTAGGCACCTGACCCTCCAAGCCAGGACATTTTCACCTAATCCTCCAAGATGGGAATTTGCACCTAACCCTCCAAGTTAGGTCTTTTCACCTAGCCCTCCAAGCTAGGACTTTTCACCTAGCCCTCCAAGCTAGGACTTTTCACCCACCTCTTCCGAATTAGGACTTTTCATACACCAGCCCTCCAAGCTAGGATTTTCAACACCTAACCCTCCAGATTAGGATTTTCAAACACCTAGCCCTCCAGACTAGGATTTTCCATACCATGCCTGATCCCCGATCAGGACTTAATCATAATCAAACATCATCCACCTAAACTAAAATCGGTGTCAACACCAAAACAATAATCAGGGCCAGACTGCATCAACACATATAACACTAGGAATACGACTACACTCCCACTAACCTTCTTATACACACAAGGTTCGTCAGGATTTTGTGAGAAATCAAACTCTTTGATTGTCTCATCAAAACGGATGTTCCAGCTCCTGGATGCTTGCTTTAATCCATATATGGATCGTCGAAGCTTGCATACTTTGGTTTTATTAATCGATGTAAAACCTTCAGGTTGTATCATGTATACATCCTCAAGCAGGTTTCCATTAAGGAAAGCTGTTTTCACATCCATTTGTCATATCTCATAATCATAATGAGCTGCTATGGCTAGGAGCATCCGAATGGATTTAAGCATAGCTACTGGCGAATAGATTTCGTCATAATCAATTCCTTGTTTCTGACGATATCCTTTTGCCACTAATCTAGCCTTAAAGATAACAACATTACCTTCCATGTCAGTTTTCTTCTTGAAAACCCACTTGCACCCTATGGGCTTAATCCCTTCAGGTGGGTTAACCAAGTCCCATACTTGATTTTCGTACATGGAATCCATTTCCGACTTCATGGCTTCAAGCCATTTATCCCTTTCTGAATTTTTCAGAACATCTTCATAACTGATAGGTTCGTCATCGTTAATGAGTAACACGTCGTTCGATTCACTTATGAGAAATCCGTATCTCTCTGGAATATTGCGTGTCCTATCAGACCTACGAAGAAGTGGTGTTGTTTTAGGTTCAACTGATAGTTCATCATTATGAGTTATTGGTTGTGGGTCTTGACTAGGTATCTCTGTAATGTCTATTGGAGTTTCATGAACTTCTTCAAGCTCAATGCTACTCCCACTGTTTTCTTGTAAAAGAAATTCTTTTTTTAGAAATACAGCATGCCTTGAAACAAACACCTTTTGTTTCAAGAGATGATAGAATTGGTAACCTTTCATTTCCTTAGGGTATCCAATAAATAGACATTTATCAGACTTAGCATCCAATTTGTCTGATACAGTCCGCTTTACATAAGCAGGACAACCCCATATCTTTAGGTGAGATAAATGAGGTTTCTTACTATTCCACGTCTCATATAGAGTAGTAGAGACTACCTTGGTCGGGACTCTGTTTAGTAAGTAAACAGCTGTCTTAAGCATATAGCCCCAAAAGGATTTTGGAAGAGTTGCATGATTCATCATAGATCTAACCATGTCCATCAAGGTTCGGTTACGCCTCTCAAATACACCATTATGCTATGGTGTATATGGCGGAGTCCATTGAGACAATATCCCATTGTTCCTAAGATAATCTTGAAACTCTTGACTTAAGTATTCACCACCCTGATCGGATCGAAGTATCTTAATACTTTTGCCAAGCTGTTTCTCTACTTCACTTCTTAACTCCTTGAATTTCTCAAAAGCTTCAGATTTGTGTTTCATTAAGAACACATACCCGAATCGTGAGTGATCATCGATAAAGGTAATGAAGTAGCTATAGCCTCCTTGTGCAAGAGTTGACATTGGTCCACATACTGTAGGGTTTTTCGGGCCGCGAAAATTGCTTTTTCGCGTCGCGGAAACCCCGAAAGCCCCAATAGAAAGGATCCGAGCGAAGAAAACCATTTCAAAAATTTACGAGTGCTCGTTTACATGCTTCAAAACCGATCTACGACCTAGATCTATTAGAGAAGAGAAAAACTACCTTCGATGCGTGCCCCGCAATTCCCGCTCGCTCCTCGGTTGGTGTCGGATCTCAAGGATGCAAAGTAGCAACCCTCTAGAAGTATCCACACAAGCAAGAGAGTGGAGAGGAGAGCCCAAAAGTGTGCTAGCACTTGATTGGGTCTCGGCAAGATGAGAGGAGAGGGAGAGCCAAAACCGAAAACTCATTGGGAGAAGAAAAAATCACACACAAGAAAAACTCATTTTGTGTGTATAAGTGGCCGGCCACCACCTTCCATAACCCCCTTATTTGAATTCAAAATTCAAATGGGGAAGTTACTTAGCCTTGATGATGATGCCAAGTCATCACTTGGTCAAGTCAAGGTGATGTGGCTTGAGTCAAGTCAAACTTGCCTCTTATGGACTTTCCATATTTAGCCAAAGTCAAACTTTGACTTCATTATTCTCCCATGATTAGATTCATCCAACACTTGGATCAAACTCGAGTCCAACTCAAGTTGTCTAATTTGAGTCAAGTCAAACTTGCCTTTTATGGACTTTCCATATTTAGCCAAAGTCAAACTTTGACTTCATTATTCTCCCATGATTAGATTCATCCAACACTTGGATCAAACTCGAGTCCAACTCAAGTTGTCTAATTTGAGTCAAGTTAAACTTGCCTTTTATGGACTTTCCATATTTAGCCAAAGTCAAACTTTGACTTCATTACTCTCGGTCCATCATATGGACTTATTCTCCATCTATTGCTCTATGTGTGTGACCCTATAGGTTCTTGTAACGTTGGCAATGCCCTTAAACCTATTTAAGGACATAAGCAATGAGAGGTATCTAGCAACACATCATTGCTACCCAAGTTACAAGAATGTCGAGATCCAACATCACCATTGTGACTAATAATTGTGACCATCACAATATGTGACAACGTCCTTCTATCCTCGATATCTAGATTGATCTTCTATGAAGCATAGACCGTGTCATCCTCCAATCAATCTATGTGTCTTGAACTCCAAGTAGACTCACTATAATCAAATAAGCTCAATATCTCATATTGCCTTATTTGGGCATGGCCATGCACTTAGTGATCTCACTCTATCAAGACTATGATATCTCTCCCGTCATATAGGAGGGATAGATCCCATCTACATCACTCACATCCCTCCGCATAATTTGTTACATACACAGTAATCGCCTTTATAGTCCACCCAGTTACGGGTGACGTTTGACGAAACCAAAGTACATAACTCCTTATGTAGGGAACTATGGTGACTTCAGGTCTAAGGACTAATAGTCATATTAATAGTCACATGAGAAAGTATATGACACTCATATAACGATCCATGATACTTTCTCATGGCGGACCATTCAGTATACATTCCCTAATGTATACCCATGTGTCAACTTGATATCTCATATCCATGACTTGTGAGATCAAGTCATCATGTTGACCTACATGCTAGTCTCTATGCATTAACATTGTCCTTGAATGTTAATACTTGACTAGGAATAATTAAAAGTAGTGTTCTCTATATCATCTCACTATCGATTCAACTAATCGATTGATATAGATAAGAACCTTCTACTCAAGGACGTTATTATACTAAGTTATTTGGCACCAATACACATAAGTACAATAACCATAAGAAATGCCTTTATATATAAGAAATATATATACAAGAATATGATACAATGAGTCCAAAAAGTAATCATCATATGATTGGCTCTAGGGCTCTCACTAACACATACATCAGTATGTATTAGACCAAGCAATTCTCCCACTGGTTTACCTTTTTCGGAAAAGGGTAATTTGGTCATCTTGCCTTTTAAGCATGATTCGCATGTATCAAATAAACCAGGTTCAAATAATTCCAGAATTCCACATCGGTGTAATTTGGTCATGCGTTTCTTGCTTACATGGCCAAGACGACAATGCCACGTATAAGAGTCTATTTGATTATCTATTCGAGCACGTTTGTTGCTAACTTCGATATTGAAAACGTCACCGGATAAATCTAACGTGTAGATTCCATTGCATAAAGTTCCAGTCCCATAAAGAACACCATTTAAAGTTATGTAACAATAATTGTTACTAAAAGTTAAATGATAACCCTTTTCATTCAAGTATGAAATAGATATAATGTTCTTTATTAACAAAGGAACAAAATAACAATTATCCAATTCTAAGACAAGTCCAGTAGGGAGCTTTAGCAAATATGTTCCGATGGCAACAGCAGCAATCTTTGCTCCATTTCCAACTCGCAAATTCGCTTCTCCCTTGACGAGTCTTCTTCTATTCCTTAGCCCCTGTATGTCATTACATATATGTAAGCTACACCCAGTATCAAGTACCCAGGTGTCCGAGGAAATAGAGTGACATTCAATAACGAAGATACTTGAAGAGGATGGGGATCAGATGCCTTCTTCTTCAAGGACTCAAGATAAACCTTGCAGTTTCTTCGCCAGTGGCCCTCCTTGTCGTAGTGATGGCAAGTGCCTTTTCAATCTTTTTGGCCTTTTTTCTTCCTTCCCTTATTTTGTTCTTTGGGCTTCCTCTTAGAGGTTTTCTTTGAGGAACCAACTAACAGTACCGTCTTCTGATCCTTCTTTACAGAAGGCTCTACAGTCTTCAGCAGGTTAAGCAACTCATGAATGGTAGTCTCCAGTTTGTTCATCCGATAGTTCATCACAAATTGTGAGTAACTCTTGGGCAAACAATGCAGAATTAAGTCAACACTTAGTTCGTGATCCATTGCAAATCTGAGTGTGCCTAGTCGCTCAATGTACCCCAACATCTTCAACACAAACTGTGAAACAGAAGTGCCTTCCTGCATCTTAGAGGTGAAGAGGAGTCTGGAGACCTCAAATCTTTCGGATTTCGCCTACTCGTCAAACAGCTCATGAAGATGGAAGACGATGGTATGAGCATCCATATGCTCATGCTGCTTTTGTAGCTCAGGTACCATAGCGGCCAGTATGATGCAACTCGCAAGTTCAGAATTGGCCACATGTTTCTGATAGGCCACTAACTGGTCTGGAGTTGCATCTTCAGGAGGATGGTTGGGAAGTTGTTCTTCAAGGACATAAGCAAGCTTTTCTGCCTTGAGGACTATCCTCAGGTTTCGAAGCCAGTCCATGAAGTTTGGCCCAGTCAGCTTATTGGTGTCCAAAATGGAACACAAATTCAGAGAAGACATGATCAGGTGATTATCCTAGAAATACAAATTGAGGTTATGTGATGAGAATGATAAAGAATGCATCAATATACATTAATTAAATCCTATATATTTTTCGAATTGAATAACCCTTTTTATCAATTCGGGAGATCGTAGGAACATCTCCAAATAGGTTGATATCCAACCATAGATAAGAACAACCATGGCTAGAGTCCATCAAGTTATTCTTAGCTATGAAGGTAGGTAATTATACCGATTACATATTATACATATGTAACTATCACATTATGCTATCAACTAATTGAATGTTTGCATAAATCATTGGGTTGTTAACTCATTAACAAGTATACAACAATATACATAGCACCCAACTGCACCTCTCTTTACATCGACCTTGGCTGTGGCATAACAAATCGATGCTCCAAGCTTAAGGCTGACCCATTAATCAAGAAATAGTTTTAATATGGTTGGAGCTCATTCAACCGTTTAGTCAGACTTGGATGTGTCCAACAACCAAAACTAAGGATTGACCTCTGACTTCAACTATATTAATCATAAACTAATTCCATAGTTTGAACATGTTGAGGCTCAAGCCGGGCATGGATGTGTCCATCAACCCAAACGAGAATCAAAACTCCGGTTCTAACCATATTAATGGAAGGTGTTGGCTTTAATATTTTGTAAGGGGTTTTGGGTCTCATCCTTTTCCTTTTAAGCACATTCATGATATATAATTATGTCATGTTCTAACGATTTCCTTAATAAAGTATGTATGTGACTTAATTTATCAAGTCTCATTAATTGAATTAGGAACCGGATTTCCTAATTCTAATTTCACACTTTATTCAAGGAATTGTTTTGGGAAACAATTTCCTAAATTGTCATAATCAATTTCGGAAATAATATGTTTAAGACTTTGATTTCTCTAAATCAAATCTTATTAAATTAAGAGACAGATTCCCTTAATTCAACCACATATTATTTTCATGAAAATCTTATTTAAGGAAATAAACTCTATAGGAAACAATTTTTCCTAATTAATTTTGGAGACAACAATATGTAAGAGCATCACCTCATAAATCAAATAAGAAAATTATCGTTTGAGAATCACCTCAAAAATTTCCAAGATTTGATCACATATTTTATTTATGAAAAATTAATATCAATAACTTAATTTGGACGGCTCCCCGAGGCTCAATCCAAATTAAACATTTGACAGCTTAAATTCAATTTAGGAAATTTAATTATAACAACTAACTTTAAATTGGATGGCTCCCCGAGGCTCAATCCAAAATAAAGAATTTTGTAAATAATTTAATTTCCAATTATAAATTTAAATGTCAATTAATATTCCCATAATTTGTCTAGACTTTCTTGAAAGAAAGTGCCCAAAATTGTGAGCTTTCCACAAATGGAAAGTTTCCAAAAATAAAAGGTTTTCAAAATAATTGTAAGTTTCTGGTACAAAGAAAACTTATATTTTTCCAAAATTAGAAATTTTCCAAAATAGGAAATTTCCAAAATTGAAAAGTTTCCAAAAATGGAAAGTTTTCACAATTATCATAAAATTTCAGAAACAGAGATATTTCAAAAGTTTCCGAAATTTCAAGAGGATTTCCAAACTTTGAAATTCCTAAATCGAAAATTTACCATAATTGGAAAGTTTCCATAATTGAAAATTTTTCAAAATTGAGATCATGATAAAGCTTTCCCCAAAATAATTATATGATTATGTCGAACACAAACCTCGCTCTGATACCATTGTTGGGACCGGGTGCATGTTGACATGGATGCGGGTTCGTAATTTTAAAATTAATTACGTGCAGCGGAAGGATTAGCATAAATAATTTCTCAAATTATTTAACCACACATCTAAGCATGCAACTTTATCTTGTGTAGACATGATCATATATTTATAATTTTGCAGAAACATAAACTAATTTACGTATTACCTCGCGTAACTCGAAGAAAGGGACGAGATCCAACCGTAAGAGTCCCTTGGAAGCTCCGCCTCTATTCGCGTCCACGCCGAGTATCTTCGGGATGACTTCGCAAAGCCACGAGTTTCGTGTTCTCGAGAACTACTAGATTCTCCGAGAACGCGACAAGAAAAACCAAGAGAGAGTAATCACATCGAAAAACTCACTACCAAGGTTGGCTGGAATCACAATTTCGGCGAGAAGGAGGAAGATGACTTGCGCCCAATCCCAAGGTGATGATGGCTAGAGAGGAAGATCGTCCCAATGGAAGAACATTGTCGCCTCGGTGCTTCTCCTTGTGCTCACGGCAAGAAGAAGGGAGAGGAACCTTGTGGTCGGCCAAGAGGAAGAAGGGAGGAGAGGGAGAGAGCTCAGGCAAGAATACTTCGATTATTTTCCAAGCCTTGCCTTGGGTCCTTTATATAGTGGCCTCTCAACCATCAAGCCTCTCAAAAAAGAGACTTATTCCATCATGCCAAGTTTTATAATATTTTAATTCATGATAAAATCGACCAAGTCTCCTTTTTTTCTTATGGAATAAATTTTCTTATCATGGTAAATCAATCCATGATTGATTTTATAAAATAAAAATAAACCAATCCATGGTTCATTTTAATTTCCATGAAAAATAAACCAAACCTTGGTTTATTATATAAAAATTTATATCATCCATAATTTTATAAAACAAACCACACTTGGTTTATTTTATAAATTGAACCAAAAACTTGGTTCTCTCCCTTTGTTGTGGGCGGCCAAGCAAAGAGGATGGAGACCCTCTTTGGCCGGCCCATCCAAGCCACGCCCCAATGAATTAAATTTATTTTTTTTTAAATTTTTTTAAATTTTTTTTTATTAAGTCTTCAAAAGACTTAGCCATTTTACGCTTCCGATGCGTCTCTGAAAAATTCAGATTCGACTTATCGTTTGGCTTAACCAAACCTAATCTCTCTCTTGATTGGAAAATCCAATTTTCAACTCCTTTTAAATCCCTCGGATTACTCGTAGTGCGTGTGACTAAAAAGGCTTTCGATTTATGTTGGTCGTCTATAATTAATCAATTATAGAATGATCATGAGTAGCACTTAGTAGTACATCATGATCCCCAATTAATCGAAAGATTAACGGTTGACCTCAGAAACAATTCTGAAACCCTTCAGCAGCTATAATGAATCGTGCCCCATTCCCTTCACCATCTTATACTCACTTGGTTCAGGACATGGTCTATGTGTGTCAGTCCCCACTAGGCTAACTACGTCACACCTAGCCCAAGTAACGTTTTCTCGTCCTACGGATTCTAATTACTCTCATATATTTAAGAGATTCATACTCTGAACATGTCATGCTCTGGCCAAAGGCTTCGAGTAACAATCCGACGATAGGCCTTGGGTATACATCTCCTCGCAAGGAGTGGTGAATCCTTTGTAGGCTGTTCAAACATCTTCGGGCACTTCAGCTTATACCCAATCATCCTGGGTCCACACCTCCTTGGAGATGCTTGCTTAAGATGTCAAAGTATAAGTCTCCATGACCAAGATAACTTGAACACCGCAAGTCAAAGGAACATCGCACTTAAGCTGTAGTAAGAACTTCATTGACATATCTATATGTAGACTACCATATAAATTTTTACAGCCAGTCACTCTAATGAACTAGTTCCCTTAACTAGCATTCATGTTTATCTTTGGACATCCCAATGTCACCAGCCAGTGAGAATTAGTTGATTAGAGAATAACCCATACTAGTCTCAATAGAATTGATAGTGCCCGTATTTATCAATTCATCGACTAGGGACAATTTCAATACTTCACAATTGCACATGTAGAGATAATCACTAGTTGTGAATTCATCACAAATTCTCTCATGCTGTGAATTGTATTGTGGACATTCAGTAAATGAGTTTAAGATCTCAATCAAATACACACTACAAGAAAAAAGAGTTTTCCTGACACTTTCTTAATGACATTTATTGAAATGTGTCATTAGTTTATATATATCATGACATTGAGTAAAAATAAATAAAATAAATAAAATAAAAGTCTGATTAGGTATATTATTATGACATTTATAAGAATGTCATTAAAAACCTATATTTTAATTACTTTTTTTCGCATCTCCCACCAAACATTTGGCTCGCGCCTGCCGAACCCATCGCCAGCCTAACTCATAAAAAAGCCCTAATCCTCATGACTCTCCCCTACTCCACCACTCTCCCCCACCGACCACCAGCCCCGCCGTTGCCCTAGCCATCTACCCCGCCGTTGTCCTTGCCCGCGCGACTCTCCCCCCACCCTCTGGCAAGCGCTCTCCGTGTGATCACCACCGAGCGTGAGGGCGATGACGATGGCGATGCTGGCTGCGGTCGAGCTGGGGAAGGGTGGATCTTAGTCTGGGGAGGAGGCGAGATTGCGAGAAGGGTGAAGCTGACGCCTTTCACACCGTTGTCTTCGGATCCGGGAGAGGGTGGGAATGCGTTAGGTGGGTTTTTGGTGATAGATTTGCTGGTCGCGTTTCGACCCTTGCGACGCCACCCCCTATGTCCTCAGTGCCCTCGCCCTGGACCTCCTTAGCCTCCACCTTCCAGCCCTCCGATCTCTCGACACCACCCTCTCCCCTTCGACTTCCAAGTCTCTCGAGCCCCACGAGCGTAGCGATGCCCACTTCAATCGCGCCGAGCTCCACCTCGCCATCGATCACCGAGATCACCTCGATCTGACCCTCGCTGACCTCCTTGAGGCTGTGTGGCTCAGCCCCAAGAATGCCAAAGTCTTCTGTCTCCTAGGAAGTGCTCATGTAGGGTCTCACAGAAGTAGCATGGACAAACATGAGGAAGTAATATATTCCATCACTCTTCTTCTTCTTCTTCAATTTTTCTCTGGCATTTCTAGGCTCTATAATCGCAGTTCTCTCAATAAGGAAGAAGAAGAAGAAGAAAGCGAGTGTTCTTGATCAATTTTGCAATGGTTCGATTGTTGATTTGGAGAAGTGACAGGTTCCAAAGAGATTTTTTTCATTTATATCTTAAGACGTGATGTTGTTAGTTGAATTTCTTTCTGCTTCAATCGATATGTTCTTTCTCTATTTGAAGGATGATTGGAGAAACTGGAGAAAGCTGGCTTTTGAGTTCATATTTATTCATCTTTTGTCAATTCAGATCTATAATAATCATTAAGAATTTGCATCGGGGTAGTTTCTGACTTGTTTTGGATCATTTGTTAGGTTCTACTTAATAATCTATTTCTTTGTAATTTATATTCCATTATTGAATATCCAATACAATTCAGATGCACAAACTATTGCTAAACTGATCGGGTGCACTATCTCTGCACTTAAGTTATCCCTGTCAACATGCAAGATAAAGGTTGGCAATAATAACATTGTACAGAAACTTACACTTTCACAGATTTGTTATTTCTGTCCCTTAAGGTTTAACGATTGAACTATGTTGACAATCTTATTTGTATTTTCTTTTCTGTTCCATAGGCAATTCATACAAGAGATACCTTGGCAAAATCCATCTATGCAAGTTTGTTTGAGTGGCTTGTCAAGCAGATTAATAAATCCCTTGGAATAGGCAAATGCCGCACTGGTAGATCCACTAGCATTCTTGATATCTATGGATTTGAATCTTTTGATGTAAAGGTCTTCTAAATCACTTACATCTCTTGCCCGTCGATTTGGCTAAATCATTCTACCTCATGACCGATTCTTTTCCTTTTTTTTCTGAAGATTAGTTTTGAACAATTTTGCATCAACTATGTTAATGAAAGGTTGCAGCGACATTTTAATTGTCACTTGCAGTTCGAATATTGCAGTCTGATGCATTGGGTTGCATGCCTTCAATTCTTTAACTGAATTCCATAACAGAATTGTCTTACTGTGAGTTTTTTGCAAGTTAGAAACTGTGAGTTTGTTGCAAGTTAGAAATAGATTGAAACTGTGAGTTAGACTTATTCAAATGAATTCCATAACAATATTGGATCCCAGTCCAAACTGTGAGTTTGTTGCAAGTTAGAAATAGATTGATATAGAGCTAGGAATGATACTCTTATCAGACTGCCTAATATTAGCAGTTACCTGCATGCCAAGTACCTACGTGCCTAATATCAGACTGTGAGTTTCCTGCGTGCTGCAACAGTTTCAATTATAGAAATCTATTTGTGTTTGATGGTAAGTGCTGCAGCAGTTACCACAAGAGCAGATTTAACTGCCTTGTTTCCTGCGTGCCAAGTGTTTGATGGTACCATCAAACACAAATAAATCTGTGTTCTGTTTATAAGCACTTACATGTTATAAGCACATGTTATAATCACTGCAGCAGTTTCAATTACGGATAATTGTATCTTATGCAATTACATCTTATTCAATTGTATCTTATTCAAGTATATCTAATGATATCTTATTCAAGAATTTGATTAAGATAACCTATCTTTCAGAATGTATTAATTCATTTCACTATATTTATTCAACTATTTATTTCTCTTTTATTTCTAGATGTAGATTGTAAAACTGAATCTCCTACTGCTAAGAAGAAAAAGTTTATTTCAAGAGCTGTGCCAGTGTGAATCACACCAACTACAGATGGAGACTAGCTTATGCTTATGGTATTCATTATCTACTCAACTAGTCACAATAAGAAAAAGAAAATCCTTGATAGAGGATCCATAGCAAACTAATTTGAGATTTGACTGCTTAATCATTCTCTGTTCCCTGCTTGGAATCATTAAAAATTCCTATGTTTCAGGTTCATACTTGACCATGCAATACTATGGGCTGTAGAAAATGTGATTTGATATGCAAAAGATGAATTTATAATTTCTTTCCTTTCCCATTTGGACTTAACCTGAGAGACCGTGAAATATCCTTCTTGCCATTGCTTACATGATTACACTGCTCATCACAATAGTTCCTCATGAAATGTACACATTTGCAGTTTGGACATGCTTAGCAATGTTGCTATTTCATTTTAAATCTTTGCTTAGTGACCCTTTCTGAAGCTATGTGATTGAGATTCAAGGAACATGCAGTATTAGTCTTCTGTCAAATTGATTTGTTTTTTTTACTTCTCATTGATATTAAATCAGGTGCTTTTTTTTGTTTATCCAAAAAAAATCTAGTAAATGTTATCATTTTACTAACAACTGATTGTTATGCGTTTCTTTGAAAATTCATGCAGCATAAAACTATCGATAGTGTTCTCGCTTGAGGAGAGAGGTTGGATAGCCTGGTCGAGAAGAGTTCAGATCTCAGCGCAGCATCACAAGTAAGCTCAAATATGCTTTATTATATGACTCTCAAGTAGGCTTTAGTTATATGAATAACTATTGATACTTAATCTAAAATAGGTTTCATTTAGATTTAGATGACTCTCAAGTAGGCTTTAGTTAACTCAGTCCATGTCAAAAAATAAGAATTGTGTAATTTGATACAGGCAATACATATATGACACGAGAAAAACAGATAATGTTCAGCCATGTCAACTAGTTCACTATATCTTTTTCTCACGCCAACCGTCATTCATTTAAGAACATGAGTGAAACACTGGAAATCACCCATGTTGTCTAACACTAAATAGAATTTTAAATATATGGTTGGTACAAAAAATCTAACAAGTCAACCATTTCATTTTGAAAAAGTTGATTGTGATCAACCATCACATTATAACAATTAAGATAAAATTACAGTGCATGTTAAGGTTAAATTTATCTCATGATCATAGCATTATCAGTGTGATCCCTTCATTTATACCTTGAAGTTTCTGAGTATTGTTGAGAGCTAATGGAAATGTTTATGTTTCTATCGTAAATAGATTAAATAGCAGTAGAAAGGTAAGAAAAACATAGTGTTACATTTGCATAAAGGGAAAAGTACCAATTTCATGAGTTTTCTTGAGAGAAGAAGCCAATGTTGTTCCATTGGAACTTGGAATGTCTATGGCTTCATCAAGTCCATTTAAACAAATTTGATAAATGAATGCCCTTTTGATTTATTGCTTGGTTTCTTAGACATGTCAATTTGATTTTTTTTTCTTTATTATATACTTTTTTAATTTTATTTCATTTACACGAACTAATTAATATATGATTTTTTTTTAGGTGACAAGAATATTGGATTTTGTTTAAGATGTGATGGTTGAAGATTGAAGATGTAGCAAAGTTTGGAAGTTTGGTTATGTTTTGTTTTAGGAGAGACTTAATTTTTTGTTAGTTCTTAAACTAAATACATTGGGTACATTTGTGATTGTGATTAGTGCATAGATAATTTTTGAGGTGACCGATTTGATAATCTTGTATTGCAAAAAAATTGACAATTATTGATTAACACTTTAATTTCAATTTAAAATTTTTATTTGTGTTTATGTTAATTAGTTATATGCGTAAATATTTATATCATGAAAATATTGAAAATGAATGAGATATTTATTAATATATGATATTTTTTATGTCATAATAGAACACTAAATCATGTAGATAAAAATATTATTGTAAAACTCATATGAAGACATTTCATAATGTCATAATAAATAACTATTAATGATAATTTTAAATGTCCTTATAGATTAATATAACAAACATTTATATGTGTCATTATAAATTACATAACGAGACATTTTATATTGATTTTACAAATTATCATTAGTGACATTTTTTATTATGACTATTAATAAAATTCAAGACACTTATAATTGTCTTGATAAATAATTTTAAAGGACATATACATTTGTCATCATTGCTATAATAAAATAACATATATAAATGTCATTACAAATCTTATAGTGACACTATTTTTTGTCACTATAACAATTATTCATGCTATTAGTATTGTCACTATTTTTATTTTATAGTGACATTAAGAATTGTCATAAGTGATAAGACTTTAGACGACATCACTATAGAGGACATTTTAACTTAATGTCACTATATCAAAAATGTCAGTATAAGTCATATATGATAACACTTTTCAATGTCATGAAAAGCATTTTTTCTTGTAGTGACACAAACATGTATACTCAAATAGTGAATATTCATTTATTAAAATAAATGATTATAATCATAAGACGATTGCCTTAGGACATTTTTCTCATATCACTAACAGATAGATTCTCAAGGAACATAGGGATAGTATGAACCTTAGCATGATTATCCATGATTTTCCCATATAGATTAAGAAGCTAAGTAATAATGGGTCTTACATGGGCCCTTCTAATACCATGGCCATTAAGGGACCTTAGGTAAAATTTTATCATGAATGGAAATGGATTTCAATTAGAAATATTAACATGAGCCTTAGTGGGCTCTTATATGGGCCTTGGCAAAAATAATTATAAAAGTAATAAAAAAAAGTGCATGCACCAAGGATTGAACCTTGGACCTAGTGTATCACCATACATATACTAACCAATTCACCTAGCAAGGGAGTGCTAGTAGAGAATGAAGAGGATTTTAGTTAAGGCTTAAGGAAGTGAAGGGTCACCATGAGAAGAGGCACCATGCCCCTTCACTTGCCTCCTTGCTTAGTATATAAGAGAGGGATGGGAAATGAAGAGATAACTTGGCACTTAAGTTATAGCTTCTCCTCCTCTTCTCTTCCATCAAGCTTCCCTCTCTCCTTCTTCCTCCTCCTAGCCGAAACCCACAAGGGGTTTTCTCCCTTGAAAAAGCTTCACAAGGGGACTCTCTCTTGAAGATCCAAGGCTTCCTACAAGGCTACAAGGGCTAGGAGTGATCAAGGGACAACAAGGTCTTCATCCTCTTCTCTATTTAGGGTCTATAACCAAGACACCAAGGGTAAGACTCCCTCACCTGTGGTATAATTGTTTTCCTTGATGTCTATCATGATTTAAGTTTGTGTTTAGGATCTAAGTTTGAGAAAACCATGAGGCTTGGGTCCTAGGGTTTCGGCCAAGCCTTGTATTTAGGTTTGGGGATGATGTAAACCCTCACTCATGCTCCCTAATGTTTTCTTATGATAAATAAAACATAAATTATGACTTGGGGAAATTTTGTAGCACCCTAAAGCCCTATACAAGTTTCGGCCACCAGCATGTTTTCATGGTTAGGATTGGATCTAACTCTCTAATAATATTTCTTATGTTTTCTCATGATGCAAGGGATGTTAATGGTGATTTATGTGAATTTTTACATGCCTTATGACCCTTGTAAGTTTTGGCCAAGTTAGGTTATGGGGCAAGGAGTTAGGGCTAACTCCAAGCAAAGGTTCTAATGGTTTCCTATGGTGTTGTATGTAAGGTATTAGATGTAAATTGGGAAGTGTATGAATTTTTCCATGTACTTGGGACCCTATAGGGTTTCGGCCAAGGTCAATTTGTAGGGCTAAAACTTAGGGTTAGCCCTAATCATGGGTTCTAATGGCTTCCTATAGCATAGTATGTAATGTATGAGTTTTCTTCACTTATGGTATCTTATATGTTAGGATCCCTCTTCTTCCAACTTTCAGCCAAGCACCCCAATTAGGGTTTAGGTTGAGTTAGGGTTTCAAGAATACTTGTTTATGGCTTATTATGATGTACACATATAGGTTCAAGCATGTGGTATGAATTTTATGTTACCTAAAACCCTAACCTTAAGTGCTATGCTTCATGATGTTGTATGTTTATGTTAGATACCATGTTTAGTAGGTTTCATTCATGAATGTTTTAAGTTCTAAGCCATGAACACATGTGTTATGAAGAAGGTCTCATGTTTGTGTAAAATGATGCATATTTTAAGTTAAACGCCTATGATAGCTATATGGTTAAGTAGATCTATGCATGTTCTATGTTGAATGCCATGAACCTAGGTAGTATATATCATGTTCATATGAATCCTACCCATGCACGCTTATGATAGGTACTATGATTATGTATGCTAAGTGACATGTACTATGTATGAAATGCATGCTTACCTTATGTACCATGATCATGCAAGCTTTATGAACTAAGATGATGTTTATGCTTTAAGGCATAATTATATATGTATGTCATGTCTTATGAATGAAGATGATGAATGAAAATAATGTTTATGCCTTGAGGGCATATGATGTTATGAATTAAGTATGAATGATGAAATGCCAAGTATGCTTTATGTCATGCTTCATGTAACAAGGTTATATTTATGTCTTTAAGTATGCTATGTATGTTCTATGAATGATGAAGCATGTGAAGTTATTTTACTTTATGAATGGGCTTGTACCGGATCGAAGTAAGGGTCCAAGGGATGGGCACCTTAAGAACGCCTCGGTTCTGGACTACCGTAGTTGTCCACGGTTCTGGGACTACCGTAGCTGTCCAACAGGGATGGGCACCTTAAGAACGTCTCGGTTTTTGGAACTACCGTAGTTGTTCCTACCCTAGTAGGTTGAGACTAGCTACCTCATATTTACTTAGGGATGCGCGCATATGATGTATGTATGTGGTACAAGCTGGGGACCCCCATGATGTTATGATTATGTTTAAGTATCTATAATTATGGTTTTCAAATAAGCATCCTTATGTTATATGCATTTGACTCATGCATCCATTCATGTTATGCATCCATGCCATGTTAAGTATTTCATATGTTTATATTTATGCCAAGAACCATGCCATGTTAAATATTTCATATGTTTATGTTTATGCCAAGAACCATGTCATGTTAAGTATTTCATATGTTTATGTTTATGCCAAGAACCATGCCATGTTAAGTATTTCATATGTTTATGTTTATGCCAAGAACCATGCCATGTTAAGTATTTCATATGTTTATGTCTATGACAAGAACCATGCCATGTTGTTATGTTATAACAAGAATCATGCTATGTTAAGTGTTTTATATGCCTATGTTTTGTATCAAGAACTTCTATAGGTTAAGAATGTTATATGTTTTATGTTATGCGATGTATGGTTTTAGTGAGTAGGAAAGAGTCATACTAAGCCTATGTGCTTATAGTTTTACTTTCTTATACCGCAGATCAAATAAGAGGATAGTAGGGGAAGCAGCAGGAGGGGCAAGAGTGTGTGTGTGACAGTGACATAGCAAGAGAAAAGAAAAGTTTTAATGTCTATACTCTGTCACGTGTCCGATATTTTGCGAGTCTCATGCTATACTTATAATGGTTTTGTCAAAAAATATGCACTTGCTATTTATGTTCCCTAATGGATGACTTATGTGACTTTATATCATGATGCTAAGTATGATGTTAATATGCTAAGTTACCATGTCACTATATTTAAGAATGATAGTTGAGACATGTATACATGATTCAAGTATTAGTTGCATGGGTTAAACGCATATGTATAAAGTTTTAAATGCTTCCGCTGCAGTAAGATATTCATATGCCTATATGTATGTTAGCGTAACGCCGTCTCTCGCCACACCGTAAGGTCTGGGAAAAAGGCGAGCGTTATACTAAGCGAGAATCGGTACTGCTTAGTAATCATCGACGATTACTCTAGATTTACCTGGGTTAGGTTCTTAAAAACTAAGGATGAAACCTTTAATTCATTTAATAAGTTATGCAAAATGATTGAAAATTAAAATGATACAAAAATTAAAAGACTTAAGAGTGATCATATGGGAGAATTTGAAAATCAAAAGTTTGAAGAATTTTGTAAAATTAATGGGTATGTCCATGAGTTTTCCTGTCCTAGAACTCCCCAACAAAATGGGATAGTTGAGAGAAAGAATAGAACCCTTCAGGAAGCCGCTAGGATCATGCTCAACGAATATATTCTAACTAATCAATTCTGGGCAGAAGCGGTAAATACAGCCTGTTATATTCAAAATAGGATCTTAATTAATAGAAAACACAATAAGACACCCTATGAACTTTATTATAATAGATTACCTAATTTACATTATTTAAGGGTTTTTGGGTGCAAAGTCCATATTTTGAATACTAAGGACTACCTAGGTAAGTTCCAATCAAAATCAACCCCAGGGACTTTCTTAGGATATTTAACAACAAGTAAAGCCTATAGGATTTACAATAAACAAACCCACAAGTAGCTTCGGCTAGTTCCACCAGACTAAACAGACCAAGTAGGGTACGCCTTACATTACTTGACCTTATTAGAAGGGTTTCCCTAATGTACTATCATCTCACGGTAAACCAGTTGACCAAAAATTATACCAAAGTATGATTGGTAGCTTACTGTACTTAACTGCTAGTAGACTTGATATTTTGTTTTTTGTAGGAATGTGTGCTAGATACCAAACCTGTGCTAAGGAATCCCACTTAGCAGCACTAAAAAGAATTCTAAGGTACATTAAGGGAACCCTAAATGTAGGTATTTGGTATCCTAGGACTTCTACTTTTGAATTATCAGGATATTCTGACTCTGATTATGCCGGTTGTAAATTAGATAGAAAGAGTACAAATGGAAGTTGTCAATTATTAGGAAATAGTCTAGTCAACTGGTGCAGTAGAAAGCAACACTGCGTAGCTTTGTCCACAACTGAAGCAAAATATGTTGCCCTCGGAGAGTGTATAGCACAACTTTTATGGATGATGCACACTCTTAAGGATTTCCAGCTTGACTATACCCAAACCAAAGTATTTATTGACAACATTAGTTCAATCAATCTGACTAGAAATCCAATTCATCACTCCCGAACTAAACATATTGAAGTCAAACATCATTTTGTTAGGGATCACGTAGCCAAGGTGAAATTGTACTTATGCATGTGGACTCAAAATCTAATTTAGCCGACATCTTTACTAAGCCCTTACCTGAATCTGAGTTTAGCTTACTAAGAAGGCAGTTAGGGTTGTGCTTAGTTAGGACTGTTCTAAATTTTTTCAAAAATCTTTTATCTTTCATTTTTTTTAAAATTAATTTTTCTTTTTGAAAAATCATTTCTTTTACTCTTGTCTTGAAATTTGAAACTATTTTCTGACTTAGAGTTTTCAAAAACTTACCCCCTTTAAAACTAGGGTTTTTACACAAATGGACTTAGCCTAGGCTGTAACCCTCGAATTGCATGCACCTATAGATCTAGAAGCCAACATCTCACAAGCACCTTAGGGTACTTTTGATTGATAACCTAGATTGGGTTGAGATGCTTAGGTCTATGCCTTGATTCAAGATGCTTTAAGTCAGTGCATCTGCAGTAATTAGGGCAATAAATACACTTGAACAACAATCAAGTTAAGTGTTCAAGCTTAGCAAATCTAACTTGATCAAATCACTTAACTTAACTAATGCTAGTGAAAATTATTGTTACATAACAGTTAGTAAGCAGCTAACTGGGTTAGACAGGACCCGAACAAGTTCAGATTAATTGGTTTGGTCCTTTTTCTTGCTTGAATTCACTAGAGTTGGTTCAATATAGATTTACAATTTCTTTTAACTAGCTCTAATTCGAAATTGACTTGCAATGGGTTTTTATCAATATTTTTTTTGATATATGGCAAAGGGGAAGAGAAAAAAAAGAAGAGTAAAAATTTTCAAATTTTTATCTTTTTCTAAAAAGTAAGTTGAATTTCAGTGCAGATATTGTTTTCAAAGATATATTTTATTTAAGTGCACAAGATGGTCAGAGCAAATATTTCTAAGTAAAATTTTTTCTAAGTAAAATGGTCCTAAAAGTTTTTTTGCAAAACTTTTCTAAGTTGAATTTTTAAGTGCTCAAATTTTTTTTAAGTAAATTTTTTTTTCAAAGTGCATTTATCTAAGTAATTGTTTTAAGTGCATTTTCTTTAAGAAAAATCTTTTCCAAATGCATCTTTCTAAGAAAATGTTTCCTAAGTAATTTTCTAAGCAAAATGTTTAAGTGCACAAAATCATTCAAGTAGAATACTTTTCGATGTGCACAAAATTTTTCTCTAAGTGAAATTTTTCAAGTGAAATTTTTTTTGCAAAATTTGGCTAAGTGAATTTTTTTAAAAAAATGTTTATTAAGAGAAATTTTCTAAGTATAACTTGGCTAAGTGAAATTTTTTGGTTTGCAAAAATTGGCTTAATTAGAAAATTTTCTAAGAATAAATTTTGTGCAAAAATTGGCTCAAAATGAAATTTGTTTCTATGTAAAAAGTTTGCATAAAAATTTGGTTAAGTGGAGTTTTTTCCAAAGCCTTTTTGTTAAGTGAAATTTTTCTAAAGTAAAATTTGGGCTTGCAAACCTTTTCTAAAAACTGTGCTAAGTGTAAAAAAATTTTTGGCAAATACTTTGCTTTATTTTGAGAAATACTTAGTCAAAATTTTAAAACACTTTGACTTTTTGAAACTGCATATTATTGAGAGCTTCAGAGGGAGAATATCTATTTCAAGGGGAGTTTAGTAAATGTTTTTTTTTGTAATCTCCTTGATAAACATGATTGTTTTTTTAAACATGTTTGTGTGCTTTAATGGTTTAAACTTAACATTTTGAATCTGGTTACCATAAATCAAGGGGAGATTATTGGTGCTGGAAGCACCAAAGTCAAACCTGTGTTTTGATAATGGCAAAGGGTTCAGAAGTTAAGGTTTTATTGTGATCAACAATGCTACTCAAGTGTGCAGGAAAAGTCCTAGGTACACTAGGCATGAAGTCCTGGTTCTAAGAATTGGGCAATAAGTCCTGGCCGCGGGCTGGGCACCTAAGTCTTGACATAAGATTGGGCAATAAGTCCTGGTCGTGGACTGGGCACCGAAGACTTGGTGAGTGAAGCTGGGCAATAAGTCCTGGTCGCGGACTGGGCACGAAGACCTGATCCGGGGGATTGGGCAAAAGTCAAACCGGAGAAGCCGGTTTGCAAAAAGGTAAACTCTCCTGAGAGTAGGTAAGGACGCGTTCCCCGTAGGAGGGAGCACTAGGCGTCAGTTTGACCTAGGGTTCCATTTCGAAAGCCCAAAGTCAGAACCAAGACAGCTCAGGTTGTTAAACCATGCTTAAACTCTCATTATTTATGTGTTATTTATGTTTTGGAACTAACCCTGGTTGCAGGAACAAAGGGTGAAGTTTTCTGCTCCCAGGCGCCTGAATGGAGTCAGGCGCCTGTTTGAACAGGCGCCTGTATGGTGACAGGCACCCCAGACAAGGTTGTTTCCAGACACATTCGAAGCAAGCCTCCAGAACAGCATATGAGGCGCATGTGTTCATACAGGCTCCCCAGTCAGCTCAGGCGCCCCAGTTGAAGGGATAAGCGCTGGCCAAGTCTGCGGATGGAGTTTCTCGCAAGGAAGGTCACGTGTCAGGCACCCCCTTCAACACAGGCGCCTCAGCATCGACTATATAAAGGGGTTCACCCCCTTGGCTTCAAACACACCTTCTTTCTACGAATTCTTTCAAGCGCTCTGCTCCAAACGCTCCATGCTCAAGACTCAAGCGCCAATGACGACCCGTGGCTCCGACATTCAATTTTCTCCGGTCATCGGTATAACATTTTTTATTAAGTGTTGTATTTTAATTATATATTCGAACTTCAATTTGTAATAATTTTACACAATATATAATTGTCCATCGTAAACGGTCAAGGACCGAGGACCTTGGAGTAGGAGTCGACTGCGACTCTGAACTAAATAAAAACAAACATGTTAGCATTGATTTATTTTTCAGCTGCGCAAATTACTCTAACTTTTCCGAAAAATTATCGATCAATATTCACCCCCCCTCTATCGATTCAAACCGATCCCACACAGTCGACTAGTGTTGGCACCAATCGACTGGTAACGGCTATTTCAGCCTCGAGCTCTATTTATGGGAGCATGGTTTGGCTGGCTAGGGTTGACGAAATTGGCTTTGGTCAAAGGCTAATTAGTAGTCATAGTGCTCAGGGTTTGTTGCAAGGATTATAGCGAGGTTTCTCCACCCACAAGGAGCGACAAGTACTAGCCGGAGGTCTTCCGGGATCTAATCCACCGACGGATAGGGATCATCCACCTCAAGGACACGCCATGGAGTAGGAGCCTTATCTCCAAACCACATAAATGGTATGTGTTGGCACAAAATGCATCAGTGATGAACAGTCATCCTCTAGGGTTTCGATGTTTAACAATACACTTAAGTTAGTAACAATATATGTTAGACAACTTAAGGGTAGTCAAAGTGATCAAGGGTTAAATCAAACAGGACCTTATGTTTGGTAGGGTAAACCCAGGTTTGATCAGTTTGACAAAGGGTTAGCCAAACAAGATCTGATATTTGGCAGAGTGAACAGAACCCAGGATTGGTCTGTTTGACGAAGAGATTAAACCACACCGGACTTGAGGTGTGAGATCATATTTACTTTATGATTGGAGGAAGTCTAGTCAGGATCATGATGACTAGAAAAGGAGTGATTTCGGTGAAAGAAATCCTAGTGAGTGAAGCCGAGTCCTAGCAAGGGAAGCTAGGTGAAGGAAATCCTAGTAAGTGAAGCTATGTGAAGTAAATCCTAGTGAGTGAAGCTAGGTGAAGTAAACCCTAGTGAGTGAAGCTGGGTCCTAGTGAGTGAAGCTAGGTTGGACTAAGTCCTGGTGAGTGAAGCTGGGCACGAAGTCTTGGTCCGGGGGATTGAGCACTAAGTCCTGGTCGGGGATCAGGCAACGGAGTCTTTGCTGAGCGAGGATGGCAGACAGAAGTAGAGATGGGTTGAGGTCGGACGTCTCAAGATCCGAGTTCTCGGAGGCCGAGCAAAAGTCCAGCCGGAGGGGCCGGTTGGCAAAAGCTTTAGTCGAGCGGGGATCGCGAATAGAAGTAGAGACGGGTCGAGGTCGAACGTCTTGAGTTTCAGGTTCTTAGAGGCTGAGCGAATGTCCAACCAGACGTTCCGGTTGGCAAATGCAACTTCTCCAAGTATGGAGTAGGTGAGGACGCGTTCCCCGGGAAAGGGAATATTAGGCGTCGGTTCGACCTAGGGTTTCGGGTGAAATCCAAAGTCAGAACCAATCATTAAGGCTAAGATTATTTGTATATTTGTTTTGTGTTTGGTGTCTTGCAGGTACCTGGAGTTGGAGGCAAGATAGAAGAGCAGAACACAAAACAAGATGACCTGGGAAAAGGGTTCCCAGGCGCCTGAGTTGAATCAGGCGCCTGGTAACTCAAGCGCCCCATAAGGGTCAGGCGCCCAACATCCCAGGTGCCTGATGTTGAGGCAATCTGTGGTCCGGAGTGACCATGAGTTTTGATGTTTGGCCAAAGGATTTAAGTTAGGTTTACCCTTGTGTATTTGATATGTGTATGTGAATGTGTAGGATGTGTAGGTTACACATATTGGCTTAGCTGGACGGCCTCGGTACGGTGAAGGGTGGTATGGAGACAAGTCGCGGGCTTGTGTGCGCACCTGAGGGACTATGGAGAGCAGGGACGATGAGCTGAGGGGCGTGGACTTCGAGGCATGCGTGAAGGATGGCATGGAGGCAAGCTGGAGGCTTGCGTACATCTGAGGGACGGGAGCCGAAGATGAAGAGGGCGCGAAGGCAATAGTCGAGGCTGCGGATGAGGACTCAGTTGAGTCGTGAGGGTACGAGTGTTGTGTGATTGTACTCGGGAAATCCTAGGGTTCGAGTGCGGAGTGAAATGTACTCGGAAAGGGTAACCTTAGGTGTGTGAGTAGACCAGTCGACTGCCCTGAGAGGCAGTCGACTGATGAAACTCACAGAAAGGTTTTGGCTGGGGACCAGTCGACTGCCCTGGGAGCAGTTGACTGGTAAAGTCAAAAACTAGTCGTTACAGCAAGCCGTTGGACTGCTGTTTGGCTGGTACTAGTCGACTGGTAAATGGGCAGTCGACTGGTGGTGAGGGTTTTCAGCCATAGTCCTATTTAAGAGGACTTCGTGTAAGCTGAAAGGTTTGACGAATTTGGTCTTGGTTAAAGGCCAAATAGTAGTCTTGGTGCTCAAGTATTGTCGAGGTGTTGTGGCGAGGTTTCTCCACCCACAAGGAGCGACAAAGGGCTAGCCAGAGGTTATCCGGGAGTGATCCGCCGAAGGATTCTTGGATTAGTCACCCTTAGGGGTGGATACCAAGTAAATCGTTCTTGTTAGCGTTGTTTGTTTTCATTATTATTGTTTCCGCTTGCGCAACTAACAACGTAGGTACAAGAAGAAAGCCAAGATTTGCTATTTACCCCCCCCCCCCCTCTAGCATACGTACAAGATCCAACACCTGATTGGTCCCCCGTGCCTGGGATGGCCTTCTTATCTACGCTGCGAGTTCGCTGCAAAGGATGAAGTTTGACCGACACGTGGTAGGCGCCTAAGACATCACAGGCGCCCGTGAAGCATCTATATAAAGGGGTTTGACCCCTCAATGCAGAACATTAATTTCCACATCCGCTAAAGTGTTCCGTGCTAAGCAAAAGTTCTCTAAGCGAAGCTCTGTGACCAAGGAGGCTCCAGGAAGAAGTGTGTGGCACTTCGGACTTCCAGATTGGTCGGATCTTCAACTTTCTTTTGGTTTGCTTTTATATACGAATTTTATTTACTATCTTTTTGCTTGTAAATTCAAACTATAAGACGGGTTTCTCCGCCTCCGGAAAGGAGACCATTAGTGGACTCACGATTGAGAGTTTAGGCCTTGGATGTACTGACCCTGGGTGGTTGGGAACCAAGTAAATCCCATGTGTTTCTCTGTATTATTTTTGTCTTTCTTTTATTCCATTTTGCTTTGCGTACTAACCCTGATAGAAAGGCGATTAAACAAAGTTTTCTGACGAGATTCCGACGAATTTTATGAGTCGATATTCACCCCCCCTTCTATCGACCGGCAACGATCCTACAGTATGTGTTAGCATTGTTATTATTTGTAGTTTATATTTCCGCTTGCGCTTGCTAACACTTGTAGAAAGAAACGATTGAATTGGGGTGACTAAGCTATTCACCCCCTCTAGTCGATCCATCATTCCCCAACAAGATATCAATCTACTGACCTCACTAAAATAATCCCCACAGAATTTTCAGTCGACTGGTCCTCTACACCAGTCGACTGGCACAGAACTGCTCTAAATTTC
Organism: Boesenbergia rotunda; assembly: GCA_024364735.1. NCBI lineage: Eukaryota > Viridiplantae > Streptophyta > Magnoliopsida > Zingiberales > Zingiberaceae > Boesenbergia > Boesenbergia rotunda. The sequence goes on from JAGFNQ010008231.1 coordinate 57,548, forward strand.
AGCCCTCTTAGCTGAATTTCATAAATACATTAAAAATTCTAGAAAACTTAAAAAATTATGAAATTTTGTAAACATATTTCTTTAACTATTCTTCAATAAGGAAAAATATATTTTCATAGAAATCAAAATATTTTTGACTTTTTGACCAAAACTCAAAAACTTGAAAAACCTTTAATTTTACATCAAGTTTAAGCCCTAGTTTTGAAACCATATGTTTTTCAAATCAATATGCTAGCAAATAAAATATAGAATTATTTTTAAAATATTTAAAATGACCAACTATGATTTATGGGCAAAATGTTCATTAATTAAATATTTTTTCTCCTATAGTTGGTCTATTATTACTAAACTGACATATCTAATAACTCATCAAAATGTCATAAGCACAAGTTAATTATTTATATCATCTCAACATCTCATATGCATAAACAAAAATATAAGTCAAGTCATTATGAGATATAATAGAGGTAATCTCTACATAACCCATTTGATCATGAATACTCTTTGGCTAAGTGCTTCTTCTTAAAGTCTCGAGTCAATCATTTTTCAAAAATTTGAATTTTAACATACATGATTGACTTATCTCTAAATCCTCTAACCCTTGAGGATTAACTTTGGCATCCAATAAAAATTCTTCCTAACTGAGTTAACCAAATATTCCTTGGGGATCCATTTTCTATCTATAGTCTTGGTTCTTTATTGACCCCTAGCAAGCAAGCAATGATAGGTTTTTTCATAGTCTAGTTGACCATATCCTAGCCCTGTTTTCTTGAAGCTTGCTCTTTCGCTCCTAATGATCATATCTAGAGTGTTAGAGTCAATTTCAAATTTTCTAAAGGCTTTAGTAAGGTTATCCATCTTTTCCTTTAATTCTCTATTTTCCTCTTCTAAACATGAATCATTCTGGCTAGAAGAAGAGGAAGCATGCATACCATCCCTAAGTGTCATGAATTCTAATTTTTCATTAAGCATGCAAATCTCATTTTTTAAATATTTAATTTTCTTTCTAGCCTTAAATAAGTTATCATTAGTGCTGGAAATTATTTTAACCAAAGTAGTAGTGGATAGATTGTATATCTCAATTACCGAAATGTCCGAATTTAAAGTTTGACCTCCCCCTTCACTTGAGCTCCTTCTTTCTTCAACTTCGAAGACGTGGAGGCAATGTCTTCAATTCCTATTAAGGCAAATGGGACACATGATATTCTTCCTCTTCCGATGAGGGTGACTCATCCCATGTTACCTTTAAATTTTGAACTTTCTTTCCTTTTCTTTTGTTTTCTTCTTTTCTTCCTTCTTCTTTCCTTCCTTTTTCTTCAAGAGAGGACACTCATCCCTCATATGCCCTCCTTGATAATTGTAGCATATGATCTTCCTTGTCCTACTCTTGCTTCTTGAGCTTTTTCTATCATGAGATTTGTAAAATGAAAAATGATTAAAAGCCCTTCTCATTTTTCTAACCATATACGCCTCTTCATCATAATTCTTCCGAATCGAACAATGAGGCCTTCTTCTTCTTGCTCATTCCCTTATTTACTACAAGGGCTACTTCTCTTGGTTTGTAGACTTCTACATCCAATCCTCCAATCCGAGCTTCATGGAGCTCCATGGTTGAGAAGAATTCATATAGAGAGATTTTCTCTAGATCCTTGGAGATGTAGTATGAGCCCACCATTGAACTCCAATTTGTGTTTCTTATGAAAACATTGATGGCTTTCATCATGATATCTCGGTTGGAGAGTTGTTCACCTACACTTATTAGTCCGTTTAATTTTTTTAATTCTAGAATATAAACTAGATATATTTTCTCCTTTGTCAAGCTTGATGTTGTTGAGTTGAAATTGGATAAGGTCTCTCTTTACCAATTTTGCTTCTGATGTGCCTTTATGAAGCTCTACTAGCTTATCCCATAAATCCTTGGCACTTGTGTAGCTTCCAATCTTTGTTATCTCTTGTTGAGGAAGCACACTTAAAAGATGATGCAAAGCTTTTGAATTTGCTAAATGATCATCCTTTTGCTTCTTACTCCACCTTATCTTTTCAAGTGACTTGTATTCTTGATCCCTAGGCACTTCAAAATCGTTTTTCATAATTAACATGATATCAAAATCGGTATCGAAGAATACCTCCATCCTTTTCTTTCACTAAGAGAATTCTCATTCGAATTTGGGTGGTTGAATATGCGAGCCGACCATTTTGATGAAAATTTGCTCTTCTCGGCGGTTAGTCCGTTGAAGGGTAACCTTGTGCTCTAATATCACTTATTGGAATTGATGGCTCGGCTAGAGGGGGTGAATAGCTCGTCACCCAAATCACTTTGCTCTTCCTACACGGTTAGTTGCACTAGCGGAAATGCTAACTAAAAAATTAGAAACAATGCTAATACATAACCTTTTATGTGGTTCGGAGATTGCTTGCTCCTACTCCACAGCGTGTCTTTGAGGTGGACAAGCCCTCAATTCTTTTGTGGATTAGTCCCCGGCAATCTCCGGCTAAGGTTTCTCCTTCTCGGTGAAGAACAACTTCTCACAATGTCTCTCTTCGTTTTACAATATGAGAATTAGGGTTTAAGGAAGAGAGTGGACTTGGATGCCTTGGGCACTTGATCAAGAAGGTTTCTTACTAAAGAGCTAACCCTTCTTAAGTCTCAAAGCCTCTCTTTAAATAGAGGAGAGATCTGTTTATAAAACAGCTCAGCCTCGTCACCAGTCGATTGATGTCAACCCAGTCGACTGGTGCTCAGCCAACGGCTAGTTTTCGAACAAATCAGTCAACTGCCATCTAGACCAATCAACTGATCTTACTGTTCGAAACTTATAGAAGGTTCAGTCGACTGGTGTTTTTACCAATCGACTCATCCTATTACACACTCACACTCATCCTCTCTAGAGTCGCCCTTTGAAACTCTCTTACTTTGGCTCTTGTCCCTCGGATGCATCCAAGCCCTCGACTCATCTCAATGTCATCCTTGACGTATGCCTTGAAGTCTACTTCTCTCGACTCCACTCCGTTGCTCTTCGTCCGATAACCCCTCGGATGCACCATCCTTCACCGACTCAAGGACCTGAGCACCAGGATGAGATTTTCCATATGTGTGTTACACCAAGCCATACATGATTCAAACACACATCAAACTAATATGAAAACATAACTTAATCATATTGACACACACATCAAAATCTATGATCTATCTAATCAAACCTGGGTCGATTGCACCAACAGTCTACTCGAGGAAAAGGCTGAAATTGGATTCGAGTGAGCTCAATTCTAGACGGCTGAAGGATCACCCAAGCGAGAGGGATTGAAGAACGTCAACTCAGGGTTGACCTTGAAGACCAACTGAAGAATCACTGAAAAAGCTAACTAAGGCACCTCAGTTGTGACTGGAGGCGCCTCAGGTAAACAGTACCTAAGGCACCCTCAATGTGAGTTGAGGAACCTTCGTTATGAACTGAGGCACTTCAAGTGAATAGTAGTCGTTAGGCTACCAATCCTACGTGGATAAACTTCTATTCAACTGAGGTGCCCTGGATCTCAACTAAGACGCTTTCCAGCCATATCAACACAATGGTAACTTACTCCAGTGGGCTATAAATAACATCCTGGAGCTAGGAGTAAAGTACAACAACTGTAATTCACCTTCTTTACTCTTTTCTGAGCTTTTAAAGACGTGTAAGAGCTTTCTCCACCTTCAATAGAGAAGAATTCCTAATTGAACTTCAACTTCCTTAGATTAGCTCCCCGGTTGCAACCAAGTGAACCTTAGTCTCTTATTTAATTAAGTTTGTTGTTCATGTTTATTTTTCTCATTGAATTAATTGTGCATCATTGCTAAGTTCAAAAAGAGAGATATTTGGTTAACTTACTTGCAAGACTATTCACTCCCCCTCTAGCCAACCTATTCGGACCTACAAACTCAAGTTAGGATTTAGATATTTGATTAATATATAAGAGAGAAGTCAAATAGGTCAAGGTTAACCAGATATTTGATAATGTCAAAAGTCCAACGAGAAGTTGGCAAGAGAAAACTCCAAGTGGGTCACCGAGAACCAGGTACTTGGCATGGATGAGAAGTCTAAATGGATCACGGAAGACCGGATATTTAGTACAAAAAAAAATTCTAAGTGAGTAAAGAGGACCGGATACTTGTTAATCGAAAGTATAACAGGAATGTTGATAAGAGAAAAGTCCAAATGGGTCACAGATTGACCGGACACTTAATAATTGTTGATGCAGTCTGGCCCGGTTGTTGTTTTGGTGTTTGACAATGATTTAAGTTTGGTTGAGCGAATTTGGGTTAAAGTCCTAGTCGGGGACTGGGCATGAAACCCTGGTGAGTGAAGCCAGGTCCTAGCTTGTGAAGCTAGGTTGAAATCCCGGTGAGTGAAGCCGGGTCCTGGTGAGTGAAGCCAGGTGATTGGAAATCCCGGTGAGTGAAGCCGGGTCCTGGTGAGTGAAGCCAGGTATTGGAAATCCCGGTGAGTGAAGCCGGGTCCTGGTGAGTGAAGCCAGGTGGTGAAAAGTCTAACTCGGAGGGGTTGGGTGAAAAGTCCTAGCTTGGAGGGCTAGGTGAAAAGTCCTAGCTTGGAGGGCTAGGTGAAAAGTCATAACTTGGAGGGTTAGGTGCAAATTCCCAACTTGGAGAGTTAGATTGAAAAATCCTTAGCTTGGAGGGCTAAGGTGAATGAAATCCTAGCTTGGAAGGCTAGGTCTGCGTCCCTGGATCGGTCTGGTGACCGATCAGGGACATTGGCACGCTGCTCCTTCGTGGATCGGTCTGGTGACCGATCCAGCGATGTCTGATCGGTCTGGTGACCGATCAGGGAGTGTGTGTTTCACTCACTGCACAGCTCCTGATCGGTCTGGTGACCGATCAGGGAGCGAACAGTGAGTTGAGTTCCCTTGCTAATCAGGTCCAGAACGGTCCGGTGACCGATCAGAGACTTAGGATTTGATTAAAGAATCACTGTTCACTCAAGCCTGATTGGTCTGGTGACCGATCAGGCTGGAGCCAGATTGGTCTGGTGACCGATCAGGCAGGAGCCTGATTGGTCTGGGGACCAATCAGGAGTGTGCAGAAACTGCTGGATCGGTCTGGTGATCGATCAGGCTCCTCCCTGATCGGTCTGGGGACCGATCAGGAGCAGAACTTTAATTCAAATACGCTGTCAGAAGCTCTGATCGCGCTGTTTTCTCTGCCGATTCTCTGATACACTGCTGATATATGTTAATATGAGTTGCTAAACTTCTATTGGAGTGTGCAGGCTTTACAGGGTTGATTCAAACATTGGAGGAGAGTCAATGGGAGGCTTTCCTTGGAGCAGGTTTGGCTGTTTCCTTATTTCAGGTCTCAACGGCGTCTGGAGAGCAGCTTGCAACTGACGGAGGCTCAGCTGGAGAGGGTCTTCAGTGAACTGAGTGCTCAGGGAGTCAGGGGGTCAGGCTGTGGCTTCAGTGGATGCTGATGGAGAGCCTGGTGATGGGAGCAGATGCTTAAGACGAGGCTGGAAGCAGAGGAGCGATAACGGGAAAAACAGACAGGAACTTGAGGAGTTTGGCTGGGCTGTGTGTTGTGCTCTCTGTTGCTTGGTGCTTGAGCGTTCTTGTTTCATCTTTGTGAGCTATCCTTCTCTTAGTCTCGTGAGCTTATCTTGTATCCTATTGAGACGCTTGTGGAGAGGTTTCTCCACCGAGAAGGAGGCGCTGTTTTATCCGGGTCACCGGGGCTTGATCTGCCGACGATCAAGGGATCGCCCACCTTACGGGCACGCCAAGGAGTAGAGGCAAGTTATCCCCGAACCTTGTAAACGACCATTGTTAGCGTATTGGTTTGTATTCTTCCTTCCCTGCATTTCTATTTCTGCTGTTATATTTGTATTGCTTCCGCTGTGGCTAACCTAAGTGCAGAGAAATTTGAAAATGACTATGGCTTGAGGGTTAGGCTATATTCACCCCCCCCCCTCTATATCCATCTCGTTTCCAACAAGTGGTATCAGAGCTTGGGGCTCTGTTCACGGCTTAACATCCGAGAGCTTACAGCAAGATGGCTGGAAGAGAAGGCTACAGCACAAACCGACCTCCATTCTTTGACGGCACAGATTTTTCATATTGGAGGTCAAGGATGGAGTTCTATCTCAAGACCAACATCAGTTTGTGGTTTGCCGTGAAGGAGGGCTTCATCCTTCCAAGAGATGGTGAAGGAAAAGAGCTAGACTTCTCCATGTGGTCAGCTGAGCAAATCAAAAAGGGAGAAGCGGATGCTAAGGCTGTGGTCACCTTGCAATGTGGAATGACTAAGGACCAACTCATCAAAGTTGGTCCCTTTACAAGTGCAAAGGACCTATGGAACAAAATCTTTGAGCTCCATGAGGGAACTCAAGACACCCGGAGAGCCAAGAAGGATTTGCTTCACAGCCAACTTCAAAACCTCACCATGAGAGAAAATGAAAAGGTAAGTGAACTCCATGGATGGGTTAAAGAAGTGTTGAATGGTCTCCACTCCATAAATGAAAAGGTAGAAAATAGAGACCTAGTGAGGTATGTACTCAAAGCCTTCCCTAGGAATACTTTATGGTCATCCATGGTGGATGCCTACAAGGTTTCCAAGGATCTATCTTTTGTAAAGTTAGAAGATTTGTTTTGTGAGATGGAACTACATGAGATTTCTAACACAAGCCCAAAGGAGAAAGGGGTTGCTTTTGTGGCAGGAAACAACAAGAAGAAGAAGAAGGGGAAGAAGAAGGAGAAGGAAGTCTCTTCATCTTCATCCTCATCCGAGTCCGAGGAGGAGGGCAGCTGGTCTTCTTCCTCCGAGATGGCCAACTTTGTTAGAAGGATGATGAGGAAGAGTCGGCGCCTCAAGGGTAAAGGTAACCCTAGTGAAGTTAAGATTGATAAATCTAATATTACATGTTATGAATGTAGTAAGAAAGGACATTACAAGGATGAATGTCCAAAGTTAAAGAAGAAGAAGGATAAATCAAAGAAGAAAAAGAAGGCCTTGAGGGCCACATGGGATGAATCGTCCTCGAGTTCATCCGAAGAAGAGGAGGAGGAGAAGTACACTCATCACCGTGCCCTCATGGCCATAGAGGATTCAAATGAAGAGGAGAGTGGAGACGAATCAAGCTCCTCAACCACGCCTTCATCATCTTCGGATGATGAAGAGGTAATCTCTCCCGAGCTAGATAAGTGATATAGAACCATTGCATGTCTAGCTAGGTTGCTTAAAAAATCCAAGAACAAAGTTAAATTGTTGAAATTGGAAGTAGAAGAATTGAAATCCTTTAGAGTGGAGGATATTAATGATTTTCATGAGAAATCCTCTAAGGATGAGGCAATGGATGACTTGCATGTTAAAAATCTTGAGGATGAAAATAAGGGCTTGAAGGGTGAAATTGAAAACCTCAAGAATATTCTTGAGAAATTTTCAACAAGTTTCAAAATCCTAGACATGATATTGAACTCTCAAAGGGCGGTTTACAACAAGGCCGGTATAGGTTACCGACCTAAGGAACCCACCTTTGTATCATTAATGTCAAGAACCCAATTTAGACCATCAAATGATTCTAGGGCTCAAAAAGTCAAAAAGAAATTGACTAAGGCATGGGTGCCAAAGTCTTTCATTGTAGATTCCTTAGGTCCCAAGATTTGGGTACCTAAAACCTCAATATTTAGAATTGTATAAGCATAAATTGAGGGGGAGCATCTATCAACATAGGTTGTTGATAAGTGGTGCTCCAAACCCAAGGCTAAGGTTACACTAGTTTCAAAATGAGTCAACGAGCCTTGGAAATTATTTTTATATATTGCATGAAGGGTTTAGATTCACACATAATTTGCTCTTGCCATGAATTGCTTATAATAATTGGTTTTCTTGTAGCAATTTATGTTTTACTGCAATTTGTATTTTATGAAATTTCATGTGAGTAGTAAAGAAATTCTCATGCAATGGATGATTGTATATTCATGCTTCAAAATAAGCCAACTAGTTTTGAAAAAGGAAAAATATGTTGCATGAATGATTTAGGTTGAATCATGACAATGGATTGCTATAGTTCACGGTAAATCTAGAAGTTAGCCAAAATATCAAAAGAAGCAATTTCTTTTGGAATAAGTGATGATATATCTTAGGCTTAAGTTCTTCCTTAATGTGTTGGAGGTGAACATAATCAAGTATGCCATGATTTTCTTGTATGTGTTAGACAACATGAAGGCATGCTATTGAACAAGTATGGACACATGAATTAGTTAGTACTAATTCAAAAAAACACTATGAAAATCTCACAATACATGATTAGACAAAGAACATGAGCTTAAGGTCTAGGGTTAATGCTCTCTTTGTATCAAACTCAAATTTCATGACTTGTTTGTTTTCCCAACGATTATGCTTTGTTACAAGCATGCTTTTGATACTCAAGTTAAGGCTTAGCACATACTGATCATGCTTTGATGGGGGTTAAAGTTTTGAATCTTGATAAGAATTTGATACAAACATGTTTTGGAATTTGATCATATGTTGATACTAATTTGACACAAGCATGGTTTGGAAATTTGATCATAATGTGATATAAGCATGTTTTGGAACTTGATCATATTGTGACACTAAATTGACATAAACATGTTATTGGTTTCTTTTCACAAAAAAAAATTCTCAATTTTTGATATGGAATTGATACAAATCATGATGATTATTTTAGTTTGGGAAATACTTCTTGATTAAGGAAACCCTTTAGGACAAATGGATCAAATCTGATTGTATAAGGGTTTGGGAAAGGTTAAGAGTTGAAACAAACCTATTTCTGAAACTGATCAGTTTCAGAAAATATTCTGTGTCAAACCCGATCAATCCACCGACCGATCAGGGATCCCTCTGATCGGTCTGGTGACCGATCAGACCAACTCTGATCAAGGAACTCCCAGATCGTTCCAAATTGATCCAAAACCTCCTCAAACCAATCTCTTTTCATTGAATTGTATCAGTTTGATGATCATACTCCTAACAAATCTGATACAAACCAATTACAATTGAAACATATTTGATCCTCCATTGGTACAATCCTGGTACTAAGGAAGTACAAATTTGTTCAAGTGGTACTTGAAACAAAACCTAAATACTGATTTGATACAAACGTATGTTGGAATGTTCAAATTCTTAAGAAAGAGTTTGTTGAGTCATGACTCTTGTTCTTAATGTCGTGTTTCGAAAATTTTTCTGAAATGACGAATATCAATAGAGTCCTCTCTCCTGTTATGGGATGCAAATTGTTAATGCAGTCTGATCAGGAACGTATCAGAGTTTCCAAAATTTTTCTGAAATCTGATCGCTCCCCAGACTAATCAGATATCCTTCTGTATCACGTAATCAACAGACCTGGTTGGTCACGGAGACCAATCAGGACTATGTTTCAAATACAGTTGCATTCCTTACTCGTCCTATGAAGCATATACGTATTTGACCATGATATACTTCTGTATATGTCTTCACATGGAAGTCCAAGTGTTAATGCAGTCCAATCTTGAACGAATCAGAATTAAAGAAATTTTTCTGAAAATTGATTGTTCATAGATAAATCAGAAATTTTTCTGTATCGATCATCAGTCTGATGGTACTGCGATAATTGTTGTCATATGATACATATACATTGTTGCCATGATACATTTATGGTATATGTCTCTCATATGCAATTCCAGAATCATCCTTTGACTTACTTGCCATATGAAACATATACATGCTTGACCATAATATTATTCTGTATATGTTTTCATGTGCAATTCAAAACTTAACTTTGATTATTTTGGATTTGGGGAGAGACCCGTGTTTGAGGGGGAGGTATGTTTAAAACTTAATAACCATACCCTTTTCGATGTTTGACAAAGGGGGAGAAAATGGCTGATTAAGTTTATGGTTATTATAGGGGGAGGATCATGATTCCCTTATAAGAATTGAACGGACTTCAATTGATTGATACCTAAACTTAAATCGGGTTGTCAAACAACAAAAAGGGGGAGATTGTTGATGCAGTCTGGCCCGGTTGTTGTTTTGGTGTTTGACAATGATTTAAGTTTGGTTGAGCGAATTTGGGTTAAAGTCCTGGTCGGGGACTGGGCATGAAACCCTGGTGAGTGAAGCCAGGTCCTAGCTTATGAAGCTAGGTTGAAATCCCGGTGAGTGAAGCCGGGTCCTGGTGAGTGAAGCCAGGTGATTGGAAATCCCGGTGAGTGAAGCCGGGTCCTGGTGAGTGAAGCCAGGTGTTGGAAATCCCGGTGAGTGAAGCCGGGTCCTGGTGAGTGAAGCCAGGTGGTGAAAAGTCTAACTCGGAGGGATTAGGTGAAAAGTCCTAGCTTGGAGGGCTAGGTGAAAAGTCCTAGCTTGGAGGGCTAGGTGAAAAGTCCGAACTTGGAGGGTTAGGTGCAAATTCCCAACTTGGAGAGTTAGATTGAAAAATCCTTAGCTTGGAGGGCTAAGGTGAATGAAATCCTAGCTTGGAAGGCTAGGTCTTCGTCCCTGGATCGGTCTGGTGACCGATCAGGGACATTAGCACGCTGCTCCTTCGTGGATCGGTCTGGTGACCGATCCAGCGATGTCTGATCGGTCTGGTGACCGATCAGGGAGTGTGTGTTTCACTCACTGCACAGCTCCTGATCGGTCTGGTGACCGATCAGGGAGCAAACAGTGAGTTGAGTTCCCTTGCTAATCAGGTCCAGAACGGTCCGGTGACCGATCAGAGACTTAGGATTTGATTAAAGAATCACTGTTCACTCAAGCCTGATTGGTCTGGTGATCGATCAGGCTGGAGCCTGATTGGTCTGGTGACCGATCAGGCAGGAGCCTGATTGGTCTGGTGACCGATCAGGCAGGAGCCTGATTGGTCTGGGGACCAATCAGGAGTGTGCAGAAACTGCTGGATCGGTCTGGTGATCGATCAGGCTCCTCCCTGATCGGTCTGGGGACCGATCAGGAGCAGAACTTTAATTCAAATACGCTGTTAGAAGCTCTGATCGCGCTGTTTTCTCTGCCGATTCTCTGATACACTGCTGATATATGTTGATATGAGTTGCTAAGCTTCTATTGGAGTATGCAGGCTTTACAGGGTTGATTCAAACATTGGAGGAGAGTCAATGGGAGGCTTTCCTTGGAGCAGGTTTGGCTGTTTCCTTGTTTCAGGTCTCAACGGCGTCTGGAGAGCAGCTTGCAACTGACGGAGGCTCAGCTGGAGAGGGTCTACAGTGAACTGAGTGCTCAGGGAGTCAGGGGGTCAGGCTGTGGCTTCAGTGGATGCTGATGGAGAGCCTGGTGATGGGAGCAGATGCTTAAGACGAGGCTGGAAGCAGAGGAGCGATAACGGGAAAAACAGACAGGAACTTGAGGAGTTTGGCTGGGCTGTGTGTTGTGCTCTCTGTTGCTTGGTGCTTGAGCGTTCTTGTTTCATCTTTGTGAGCTATCCTTCTCTTAGTCTCGTGAGCTTATCTTGTATCCTATTGAGACGCTTGTGGAGAGGTTTCTCCACCGAGAAGGAGGCGCTGTTTTATCCGGGTCACCGGGGCTTGATCTGCCGACGATCAAGGGATCGCCCACCTTACGGGCACGCCAAGGAGTAGGGGCAAGTTATCCCCGAACCTTGTAAACGACCATTGTTAGCGTATTGGTTTGTATTCTTCCTTCCCTGCATTTCTGTTTCTGCTGTTATATTTGTATTGCTTCCGCTGTGGCTAACCTAAGTGCAGAGAAATTTAAAAACGACTAAGTCTTGAGGGTCAGGCTATATTCACCCCCCCCCTTATAGCCATCTCATTTCCAACAATAATCGTAAGTCCAATGGAAAGTTTTGTAAAAAGAAAAGTCCAAGTGGGTTAAATGTTGACAAGACACTTAGTGAAAATGTCTAAGTGGGTGAAAGGTTGACCAGCCTTGGTAGGTAATGGTTGACTAGATGTTAGGCAACGGAAAGTCCCAATATGTCACGATAACTAGATGTTGGGCAAAAGAAGTCATGATAGGTTAAGTTCAACTGAATACTAGGCAAGACGCAAAATCAACTTTGAAAAGGTTGAATTTAGGGTTACCGATTGGTTGGCAAAAGGTAGCAATCGATTGGTAAATCCTAAACTTATATTTAGAGTTTACACTTGGTCAATCGATT
>JAGFNQ010008231.1:72477-180088 GCA_024364735.1 Boesenbergia rotunda
CCTCCAGGTAGATCTTGCAGTTTCTTTTCCAATGCCCTTTCTCACCGCAATGGAAACAGGTGGCATCCTTCTGCACCCCACCCTTGGGTTTAAGTGCTGCAGAGCTGGCTTTGCCCTTGGTTTGGGTCTTACCCTTACCTTTGGGCTTCCACTTACCCTTGCCTTTGCCCTTCTGTACCATCAGGACGGTACTAGGCTTGGTGAGATTAGGCTCAGCAGTTCTTAACATGTTGAGTATCTCGGGAAGTGGTTTGTCTAATTCGTTCATGTTGTAATTCATGACGAATTGACGGTAACCTGGCGGCAACGATTGCAGAATCAGGTCGGTAGCCAGCTCTTGGCCCAAGGGAAACCCTAGTCTATCGAGGTTCTCGACGTACCCAATCATCTTGAGTACGTGAGTTCCTACTGGGGTTCCCTCTTCATCTTGCATGAAAAGAGGGCCTGAGTTCACTTCGAACCGCTCATGCCTTGCCTGCCCTTGATATAATTGCTTGAGGTGGCCAATCATATCGTAAGCATTCATGTTCTCGTGTTGCTTCTGAAGCTCAGAGGACATGCAGCATAGCATTAGGCACGACACGTCTAACGCGTCGTCTTGATGCTTCTGATGAGCATCTCTAACGCTACGGATGGCTGAGGGTGGTGGTGCTTCAGGAACTGCTTGCTCTAGAACGTACAGCTTACATTCCTGTTTGAGGACTATCCTCAAGTTCCTGTACCAGTCCAGGAAATTAGCTCCAGTGAGCTTGTCCTTCTCAAGGACAGATCGCAGAGAGAGAGTATTCGCGTTTGAAGACATGGCAATCTACAACAGATAAATGCAGCGAATAAATATCATATTCTAGTAATCATCTAATTAGGCCTTTAATTAAATGATGCTCCCACTAAATTATAGGAATTTTGGTGGAATCAAGTCATTGGAGTGGTCAAATCACACTACTAGATCCGTACCAATTTACTATAATTTATGTGGGACAAGATCCACATCATACTATGCCTTGAGTTAGCTTTGGCTAAATCGCCCAAGACTTAGTATGATCGGTAGATAACTAATTTATCAATTACATCTCTATGCAACTCTTGTTTATAGGATCAAGATTTAACGTTTACGAATAATCTTGAGTTAGCTTTGGCTAAATCGCTCAAGACTATTTAAAACGGTGATTTTGTCCTACCCTTTCCAACTATTGGAATACGCCTATAGCTTTACTCGATCCAATTGAGTTAACTAGTTACTCAATCTGATTGAGCTCGATCTAACTCGAGCTGTGATAGGCGGGACCAAGGTTGTCCCTCCGCATCCTACCAAGATTAAATGCGTTGCTCTGCTTTGGCAGAATCGACAAGCGCATATGATCGAGGTAGTGATGGGTATCAGGACCCGGTAGGCGTTTACGAGTTGATTCGATTTTAGATCTAATCTAATCGAGGATGTGCATCACATCTAGGCATTTATGAAATCTAATTTAATCCTAAATGTGTATTAAGTGCACATCAAAATGTGGTTCCCACATTACTTGTGCATCTCATACACTTAAGTTTATTTTTACTATTCTACATTATCATGCATCATATACATCACAAGCATAGCAATAATAAAAATAAACATAAGTGACTTGGTCATGGCCCTACTAAGACCCTCTCAAGCCAATGAGAGGATCCGATGGTCAACCTAGGTCTAGCGGCTTCTCCAAGCGCTTCCTCTTGACCGTCTTGGTGTTGTCGACTAGTTCTCCCGAGTCCAAGTTCTCCGGAATTTCCGTCGTCTTCACTTTTGTACATTACAAATTTTTATACTCGAGTTACATTCGAGTCTAAATATGAAATACAACAGAAATAAAATATTAAAAGCCGACACGCAGGTCACAAACACAATACAACACGCACATGTACAAAAATGGCGCGCAGGCCGTATTATGAATTACAACACAATTTTAATCTTATTAAAAATTGGGTTTTGGGCCATGACCATCACACTACTGTACATAATTCAAAATTATGTAATTTTACAGATTTTATATAATTTTTCTACTGATTTTTAGAATTTTTCGAGTCACAACTCCGCGGCGGTCCCGGTAAGCAGGTTTCGGGCGTAATCGCGAGACAAGGCCCCTTGCGGGGTTAGGGGCAGCGCCCCTACTCGTGAAATAACCTTCACGAGTGTCTTCTTGCGATTATACAGCGCCTTTACTCGCTGTCCCAAAATCCATTTAGGCGAAACTTGCCGTTTCGGAGAAGTTTTTCTCGGTGGCAAAGTCTACAAGTGCTTCGCACTCGTCGCTTTGCCTCTACGAGGAAAAATACTCAAAAATCCTAAAATTTAGAAAAATTACAGAAGCATAAAATTATCTAAATTTTGTATCTAATACAAAAAAAAATAAAAACCAAAACGAGCACAAGCTTCGCTCGTGGCTCTGATACCACTGTAGGGTTTTTCGGGCCGCGAAAATCGCTTTTTCGCGTCGCGGAAACCCCGAAAGCCCCAATAGAAAGGATCCGAGCGAAGAAAACCATTTCAAAAATTTACGAGTGCTCGTTTACATGCTTCAAAACCGATCTACAACCTAGATCTATTAGAGAAGAGAAAACTACCTTCGATGCGTGCCCCGCAATTCCCGCTCGCTCCTCGGTTGGTGTCGGATCTCAAGGATGCAAAGTAGCAACCCTCTAGAAGTATCCACACAAGCAAGAGAGTGGAGAGGAGAGCCCAAAAGTGTGCTAGCACTACTTGGGGTCTCGGCAAGATGAGAGGAGAGGGAGAGCCAAAAAAAAAACCAAGTAAGGAGAGGAATGAATCACACACCCACAAAATACTCCTTTTTGTGTGTTTTTAGTGGCCGGCCATTTAATGGCCATTATTGGCCATTAAGTGGCCGGCCACCACCTTTGGTAACCCCCTATTTGAATTCAAAATTCAAATGGGGAGGTTACTTAGCCTTGATGATGATGCCAAGTCATCACTTGGTCAAGTCAAGGTGATGTGGCTTGAGTCAAGTCAAACTTGCCTCTTATGGACTTTCCATATTTAGCCAAAGTCAAACTTTGACTTCATTACTCTCCCATGATTAGATTCATCCAACACTTGGATCAAACTCGAGTCCAACTCAAGTTGTCTAATTTGAGTCAAGTCAAACTTGCCTTTTATGGACTTTCTATATTTAGCCAAAGTCAAACTTTGACTTCATTACTCTCGGTCCATCATATGGACTTATTCTCCATCTATTGCTCTATGTGTGTGACCCTATAGGTTCTTGTAACGTTGGCAATGCCCTTAAACCTATTTAAGGACATAAGCAATGAGAGGTATCTAGCAACACATCATTGCTACCCAAGTTACAAGAATGTCGAGATCCAACATCACCATTGTGACTAATAATTGTGACCATCACAATATGTGACAACGTCCTTCTATCCTCGATATCTAGATTGATCTTTCATGAGGCATAGACCGTGTCATCCTCAAATCAATCTATATGTCTTGATCTCCAAGTAGACTCACTATAATCAAATAAGCTCAATATCTAATATTGCCTTATTTGGGCATGGCCATGCACTTAGTGGTCTTACTCTATCAAGAATGAAGATATCACTCCCGTCATATAGGAGGGATAGATCCCATCTACGTTACTCACATCCCTCCGCATAATTTGTTACAAACCCAGTAATCGCCTTTATAGTCCACCCAGTTACGGGTGACGTTTGACGAAGCCAAAGTACGTAACTCCTTATGTAGGGAACTATGGTAACTTCAGGTTTAGGACTATAGTCATACTAATAGTCACATGAGAAAGTATATGACACTCATATAACGATCCATGATACTTTCTCATGGCGGGCCATTCAGTATACATTCTCTAATGTATACCCATGTGTCAACTTGATATCTCATATCCATGACTTGTGAGATCAAGTCATCATGTTGACCTACATGCTAGTCTCTATGCATTAACATTGTCCTTGAATGTTAATACTTGACTAGGAATAATTAAGAGTAGTGTTCTCTATATCATCTCACTATCGATTCAACTAATCGATTGATATAGATAAAAACCTTCTACTCAAGGACATTATTATACTAAGTTATTTGGCACCAATACACATAAGTACAATAACCATAAGAAATGCCTTTATATATAAGAAATATATATACAAGAATATGATACAATGAGTCCAAAAAGTAATCATCATATGATTGGCTCTAGGGCTCTCACTAACACGTATGACCAGCATGCATAGCATCATGATATTTACTTTCCATAACTTATTCATCATGTCATTCAGGTAGCAAGTAGTTTATCCATAACTTCACAAGTAGTGGGTTGTTTCTTAGGCATAGCTATTAATAGTTGAGCATAACCAAAATAAGCATTGTAAGATAACAAAACATGCAATCATTGAAATGAGAGAGAGACTCTCGGCCATGTCACTACCACACACACATGGTCTTGTCTCTCCTGCTGCTTCCTTGGAAATCTCTTGCTTAATCTGCGGTATAAGAAAATAAAACTATAAGCACGGAGGCTTAGTAAGACCCTTTTCCTACTCACAAAATCCATACGTCGTATAAACATGAACATATTACTTCTTATCATGAACGTCTACACAATCATGGCATCATCATTTTAGCATAAGTATACATGAAATCATGGCATCAGAATTTAACACGAATATAGATATCATCATGGCATCATAGTCTAGCATAAACATAAATAAAATCATGGCATTATAGTTTGGCATGTACATAAATAAAATCATGGCATTATAATTTGGCATGAACATAAATAAAATCATGGCATTATAATTTGGCATGAACATAATTAAAATCATGGCATTATAATTTGGCATGAACATAAATAAAATCATGGCATCCTAAATTAGCATAAACATAAATGAAATCATGGCATTATAATTTGGCATAAACATAAATAAAAGCATGGTATCATAAATTAACATGAACATCAATAAAATCATTTGCATAAACATACTTGGCATTATCATATTTTTGCCTCACATACTTCGCATAAACTTACTTTGCAATACCATACTTATCATAAACATAATGCATAACATGGATGGATGCATGTGGCAAATGCATATATCATAAGGATGCTTAATCTTTAAAATCATACTTTTAAATACTTTAACATAATCATAACATTCATTGGGCCCTGGCTTGTACCACATTCATACATCATATGCGCGCATCCCTAAGTAAATACGAGGTAGCTAATCTCGACCTACTAGGGTAAGGACAGCTTCATCGGTAGTCCCGAACCGTAAGGACAGCTTCATCGGTAGTCCCGAACCGTGGACAGCTTCATCGGTAGTCCAGAACCGTGGACCTTACTTAGGTCCGGTACCAGCCCATTCATAAAATAAAATACTTTCACATGCTTCTTCATTCATAATCATTCATAGCATATTCATTCATTCATCATACTTAACATCATCGTTATGCCTTGAAGGCATGAACTTTAACTTCATTCTTCATTTTCATTCCATATCATCATTAAGCCTCGAAGGCATGAACTTTAACTTCATTCATCATTTTCATTCTTAAACATGGCATATGTACATATCATTCATAAAGCATGGCATACATACAAATTATTCATAAATCATGGCATACATACATATCATTCATAAACCATGGCATACCTACATCTCATTCAAAAAACATGGCATACCTACATATCATTTATAAAACATGGCATACATACATATTATTCATAAAACATGGCATACATACTTATCATTCATAAATCATGGCACATGTCTAAACATTTATGAGTTATCACCACAAGTGACCTAACATATAATTCATGACATATAAACTAAGGGTTTGGTTAACATAGAGATTCTTCCATCATACTTAAACATACATCTTAGTAACCTATAAACAAGCATCTTTGTAGTTTTAACCCAACCCTAGCCCTAGGTTATGTCCTTGGCCGAAAGCCCCAAGGAACCTAGGTCCATGAAAACTTCACCTAAATTCCCAAACAACATCTCATACATACATACTAGGCCATAGGAAACATTTGATTCCATACTTAAGGCCAACCCTAATCCTTTAACCCTAGTTCTTGCTCTTGGCCGAAACTTTAAGGGTCCCTAAAGTTCATGAAAAATTCTTATAAACACAATTTCTACCCATCATGCCATAGGAAACCAAAACATATATGTTGAATGGTTAGATCAAGGCCCAATCATGGGTTAGGGTTCTTGGCCGAAATTCATTAGGCCTTATAATCATGTAAAATTTCATGTAAATCACCACTAACATCACTTACATCATAATAAATCATAAGAACCATCATTTGAGAGTTATAAACTAAACCTAGCCATGAAACTTGCATGTGACCGAAACCCTAACTTCTTCTTAATGGATTTTCATCTTAGATCTTAAATAAAAACTTAGATCATATCCATATCAAGGAAAAGCCATTACACCACAGGTGAGGGGGTCTTACCTTGGGGTTTCTTGATTTTTCACCTTGATTATAGAGAATCAAAAGAACTCCTTAGACCTTAAGTCACCTCTAGCCCTTGTAACCTTGGGAAACCTTTAGATCTTGGAGATGAGACCCTCTTGTGAAGCTTTTCCAAGGGAAAATCTTCCTTGTGGTGTTCGGCTAGGATGAGGGGAGGAGGAGGAAGAAAATGCAATTGATGGAAGGAAGAAGGTAACTCCCAAACCCCCTTCTTTATAACCCATTAAGGAGGGTAAGTGAAGAGTCATGGTGTCTCTTCCTCTTCCCTTATGCCTTAACCCAACTCCATTTCATTTCCTCATAACATTCCCTTGCTAGGTGAATTGGTTAGAGCATGCATGGTTGTACAAGAGGTCCAAGGTTCAATCCTTGGTCCATGCACTAATTTTTTTCCTATTTTATTTTTTTATTTATTTTCTATAAATTTCGAAAATCCCTTAAAAATTCCCCCACAATTATGTAAATATTTCTCATTAAAACCTCTTTATATTTATACTAATTTTTATCTAAAATCTACTAATAATTATGGTACTAAAAAGCCCATATAAGACCCATTAGTGCCCTTTTTCCCAATTTAAATGAGAAAACATGGATTTTCTAGGCCAAAGTTCGCATTAATATTTCTAGGTCCCTCAGAAAATTATCTAGACATGCTTAATATTTTAAGGAAATATTAAGAGAATTTTCCGGGTCGTTACACAACTGATGATATCCGGATCGCAGATCAATCCTGGAATACACAGATGTGCCCCTGAGCTGATCAAACAAATCCTCAATCCGTGGCAGGGGGTACTTGTTCTTGATGGTCACCGCATTCAACTGTCTGTAGTCGATGCACAACCTCAAAGAACCGTCTTTCTTCTTCACGAAGAGAACTGGGGAATCCCATGGTGAGACGCTAGGTCTGATGAATCCCCTGTCCAATAACTCCTGGAGCTGAACCTTCAGCTCGTCCAACTCTCTCGGTGTCATACGATACGGAGCTTTCGATGCCGATGAAGTCCCCGGTATTAGCTCAATAGTGAACTCCACTTGCCTCCTGGGAGGCAAACCTGGTAGCTCCCCTGGAAATACGTCCTGATATTCTCGGACCATTGGAACGTCTGAGAGCGGAGGGCTATTGCTGTCGTCGGTGCTAATAGATGACAGTAAGAAACCCTAACAACCGTGAGATAGCAATCTCTGTGCCTGAAGCGCAGAAATAACTGATAAGCCCTCATCCCTGATGCCAGTGAAGTCCCACGAGGGTTGGTCCGGAGGCCGAAAAGTGACCGCCCTCGTCTGGCAATCGACTGTGGCATGATAAGCGGTAAGAACATCCATACCAAGAATAATATCGAATCCACTATTTCCAGAACTAACAAATCAACTGTGAGAGTAATACTACCACGGAACAACTAGAGTTACCAATCCAGAGATTATCCTCCAATAACCAGATACACCCGAATAACCAACCAATCATTACACCTATCCAGGGCGCTCAACCCTAAGATCACGGGCGCCAAGTTTGTACTCCGATCCTCAAACGTAAAACGTCAAATCCATGAGTATTACTCAAAATATCCTCAAATCAATAACATCCTCTGAATATCACAAGTCCTATATATATTCTCCAATAGACCGTCAAAAGAAAACATATAGTTAAAAATTCCACCAATAAGTCATACCATATGCTACTATCAATAACAAACTTCCAAACAATTCACATATAGAAAGATCATATATCCACTAAATGATCCATCAAAAAGCTACAAATCCGGCAGGTCCATATCCAATAACAACCTCAAAATACTACATATCATAGAGATTTATCAATCTCCATCCACCTCTTGTTACCATAACGGGTCGCACATCCCGATGTACCATCGAGATTATCTAACCACATACACTCAATCTATAGGTTAAAATCCCTCATAAAATCATGTAGCAACGAGCGAGTCAACCAACCATCGCCTCGTAACCCAATATTCTCCGATTCCTTCACTCAAGGTTCAGAAATCCCTGAAATCCAACCCTATAACATAGAGACACACTATCTCTCAAGAGTATCTCAACATAATCACGAAGTGATTCTTTGTTCCCTGTAAGTCATCCTCGACATCTTCCACCCATAGATGATCTAGCCTCGTAAGTGATTTGTCTCAACACAAATCATAAGTACAAATATGTCTCCTTGGTTATCCAAATCAAGTACACGCGATAACTCGTAGGTGTCAAGCAACTAGCTTCACACTTTTTCATATCAACGTAAGCCACCTATCAAACTGTACCTTCTAGGTCATCAACTAGGTATAGGTGATCCATGGTCAAAGTCCCCATGGAATAAAATATATCACTCTTCAACGATGGTAGCACGTAGCTAATGCTACTCTTCTACATCAATGTAGATCATATACCCTAAACGTGCCTTCCCGGTCACCTAACCAGGAACGAATGACCCAAAGGTCTGAAACTCCTTGAACTAGGGTAAGTCGATCATATATTGATCGAGCCAACTACGGTAGCCAACCCTAGTTCTCGCTTAGCTAATAATAGCTAAAACACGTACTATAAATAGTACGGTCTAGAACAACCAAAATCCTTATCCTCCAATAGGTTGTCGACATATTCAAACTTAGTTGTCCGTTTCAACAATCGAGGCTACTAGAGAATAACATTCTCTGCTCCAAGATCTCATCCGCAATATGTCGACTAGTCACTCTTATGAACGATCACAAATAAGATAGATTGACAACATGTCAATCCAACTAAACCAAGTCTACATATCTCTATCCATCCAGTATGAATATAAGATCCCACCAAGTTGGGATAGTCTAACCAATCCAAAATCTAATACTGAGTACTAACGCTAGGATAGTGTTGATGCAGTCTGGCCCGGTTGTTGTTTTGGTGTTTGACAATGATTTAAGTTTGGTTGAGCGAATTTGGGTTAAAGTCCTGGTCGGGGACTGAGCATGAAACCCTGGTGAGTGAAGCCAGGTCCTGGCTTGTGAAGCTAGATTGGAAATCCCGGTGAGTGAAGTCGGGTCCTGGTGAGTGAAGCCAGGTGTTGGAAATCCCGGTGAGTGAAGCCGGGTCCTGGTGATTGAAGCTAGGTGATTGGAAATCCCGGTGAGTGAAGCCGGGTCCTGGTGAGTGAAGCCAGGTGTTGGAAATTCGGTGAGTGAAGCCGGGTCCTGGTGAGTGAAGTCAGGTGTTGGAAATCCCGGTGAGTGAAACAGGGTCCTGGTGAGTGAAGCCAGGTGTGGAAAAGTCCTAACTCGGAAGGTTGGGTGAAAAGTCCTAGCTTGGAGGGCTAGGTGAAAAGTCCTAACTTGGAGGGTTAGGTGAAAAGTCCCAACTGGAGGGTTAGGTGAAAAGTCCTGGCTTGGAGGGTCAGGTGCCTAGCTTGGAGGGCTAGGGGTCTAACTCGGAGGGGTTGGGTGAAAAGTCCTAGCTTGGAGGGCTAGGTGAAAAGTCCTAGCTTGGAGGGCTAGGTGAAAAGTCCTAACTTGGAGGGTTAGGTGCAAATTCCCAACTTGGAGAGTTAGATTGAAAAATCCTTAGCTTGGAGGGCTAAGGTGAATGAAATCCTAGCTTGGAAGGCTAGGTCTGCGTCCCTGGATCAGTCTGGTGACCGATCAGGGAGGTGACACGCTGCTCCTTCGTGGATCGGTCTGGTGACCGATCCAGCGATGTCTGATCGGTCTGGTGACCGATCAGGGAGTGTGTGTTTCACTCACTGCACATCTCCTGATCGGTCTGGTGACCGATCAAGGAGCGAACAGTGAGTTGAGTTCCCCTGCTAATCAGGTCCAGAACGGTCCGGTGACTGATCAGAGACTTAGGATTTGATTAAAGAATCACTGTTCACTCAAGCCTGATTGGTCTGATGACCGATCAAGCTGGAGCCTGATTGGTCTGGGGACCAATCAGGAGTGTGCAGAAACTGCTGGATCGGTCTGGTGACCGATCAGGCTCCTCCCTGATCGGTCTGGGGACCGATCAGGAGCAGAACTTTAATTTGAATACACTGTCAGAAGCTCTGATCGCGCTGTTTTCTCTGCCGATTCTCTGATACACTGCTGATATATGTTGATATGAGTTGCTAAGATTCTATTGGAGTGTGCAGGCTTTACAGGGATGATTCAAACATTGGAGGAGAGTCAATGGGAGGCTTTCCTTGGAGCAGGTTTGGCTGTTTCCTTGTTTCAGGTCTCAATGGCGTCTGAAGAGCAGCTGGCAATTGACAGAGGCTCAGCTGGAGAGGGTCTTCAGTGGACTGAGTGCTCAGGGAGTCAGGGGGTCAGGCTGTGGCTTTAATGGATGCTGATGGAGAGCCTGGTGATGGGAGCAGATGCTTAAGACGAGGCTGGAAGCAGAGGAGCGACAATGAAAAAAAATAGACAGGAACTTGAGGAGTTTGGCTGGGCTGTGTGTTGTGCTCTCTGTTGCTTGGTGCTTAAGCGTTCTTGTTTCATCTTTGTGAGCTATCCTTCTCTTAGTCTCGTGAGCTTATCTTGTATCCTATTGAGACGCTTGTGGAGAGGTTTCTCCACCGAGAAGGAGGCGATGTTTTATCCGGGTCACCGGGGCTTGATCTGCCGACGATCAAGGGATCGCCCACCTCACGGGCATGCCAAGGAGTAGGGGCAAGTTATCCCCGAACCTTGTATATCGCTGTGTTAGCATTGGTTTGATTCCTTTCTCTGTTTTATTCTTCCTGTTGCATTTTGTTTCCGCTGCGACTAATCTGATCACAGGAAGAAAGTTTTAAAAGAGGGGGCGATTTGAGTGTCTAGCTATATTCACCCCCCCCCCTCTATAGCCATCTCGTTTCCAACAAGTGGTATCAGAGCCTGGGGCTTTGTTCATGGCTTAACATCCGAGAATTTACAGCAAGATGGCTGGAAGAGAAGGCTACAGCACAAATCGACCTCCATTCTTTGACGGCACAGATTTTTCATATTGGAGGTCAAGGATGGAGTTCTATCTCAAGACCAATATCAGTTTGTGGTTTGCCGTGAAGGAGGGCTTCATCCTTCCAAGAGATGGTGAAGGAAAAGAGCTAGACTTCTCCATGTGGTCAGCTGAGCAAATCAAAAAGGGAGAAGCGGATGCTAAGGCTGTAGTCACCTTGCAATGTGGAATGACTAAGGACCAACTCATCAAAGTTAGTCCCTTTACAAGTGCAAAGGACCTATGGAACAAAATCTTTGAGCTCCATGAGGGAACTCAAGACACCCGGAGAGCCAAGAAGGATTTGCTTCACAACCAACTCTAAAACCTCACCATGGGAGAAAATGAAAAGGTAAGTGAACTCCATGGACGGTTTAAAGAAGTGTTGAATGGTCTCCACTCCATAAATGAAAAGGTAGAAAATAGAGACCTAGTGAGGTATGTACTCAAAGCCTTCCCTAGGAATACTTTGTGGTCATCCATAGTGGATGCCTACAAGGTTTCTAAGGATCTATCTTTTGTAAAATTAGAAGATTTATTTTGTGAGATGGAACTACATGAGATTTCTAACATAAGCCCAAAGGAGAAAGGGGTTGCTTTTGTGGCAGGAAACAACAAGAAGAAGAAGAAGGGGAAGAAGAAGGAGAAGGAAGTCTCTTCATCTTCATCCTCATCCGAGTCCGAGGAGGAGGGCAGCTGGTCTTCTTCCTCCGAGATGGTCAACTTTGTTAGAAGGATGATGAGGAAGAGCCAGCGCCTCAAGGGTAAAGGTAACCCTAATAAAGTTAAGATTGATAAATCTAATATTACGTGTTATGAATGTAGTAAGAAAGGACATTACAAGGATGAATGTCCAAAGTTAAAGAAGAAGAAGGATAAATCAAAGAAGAAAAAGAAGGCCTTGAGGGCCACATGGGATGAATCGTCCTCGAGTTCATCCGAAGAAGAGGAGGAGGAGAAGTACACTCATCACCGTGCCCTCATGGCCATAGAGGATTCAAATGAAGATGAGAGTGGAGACGAATCAAGCTCCTCAACTGTGCCTTCATCATCTTCGGATGATGAAGAGGTAATCTCTCCCGAGCTAGATAAGTGTTATAGAACCATTGCATGTCTAGCTAGGTTGCTTAAAAAATCCAAGAACAAAGTTAAATTGTTGAAATTGGAAGTAGAAGAATTGAAATCCTCTAGAGTGGAGGATATTAATGATTTTCATGAGAAATCCTCTAAGGATGAGGCAATGGATGACTTGCATGTTAAAAATCTTGAGGATGAAAATAAGGGCTTGAAGGGTGAAATTGAAAACATCAAGAATATTCTTGAGAAATTTTTAACAAGTTCCAAAACCCTAGACATGATATTGAACTCCCAAAGGGCGGTTTACAACAAGGCCGGTATAGGTTACCGACCTAAGGAACCCACCTTTGTATCATTAATGTCAAGAACCCAATTTAGACCATCAAATGATTCTAGGACTCAAAAAGTCAAAAAGAAATTGACTAAGGCATGGGTGCCAAAGTCTTTCATTGTAGATTCCTTATGTCCTAAAATTTGGGTACCTAAAACCTCAATATTTAGAATTGTATAAGCATAAATTGAGGGGGAGCATCTATCAACATAGGTTGTTGATAAGTGGTGCTCCAAACCCAAGGCTAAGGTTACACTAGTTTCAAAATGAGTCAACAAGCCTTGGAAATTATTTTTATATATTGCATGAAGGGTTTAGATTCACACATAATTTGCTCTTGCCATGAATTGCTTATAATAATTGGTTGTCTTGTAGCAATTTATGTTTTACTGCAATTTGTATTTTATGAAATTTCATGTGAATAGTAAGGAAATTCTCATGCAATGGATGATTGTATATTCATGCTTCAAAATAAGCCAACTAGTTTTGAAAAAGGAAAAATATATTGCATGAATGATTTAGGTTGAATCATGACAATGGATTGCTATAGTTCACGGTAAATCTAGAAGTTAGCCAAAATATCAAAACAACAATTTCTTTTGGAATAAGTGATAATATATCTTAGGCTTAAGTTCTTCCTTAATGTGTTGGAGGTGAACATAATCAAGTATGCCATGATTTTCTTGTATGTGTTAGACAACATGAAGGCATATTATTTAACAAGTATGGACACATGAATTAGTTAGTACTAATTCAAAAATCACTATGAAAATCTCACAATACATGATTAGACAAAAACATGAGCTTAAGGTCTAGGGTTAATGCTCTCTTTGTATCAAACTCAAATTTCATGACTTGTTTGTTTTCCCAACGATTATGCTTTGTTACAAACATGCTTTTGATACTCAAGTTAAGGCTTAGCACATACTGATCATGCTTTGATAGGGGTTAAAGTTTTGAATCTTGATAAGAATTTGATACAAACATGTTTTAGAATTTGATCATATATTGATACTAATTTGACACAAGCATGGTTTGGAAATTTGATCATAATGTGATATAAGCATGTTTTGGAACTTGATCATATTGTGACACTAAATTGACATAAACATGTTATTGGTTTCTTTTCACAAAAAAAAATTCTCAATTTTTGATATGGAATTGATACAAATCATGATGATTATTTTAGTTTGGGAAATACTTTTTGATTAAGGAAACCCTTTAGGACAAATGGATCAAATCTGATTGTATAAGGGTTTGGGAAAGGTTAAGAGTTGAAACAAACCTATTTCTGAAACTGATCAGTTTCAGAAAACATTCTGTGTCAAACCTGATCGGTCCACCGACCGATCAGGGATCCCTCTGATCGGTCTGGTGACCGATCAGTCGTCGTTCTGATCGGTCCGGTGACCGATCAGATCAATGCTGATCAGAGGTATCAGACTACTTCTCAGTCCGATCCCATTTCATCAAGTTGTATCAGATTACTTGATCATACTGATACACACAAATATGATACAAACCTGATTATTCCAAGAACATGACCATACTTGATCATTCATTGGTACAAACCTAGTACTAAGTGAGTACAAGTTGGTTCAAGTGTTCAAAGAAGGGTAGGAATTTTTAAGACCATTGATTCTTAGAAATTTTTCTGAAACATCAAGTACTAAACTATTGATTTGATACAAACCTATGTTGGAATGTTCAAATTCATAAGAAAGAGTTTGTTGAGTCATGACTCTTATTCTTAATGTCGTGTTTCAGAAATTTTTCTGAAATAACGAATCTCAATAGAGTCTACATCCCTATTGTGGAATGCAAATTGTTAATGCAGTCTGATCAGGAACGTATCAGAGTTTCAAAAAAAAAATTTCTGAAATCTGATCGCTCCCTAGACTAATCAGATATCCTTCTATATCACATAATCAACAGACCTGGTTGGTCACGGAGACCAATCAGGATTATTTTTCAGATACAGTTGCATTCCTTATTCATCCTATGAAGCATATACGTATTTGACCATGATATACTTCTGTATATGTCTTCACATGGAAGTCCAAGTGTTAATGCAGTCCGATCTTGAACGAATCAGAATTACAGAAATTTTTCTGAAAATTGATCATTCATAGATAAATCAGAAATTTTTCGGTATCGATCATCAGTCTGATGGAACTGCGATAAATGTTGTCGTATGATGCATATACATTGTTGCCATGATACATTTATGGTATATGCCTCTCATATGCAATTCCAAAATCATCTTTTGACTTACTTGTCATATGAAGCGTATACATGTTTGACCATAATATTATTCTGTATATGTTTTCATGTGCAATTCACACTCGTTACGATATGATGCATATACATTGTTGCCATGATACATTTATGGTATATGCCTCTCATATGCAAAATTTTTATCCTTTGATTATTTTGGATTTGGGGAGAGACCCTTAGGTTGAGGGGGAGGTATGTTCAACTTAATAACCATACCCTTTTCGATGTTTGACAAAGGGGGAGAAAATGGTTGATTAAGTTTAGAGTTATTGTAAGGGGAGGACTTTGATTCCCTTATGAGAATTGAACGGACTTCAATTGATTGATACCTAAACTTAAATCGGGTTGTCAAACAACAAAAAGGGGGAGATTGTTGATGCAGTCTGGCCCGGTTGTTGTTTTGGTGTTTGACAATGATTTAAGTTTGGTTGAGCGAATTTGGGTTAAAGTCCTGGTCGGGGACTGGGCATGAAACCCTGGTGAGCAGGTCCTAGCTTATGAAGCTAGATTGGAAATCCCGGTGAGTGAAGCCGGGTCCTGGTGAGTGAAGCCAGGTGTTGAGTGAAGCCGGGTCCTGGTGAGTGAAGCCAGGTGTTGGAAATCCCGGTGAGTGAAGCCGGGTCCTGGTGAGTGAAGCCAGGTGTTGAAATCCCGGTGAGTGAAGCCGGGTCCTGGTGAGTGAAGCCAAGTGTGGAAAAGTCCAAACTCAGAAGGTTGGGTGAAAAGTCCTAGCTTGGGAGGGGCTAGGGTGAAAAGTCTTAACTGGAGGGTTAGGTGAAAAGTCCTGGCTTGGAGGGTCAGGTGCCTAGCTTGGAGGGCTAGGTTGGATGAGGGTGTAACTCGGAGGGGTTGGGTGAAAAGTCCTAGCTTGGAGGGCTAGGTGAAAAGTTCTAGCTTGGAGGGCTAGGTGAAAAGTCCTAACTTGGAAGGTTAGGTGCAAATTCCCAACTTGGAGAGTTAGATTGAAAAATCCTTAGCTTGGAGGGCTAAGGTGAATGAAATCCTAGCTTGGAAGGCTAGGTCTGCGTCCCTGGATCAGTCTGGTGACCGATCAGGGAGGTGACACGCTGCTCCTTCGTGGATCGGTCTGGTGACCGATCAAGCGATGTCTGATCGGTCTGGTGACCGATCAGGGAGTGTGTGTTTCACTCACTGCACAGCTCTTGATCGGTTTGGTGACCGATCAGGGAGCGAACAGTGAGTTGAGTTCCCTTGCTAATCAGGTCCAGAACGGTCCGGTGACCGATCAGAGACTTAGGATTTGATTAAAGAATCACTGTTCACTCAGCCTGATTGGTCTGGTGACCGATCAGGCAGGAGCCTGATTGGTCTGGTGACCGATCAGGCAGGAGCCTGATTAGTCTGGGGACCGATCAGGCAGGAGCCTGATTGGTCTGGGGACCAATCAGGAGTGTGCAGAAACTGTTGGATCGGTCTGGTGACCGATCAGGCTCCTCCCTGATCGGTCTGGGGACCGATCAGGAGCAGAACTTTAATTCAAATACGCTGTCAGAAGCTCTGATCGCGCTGTTTTCTCTGCCGATTCACTGATACACTGCTGATATATGTTGATATGAGTTGCTAAGCTTCTATTGGAGTGTGCAGGCTTTACAGGGATGATTCAAACATTGGAGGAGAGTCAATGGGAGGCTTTCCTTGGAGTAGGTTTGACTGTTTCCTTGTTTCAGGTCTCAACGGCGTCTGAAGAGCAGCTGGCAACTGACAGAGGCTCAGCTGGAGAGGGTCTTCAGTGGACTGAGTGCTCAGGGAGTCAGGGGGTCAGGCTGTGGCTTCAGTGGATGCTGATGGAGAGCCTGGTGATGGGAGCAGATGCTTAAGACGAGGCTGGAAGCAGAGGAGCGACAACGAAAAAAAACAGACAGGAACTTGAGGAGTTTGGCTGGGCTGTGTGTTGTGCTCTCTGTTGCTTGGTGCTTAAGCGTTCTTGTTTCATCTTTGTGAGCTATCCTTCTCTTAGTCTCGTGAGCTTATCTTGTATCCTATTGAGACGCTTGTGGAGAGGTTTCTCCACCGAGAAGGAGGCGCTGTTTTATCCGGGTCACCGGGGCTTGATCTGCCGATGATCAAGGGATCGCCCACCTCACGGGCACGCCAAGGAGTAGGGGCAAGTTATCCCCGAACCTTGTATATCGCTGTGTTAGCGTTGGTTTGATTCCTTTCTCTGTTTTATTCTTCCTGTTGCATTTTGTTTCCGTTGCGACTAATCTGATCACAGGAAGAAAGTTTTAAAAGAGGGGGCGATTTGAGTGTCTGGCTACCCCCCCCCCTCTATAGCCATCCCGTTTCCAACAGATAGTATTAGAAAGATATACCTTTTGCCGCCTGGAGATGTCCCGTTGCCGCCAGGTCTCATGGTCCAAATCATGCCGTGAAACGACTCAGAAAATCCGAAATGTACTCGGGTAGACTCATCTAACTCGAGCTCCGACACCTACCGGTAGGTATCAGATTTAACTCCGAAAAATCCGTAAATCAAATACGCAACATAAACCTAAATCCACAAGTCCCCAAGGTATCTGGCAACCTGGGCTCTGATACCAAAAATAAATTGGTATCAGATAGACACTGTAAATCCACAAGTCCCCAAGGTATCCGGCAACCTGGGCTCTGATACCAAAAATAAAATTGGTATCAGATAAACACCGAAAAATCCGCAAATGCCCGAGGTATCTCGCAACCTGAGCTCTGATACCAAAATTAAATTGGTATCAGATTTTCGTAAAACCCGAATCCGAAAAAAAAACAAGGATCGCAAAAACTTGCGCTCTGATACCAAAATTAAATTGTCACGCCCCGAGACCCTGGAGTCGCTGATCCAATAGAAAATCGAACAGCACTTCCCCTGTCCGGCGGACAATTTACACATACACATAGATATAAACAGCACAACCACGCAGTTAAATGGCCTTAGGCCTCAAATCCATGCAGAAACAACGGATATATGACTATAACCATCGTAAAACCAAAGTACGAACTCACCTGAGCTGCCAGGGGCAGGAACAAAGCTAAAACCCCACGAAGTCCAACATAGGACTCAAAAGTACAATCCCATCGAATAAAACAAAAATACATGTCCAAAACATGGCAACGGAAGCAAAGTACATAATACAGGGTCCATAACCGTAAATCAACATAAAATAAAATGAAGCAGAGCTCCTCTCGAGCTGGGGACTGGCGGCTAGGGCTCTCCTGGCAGACACCAACCTGAAATTAAGGAAAATAACCAACGGTGTGAGTCCCAAGGAACTCTGCGGATACCCATAATAGATATGCATAGAAAGTTATACTAACAATAAGAGTTCCGCTAATACAGTCTCATATCAACAATAGAGAAAGACTAGTACTGAAAAATACTGAGGTAGATACATACCAGAATCCATCTAACCTGAAAAGAGGGTAATAAATACCTCTGGATCACCAATAGACATATAATCTCAGATAACAAGTCTCCAGTATATGCATGTCAAACAAGTGTAGAAATCAAGTGCAGCAAACAATGCACGATGCAAAATATGCACATGGTGCAATGACATGTGTCACCCCTGACACCAGTCAGATCATCGTACACCTGTCATAGGTGACGTCTGAGAGGGTAGAGCTATGACAACTGTACGCACCCTGCTATCACTGCTCCTGAGTGACCGGGTGGACAGGATGCTGGCGGAGACTACGCTCCTACCCCAAGTAATGGGGGAGTCTAGCTCTCATCTCCTCGTGGCTCAGTACGAGAAGGGATCCCTGGCTGCTATCACGCCCGGACCCACCCTCCAAATAGTGGCCGAACGGAGCAATACAGGGCAAATGCACACACCCTACGGTATCCACTAACCCATGAGTGGTCGTATGCGCATATCGTGTACCGGAAGACGATAAGCTCAACAACAAGGGAGTTGCTGATCGTCGGCATGCAACAATGCAAAGATGGTGTATGATAGGTACACATACCTCCCTCACCAAGTCCTCAGTATACTAAGCCTCAGTCTGAATCCTATAACAGGAAATACAGGTAACCTACAAGGTATACTGGCCGGAAACTACTGATCCCTCAATGTCAAATGCAAGAACTACATCACGATATCTAAGCATACATATAGATATGACAATACGTGAGACTGTATGGAACAGTCAGCATAATAACTCAGGGATAAACAACAAGTATCCAGAACAAGCCTAGTAAACAAGGATAGCGTATAATCTTACTGCTATCTATAACAGTCTATGCATAACAACATGACAGTATCAGAAAAGATAAATCAAAAGGTACCCGCCTCCAAATAGGTGAAGTCCGTATCAAGCAGAAAGAATCACCCGTCAATAATCCAATCAACAATAAATCCAAGTCAAGTCCCTGTATCAAGGGCATAATTAATTAGCTATTTACAGAAAGATAAATAGCAAATTACTCCCTAAACCAAATTAGGGTTAACCCAGTTGTCCCCTTTTCATTTAATTACGTCTGATTAAATGGTACGGTTTCTAATTACTCCTCGTAATTAAAATTTAGGTCCATCCCTCAATTCAAATTCACCACACTAGATCATTAGGGTTAAGTTTCATACTCAACCCAATCTCACCATCTAGTTCAACCTAGTCCCAATAGATCAAATAAACGAGATGTACATGTATGATTAGGTTTGATTTCAATTCCTACAAACCTATTCCAAAACCTAAGCTGATCCACCACACTGCCACAACTAAAATCAAACTTCAATTTAGTGAACATGCACATCCCTAGAATAGATCGATCACCACAAGGGCAACAAAAACCAAGACTACCCTGCTAGCCACATCTACAAGGATTAAACTGATACATCCACAATTGAATTGAGCTTACCTCAGATTCTCGGCGATCCAAAGCCGATAACAGCTAGATCCAGGAAGCAGGAAATACTACACTGTCCAAATCGATTACCACTCAAAGTTTTAGAATCGCCACCAGAAAACTAAGTTCCATTGATTCAATCATCAAATTCCCTTACCTCAATTTCCAGCTCCAACTGTCGATACACACAGCAAGTAGAAGATGAGGGATATGAACCTCGATTTCCAATTTCAATCTCCCGGATCAAACCTGCCATCACTTCGTATTAGCTGGTATCCAACACCTTGAGCTCATCTACTCCATACCAAAACTAAATTACCTAGAGAAACCCTTACCTAAGTTCTGTCGGACACAACAAGCTCAACCTCCGCCGTGGGCGCAGAGTCGCACGACCACTGATTTCAGGGCAACGGGTAGCTCAACCGTAGATCCCGCTGTAGCATCTAAAATCTCCCGATCAATCCATAGGCGTCGACTGCATCCGGCGAAGAAGGAGCCGAAGCCGAGGCTCGTGCGCACCAAATCACAATCGGCAGCAGGAGGAGAGAGTGTCAATGGATCGACCTTATGCAAAGGTCTCCGGCTAGGGTTTGCCGGCTCAGGTTGTTAGGCGGAAGGCGACGATTGGCGAAGAAGCCGAGAGGAAGAGGGAGGCGATGGTGGCGGCTTCGATCGGCAGGGAAGCAGACACGAGCAACGAGCCCGAGCCCTAATCAGCCACTTATACTCGCCCATTTTCATCTTAGTCCAATAGTTTCAGGCAAATCGCAAGGATGCCCCTCGGTTTTAAACTTAATTATGACTTTGTCCTTGTAATTGTTTATTTATTACATTCTGGTCCCTAAGTTTGTCTCCGAGGTCTCTAACACCCTGGAATCTACCTGGTAACTCTCCGAAAATTTTCGGAACCTACTCAAAAGTGTCGGATTTAACAGACCTAGTCTAACCTAATAAAATAGTCGGGTTACGGTCCATTAGAGACGGTCGATTAAGCTCAAACTCAAGTAGATAGGACAGTCTAACAAGAGAAGTCTGTCCGTCGATCGACCATGTGTAGGTAGGCAGGCCACCAGGGGTACCAGCAAGGTACGATGCTGAGTTGGGGGTCAAAGGTTGTGCAGTAAGTGTGTTGATGGTAGATACAGGCTCGGTGCCCTTCTTGGTAGACGATAATTACATTACTCCTCCGACCGCAAACAATGAATTTGTGGAAGGATCTAATGAACTCGATCACCGTAGTTGCTTTCCCTTCTTGTTGCGGAATCACCATAGCTCCCTCCTGGAGTGTTAGCCCAACCCGAACCAGGAGAAGGTGCATCGTACCTCCGAACAGGAGTTCCGGGCTGAGATAGCACAAGGTAGGTTGTAATTATTACTTGTAAGGACTTGCATCTAAATAGGAAAAAAAACACATACATGATATTGTGGGCTCACTCGCTAAGTAGCAGGATTTCCGTCTTCCCAATTGTCCCTCTACAGGCTATCAGTTTAATGAGTTCACATGTTAGCGAGCGGACACTAATTGCAAAAGAAAATATCAAGGCCGAATGCATCAACTCATTGATCTGGATTATTGTTATTGCATATTTCAAATTATAAAATATGGATGTGCAAAGCAAATCCAAATTTTAAATTTACCAAGTGCAGGACAAATAGAGAACAAAGAGACGAAAACAAAGAAAGTTTAATCCATTTTCAATGGTCAAAATTCAAATTATACTAGTAATAATAATATATATACATTGTTCATAACTTTCCATATTATTCAAAATAATTTAAAGACAAATCAATTTGAAACGAAAATGAATATAGAGACCCGGAATGAGATTCCTCAATTATGTAAAACCGAAAATAAAAATAAGGATGAGAGAGGAAATACAATTCAGGAACAAAAATGGAGAGTAGATACACTTCAGGAGCTAAGATGGAGATGACAAATCTACTCTCGTCCCATCTCAGTGCCATCCCTATTGGCGGTCCCTGATTGAACGGGTCAGTCCGAAATGACGGTCTTTGTCGACGACATATGATGGGCTGTGAAGATCAGGCTCATCTCAGAATCAAGCACTACCAGACATATTAGAGATGAAGTCACTGAACATCATTATGGCTCAAATGTAATGATAAAAAATAAAAAAGGGTGCGGATTGAGAAACACCATCATTTGATTCCTCCTCGATTGCAATTATTACCACCTAAAACAATCACAAAGTGCATACAAGTGCAAAGGTTTGGTTAATCTTCAAGCAGTTTGTTCTCTGCACTGTACGATCTCATGCATGGTACCAGCATTACGGTTGAGTTTGCAGAAGGCACGCATCCATCTAAATCAACTACCACTCACC
The DNA here is from genome assembly GCA_024364735.1 of Boesenbergia rotunda. Taxonomy (NCBI): domain Eukaryota; kingdom Viridiplantae; phylum Streptophyta; class Magnoliopsida; order Zingiberales; family Zingiberaceae; genus Boesenbergia; species Boesenbergia rotunda. The sequence goes on from JAGFNQ010008231.1 coordinate 94,786, forward strand.
TTTTTCTTCTCTTAGGTTCAACCTGCAGCAATTGAATTAAAAAAAACAGTTAAAAACATGAAAAATCGAAAAATGAATATTGACTACTGCTAGAGAATCCAACAACGTTAATCAAGACTTATCCCACTAAATAAAGTAGCTTACACTATTGACAGAGAATGGTTCCTGAATAATGTTCTTCGTGATATGAAACAATTGGTTATGTTTCTGGTCAACTCCAAATAGTGGGAGATTGGAGTATTTGACATATGCATGTCCTTATTTTCAACATTGTTCATTTGATTTGATTGAGCCATAGTTTAAAATTTTATACCGTGCTGAGCAAAATTGCCTTTCTACCCGTGGCCTATAGCTCAGCACTGGCACAACAAGCCACCGCGGGATCACTGCTATCTCCGCATGGTCGCGGAGGCACTGCAATCCCACGTTGACCTCTACGGTGTTGCGGAGGATCGCGGAGGCTCCCATGACCTCTACGGGGTCATAGAAGGATCATAGCGCCCCTGCGATCCCGCATTATTTTCTTATTACTATTTTTTTAATTTTTAATTTTTTAATATTTAGATTAAAATTTATAATTTTAATTAATATATTTTATATTTAAAAAATATTTAATCATGTATTCATGTCGGTACACTACCGAAACCATATTGTTTCGAAGTAACCTAAAACTCCGAAATGGATTGATATTTTAAACCATGGATTGAGCCAATTATTTAGTTTCTGATTACTCAAGTCTCAAGTTACCTTTAGCTGGATAAAGTAGAATTTTCATGTCACCATTTGTGCTACACACTTTTAACCTCAATGGTGCATTTAGAGGGCCAAGCGAATCAGTTGGTCCTATCAGGCCAAGTGGGCTAAGCGATTCAATCGAGTTCAATAGGCCAATAGGCCAATCAAGTGGGCAGCTCAAGCGCAGGCCCCACAAGGTCTGTTGGGCAAGTCGATGAAACTGTGAGGAGAGCAATGGACTAGTTAAGTAGGGAAGATTGGTCGACTCAACCTAGATAGATCATGCGAGGTAGACAAGTTGAACAAAGCATAGTTCTATTGTTGTGAAAAGTATTATTTATTCCTTGTGAATAGTCTATTCTATTCCATGATCCAAACTAAGAATTATTCATATTTTATTCTTTGTTTATTTCATTCCATATTTATTCAACTTTTCTAACTAAAATTCTATCGATCATCCATCGCAATGTCAATATTATGGTTTCTCTTATTCTAATAGCCGCGCCTAACTAATCCTAATAATATTGTTCTTTTTCTAGCAACTCCAGAAATGGATCTTAGTGATCTTATCTATGCTAGACTAATATTCCTAAGTTGTTGACTTGTTTTCTAACTATCGACCAATAATCGTTAAGTTTGGTCGATCGAACTTCTCCTAGAGGCACAGCACAATACACGACTTCAAAATCTCCTCCCTTATAATCAATGTTTACACTGTTAATAATATATTCATTAGTATCTCTTGATAATTAATCCAAGATCAGTAGCTTGAGCATCCAACTTAATTATCTACATGATTCTCATCTTAAGGTTGATCGTAGCACGAAATCAACCGAGATGAGATTACATAGGGTATCCAAACCAAAATCCTTCAACTTTGTTATGATTATAATTTCATACACCAAAAGTTCTTGGAGAAAATTGTGAAACTTCCTTGAGTACTAGAAACTACAAAATGAAAACCGAGAACTATGCTAAAACTAATGTTCCGAATATTAAACCAGAAAACGAGAATAAACAAGAAGATGGTGTTTCAAAAACGGTTTATTTCCACCAAATTGTTAGAGAATTCTCATTGTCATCATACTACCTAGACCCAAAATTGTACCAAAATCTCGTAGTAAATTCCCTCGCTATACCACTAGAAAGAGCAGAATCTTTTCCAGATAATTACCACATGAACATGGTTAAGTACGAATCCATGTTTACTTATTTTTCTAAATAAGTGCAATTTCAGTGATTAAAATAATTGAACATATAAATAGTACAAATATTACCTTGGTATCACAAACTGTAGAATCTGGATATCCATTCGATGATCTTTTTTCATCAGCTTCTGAGTCACAGTCTGAGCACAGAAAATGTTCTAACTTTTTTGCTTGTTCAATACTCATGCCCATGCAAGATGGATGGAACCTATATGAATATTCATTATTTAACTCAGGATGAACCATAGTAAAGTCAGAGGTCTTAAAAGAGCGAAATAACACTGGCGACACAAGAACACATTCTAAGAACTGATCCTCTATAAATATAGTAACTAATATTGACCTCATCCCATGGTACAAGAAAGCGTAAGATGAAATTGGTAATTCTCTATGCATTATATTTCATATCACATTGTTAACCATCGTTCAGAAGTAATAAACATGCTTATCTTTCAATCAAGCCACTAAAGTAAGATATAGATCATATACTTTCATGTCATAATTTTGGAATAAAACTCGCAAAAGGCATTGCATACGGAAATTCTATCAAAAGAAAGTGCATACATAGCTTTAAAAAGAATACGATGGTAAAAGGCTCAGCAATATTCCACATCGACTTGTGTACAAACATTTGAGTCTAATAAAATTATATGGAAACTGAAGATGATAAATGCAAGCAATCAAAAGTAGCAAACAAAAAGGAAACCTCTGGCGCAGACAGATTAACATAATTCTTGGATTTACCTCCCAAGATTTGATTGGCTAACAGAAGGGGTTAATTACTAGAGAGTCATTCAAGTTTCCTATAACCTATAATCTTGAGATCCTACTGAAAAACTGTATAAATGGGCACATCTACTAGAAAATTTTTACTAGATTTAGAGGCTTGAAAAATCATATGATGTAAGTTTACTTGGTCCAAAAGGATATTCACACCGATATTTCACCATGTATCCATCTGCAGTGGCGGATCTAGACAAAAAATTAAAGGGGCGCTCCGCTGCTCGAGCTTGTCTTCCTCCTTGCCCCTTAGAAGGGGATGCTTCCGCCGAGGGGGTGCTTTTTTTGTTGGGATCCGTCGAGCAGCGACCTTAACCAGCGGACAGTGGCCGAGCAAGGGAGTGCTTCCATACACCCCTGCTCCCCCTTGCCTCCGCCACTTTCCATCTGTGAGGTTTTGTTAAGCATTTTTAAAGAACAAACACGAGTGAATAACTAAAAACGGTTGTATCGCAAGATCCATTCATGCAGAATAAAGGATGCATGGTACACAATCTTGTTGGACCGGGTTGGACCGGCTAGAGGGGGTGAATAGACGGGGAAAAAAATTATGAAAGTGAAGGCACTCGTCTTCAAAAAAAGAACTTGGTCGCAACTGAGAACGTTGCTTCCAAGGCAGTGGACGCTCAATAAAAATCTCCTTGTGGCGGAGAAGCCTTACAAAAATAGCACGCTAGAGATTTTACAAGAATGAATAAAATGATTGATTTCTAAAGTAAAACCTCTAAGTCTATTTATAGCCTAAGAGAATAAATCTGGATTGTTGATTGTTGATCACTTTTCTCTTGGCCGTTGATCCATGGATGTAATCTGGATGGTTGATCTTGGATGGGATTAAACTGCATCCATTGGATTTGATTAAAGGATAATGTAACATTATCCTTTAAGTTTTAATTGTTTTAATTAAAACTTTATCTTTCCTCGAGATGGCTGTTGGAATCTCCATGTCGCTGTTGTAATCTCTAAGTAGTAATATCGACAACATTTTATTGCCATCGCCCTTTAGTCCAAATGGGAAGTGGGTTAGTGTGTGTTGTTGAGGTCTCGGGTTCGATCCTTCGTGGCACCAAATAATTTTCTCTTTTCTTTTGGGCGCTTGGATTAGTCTTTTTGATTCTTCGTCTTCTGGGTGATTTCCGGCCAACCGGAGTTAGGCTCACCCGAACCCGACTCCGGCCTTTCGCCCCTCGAGCGTCCTTTCTCCCGGCTTCTCGTCCCTCGGACACCGCGCACGTCCTTCTCGCTCCACCGGTGTACTCTTCCGCAGCATCCGCGTCCCTCGGATTGTACCGAGCCCGTCGGCTCACTTCCCCGCACAATCCTTCTCGTCCGCTACGTCTTACACTCGACTTCCTCCGTACCTAAGCTCCTGCACACTTAGCAGAGGGATTAAAACCAACAGGACCTAACCTAACTTGGTTGATCACATCAAAACCAACTGGGGCACCAACAATCTCCCCCTTTTTGATGTACATCAACCCAAGTTTAGTTAGGGATAAACAACAAACAATAATAGTATTGTAACAGAATTAAGCATAAAAAAAATTTGCAATCATGTACATAACCTCCCCCGAACTACTCTCCCCCTTTGATCACAGCAAAAATGGGACAAAAAAAATAGGGAAGGGAAAATATAATTAGGGAAGAAGAAAAATTTTAAGTGTGATAACAAATATTCTAAGTAAAAAGAATCGCATTACCACAAATTTTTTAAATTTAAAATGGCATAATTTTTCAGAAATTAATTCCAATTTTTTTTATTGAAAAAAAATAGATTTCAATAGACGATTCATAAAAAAATCAAACATTTATGAAAAAAATCTGAATATTTTTGTCAAAGTCGAAGATGAAGATATGAGTTTAGACAAATTTTCAACTTTAAATTTGTTTATCAAGTTTGAAAATAACAGATACAAGTTTTTGAAGAATAATTTTTTAAAAAAAAAATCAAAAAATACTTCGAATTTTTTTTAAAAAAAATTATAATGAGTTTTTCCACTATATCTGTATTATGAAAAATTAGATCAATAAAAATAAATTATTTATCTATTTTTTTAATTTTAATTTCAAATTTTGATCGAAAATATTTGAAAAATATTAACATAACTTTTGTAAAAGAATTCTGCACACAAAAAACTTATCAGTTTAAAATAAATTTTGGAACCCAAAATAAATTTTGATCTACGGGGTTAATCAAAAACTTTGGAGGAATATAATTTCTAGGAATTTTCCTAATCTGGCCCTTATGATTTTTAACATACCAATTCAGATTTTCAGGATAAAAATTCTTTTTAATTCTTAAACATGCAATATCATTTTCTAATTTCTCCACTAGATTCTTCAAATTTTCATTTTCTATTTTTAATTGGTCGGATAGAACAGATGAGCATACAGTGTCAAATCTTTCTTTTAACTCAGAGTTTTCTATCTCTAATTTATTCATCGACTTAAGCATGGATTTTATTACCGAATAGATTCGAGCAGGTGGAAGTAGACATACCTCACTTACCGGGTCGGTTTCGAAAAGCGAGGTTCCTCCTTCGTCGTCGCTTTCTTCTGACGTCTCTCCCCCTTCATCAGTACTCCCTTCTTGATGGTTTGCCATCAGCGCAAGTCCCGCGTATTCTTGACCTTCCGACTCCTCTGACGAGGACTCATCGTCGAGTTGGATCTTCTTTGTGTTCAGTGCGGCGATGTCTGATTTCTTATTCTTCTCTTCATGCAATTCTAGGAATTTCTCCCAGAGCTCTTTTGCCGAGTTGTAATTCTTGATGCGGTTAATTTCTTGCGCGGGAAGAACGGCTAGTAGATGAAATTCAGCTTTGCCGTTTGCTTCAAAGTCTGATTTCTCCTTCTTGGTCCACGACTTTATTTCTTTATCCTTGCCGTTATTGTCTTTAGGAACTGAAAATCCATTTTTCATAATTATTAGCAATTCAATATCAGTTTTAAAAAATACCTGCATTCGGCGCTGTTGGTGCAGGAAGCACCATATCGAACCCGGTTTTGATATTGGCAAAGGATTCAAAGTTAAGTTTATTTGTGATCTAACGTTGTTCACTGAGTGTGCAGAAAAAGCCCTAGCGAAGGACTGCTAGGCACCTGGCGAAGGACTGCCAGTATCCAAGCCCTAGCGAAGGACTGCTAGGCACCTGGCGAAGGACTGCCAGTACCCAAGCCCTAGCGAAGGACTGCTAGGCACCTGGCGAAGGACTGCCAGTACCCAAGCCCTAGCGAAGGACTGCTAGGCACCTGGCGAAGGACTGCCAGTATCCAAGCCCTAACGAAGGACCGCTAGGCAACTGGCGAAGGACTGCCAGCATCAAAGCCCTAGCGAAGGACTGCTAGGCGCCAGGCGAAGGACAGCCTGGGACTAAAGCCCTAGCGAAGGAATGCTAGGCACCGGGCGAAGGACAGCTCGGCATCCAAGCCCTGACAAAGGACCTCAGGCAAAAGTCCAACCAAAGGAGCGGTTGGCATCAGGTAAATTCTCCCGAGAGGAGTAGGTGAGGACACGTTCCCCGTTGAGGAAACAGTAGGCGTCGGTTCGACCTAGGGCTCCATTTCGGAGACCAAAGTCAGAACCAAGACAGCTAAGGCTGTATAAAATAATAATTAACTATTCTATTGTGTTTTGGACTAACCCTGGATGCAGGACCGAAGGAACGTGTGTCTGCAACTCAGAGAGCCTCAAAGGAGTGAGGCAGCAGCTGAGTAAGGCGCCCTGAGTGTCCAGGGCGCCCTCAAGGTAAACCAAAACCAAGCGAAGCAAAAAGGGCTCCAGCTGCTTACTGGGCGAGGCGCCCTCAGCAGCGAAGGCGCCCTCGTGAGCGAAGGCGCCCTCAGCAGCCAGGGCGCCTCCAGCCCAAGACTACGAAGCTCCAGCCCTATCCAGCCGAGAAGACCGCGTCAACCAAGGCGCCCTCAGCGACCAGGGCGCCCCAGAGGTCAAACTTAATCCCTGTTCGAGCGGGATAAAATTTGACCGAGCGAAGTGTGGATCGGCTGACACGTGGCAGGGCGCCCCCGACGTCCAGGGCGCCCTAGGTGCTATAAATAGCACCCCTCGACCCCAAGCTTCACATCAACTTCATACCAAAGCTTCCATACTCTTCTGTGCTCACGCCTTGTTCCAGAAACTGCCCAACTCGAGCGACGACGTCCTGCTGCTCCGGAAAGTCAACCTACAACCGGACGTCGGTAACAGAAGAAATTTCGTTTAAAAAGTTTATAGTGCTATACTTGTAAATCTCTTTCTGTAAACTGATTTTGCGTTCATATAGAATTGCCCAAAGTAAACGATCAACGATCGTGGGCCTTGGAGTAGGAGTCGACCTAGGCTCCGAACCAAGTAAAAAATACTGTGTTCGCGTGTGTTATTTATTTCTGCTGTGCAAATTACTCTCTCCATAAATTCGAAAAGTTTTGTCGATATTCACCCCCCCCCTCTATCGACTCTATCGATCCAACAGGCGCTTCCACATCGCGAACTCCCCCTCAAATTTCGGCGGGTAGATTACGGCTCCAACCATTTTTCTTGAAATTGCTGCAGTCGGCGATTAGTCCTTCTGCGGCGACCTTGGCTCTGATACCACTTGTTGGACCGGGTTGGACCGGCTAGAGGGGGTGAATAGACGGGGAAAAAAATTATGAAAGTGAAGGCACTCGTCTTCAAAAAAAGAACTTGGTCGCAACTGAGAACGTTGCTTCCAAGGCAGTGGACGCTCAATAAAAATCTCCTTGTGGCGGAGAAGCCTTACAAAAATAGCACACTAGAGATTTTACAAGAATGAATAAAATGATTGATTTCTAAAGTAAAACCTCTAAGTCTATTTATAGCCTAAGAGAATAAATCTGGATTGTTGATTGTTGATCACTTTTCTCTTGGCCGTTGATCCATGGATGTAATCTGGATGGTTGATCTTGGATGGGATTAAACTGCATCCATTGGATTTGATTAAAGGATAATGTAACATTATCCTTTAAGTTTTAATTGTTTTAATTAAAACTTTATCTTTCCTCGAGATGGCTGTTGGAATCTCCATGTCGCTGTTGTAATCTCTAAGTAGTAATATCGGCAACATTTTATTGCCATCGCCCTTTAGTCCAAATGGTAAGTGGGTTAGTGTGTGTTGTTGAGGTCTCGGGTTCGATCCTTCGTGGCACCAAATAATTTTCTCTTTTCTTTTGGGCGCTTGGATTAGTCTTTTTGATTCTTCGTCTTCTGGGTGATTTCCGGCCAACCGGAGTTAGGCTCACCCGAACCCGACTCCGGCCTTTCGCCCCTCGAGCGTCCTTTCTCCCGGCTTCTCGTCCTCGGACACCGCGCATGTCCTTCTCGCTCCACCGGTGTACTCTTCCGCAGCATCCGCGTCCCTCGGATTGTACCAAGCCCGTCGGCTCACTTCCCCGCACAATTTTTCTCGTCCGCTACGTCTTACACTCGACTTCCTCCGTACCTAAGCTCCTGCACACTTAGCAGAGGGATTAAAACTAACAGGACCTAACCTAACTTGGTTGATCACATCAAAACCAACTGGGGCACCAATACACAATACTCGGGTGGTGTAACAAAACAATATGGAGGAGAAGCTGCAATGAAAGGCTTCAAAAAATGGCCTATATAAGAACACACAAACCCTGACTTTTAAGTGACCAGAAAGCTCCCTAATCCACCTCCCTCCCAATGATTTCCCTACTTTATATTGTGTATACCTGGTTGGTATGATTTTGCATCAAAACCAAAAAATGAAAAACCAAACTGAAAAAAATTCAATAAATACATTTAATTGTTTTGTTTTAATTGAAAATTTTTGGAGATTTCCGTTCTGATTATATATTGGTTAGGAACAATGCTAAATCGATAGATAAGAACATGAATGTATACATATACTAATAAAGAGTATAGAATTTAGTCTATTATTTGATGAACTTTTTAACATTCAAGATAAATTTTATATTTTTAATCTAACTTAACCAAATTGAAACCAATCAGATCAGCTTACTTTTGTTTGGAAGTTGCAGCTTATCTGTTTACATTTGATTTCCCTTTGGAAACTTCTAGCATTTTTACTTGTTCTGGTTAGAAATTTTTTTACTAAATCAATATATAGTTAATTTAAACCCACTACTATTGGTTCGAAATAAAGACAAAATATAGTAAGAGAAAGGAAGAGTAACAACTTGCAAAATTGATTGCTACCAATACAAATCTCTCAAATGGGATCGATGCCAATAAAAGATTATCCATCTTTCTCAAGAAATTGATAATCACACAAACATAGAGAACTTCTAATAAAATAGAGATTTGAAGAATTACTACAGTGTTATCAAATGGCAGCCATGGCGTTTTTTTGATAATCTGCCATTTAATGTTCATGGCGTGGTGGATATGTGTGGCGGGCCATGGCGGCCGCCATTCGCGTGGCGGCCATGGCGGAAATTTTTCTGATGAACCGAAAAGAAGTTGGGCCTTCTGACCGGACCAAAATCCAATCCAAATCCAGAAGGCCCAATTCATAGAAACCCTAAAAATGAGTTGTTCTCTTCCCCCACTCACAAAGTTGCAGTTGTGCTCCAAGCCTCCAACCTCTCAACCTTTTCATCTAGTGAACCACTTAAAGCACCTTCCTTGTGGCCGGCCACCACCCTTCTTCGGAAACCTCCCTCTGGCGACCACCCTCCTCCAGCGACCACCCTCCGGCAGCCAACAGATCCGGTGAACACTGTTTCCGATGAGCAGCCCTGTTTTCTCACGTTTTCTCCCTATTTTCTACACCCTCTCTGTTTTTCACAAAAAAAATATTCTCCCAGCAGTCATTTTCTTCCGGCGACCACCTTTCACCAGCGACCACCCTCCTTCGGCGAACACTGTTTTCCGGTGAGCAACTCTGTTTTCTCACTTTTTCTCCCTATTTTTTACACCTTCTTCTATCCCAACAGCCATCTTCTATCCATTTTTTAAATTCCTCCATATTTTCATTTATTTTTAATGCTGCTGCCATGTATGGAATGGTTTCGACAGTGGTCATCTAGTCTTCCTCTTGTTTTTAGCATGGCAAATGAAGAACAAGTTGCATCTAATTCTTCAAAGCCAGCTAACAGGGCTGATTCAAGGTGGAAGTATTGTCATTCATTGACAGAGGGTGATACAAATAATATTGTGTACAATTTTTAAGGAAAAATCACAAGGGGAGGAATCACTAGAGTAAAAAATAATCTAATAGGGAAGAAAGATAATGTTAAAGCTTGCCCCAAGTGTCCAAGTGAAGTTAAAGTGGAGCTTAAGGCATATGCAGCTGTAAAAACCAATCAAGGCAGCCTTAAAATTGCAAGAGATTTTGATTTTGATAGTCTAAGATGTGATGAAAGTGAAGATGAGGAAGACAGATTGACATTGACACCTAGTAGTACTTCAAGGAGCAAGAAGGTTGCTAAGAAGGGCCAATGGACTTATTTTGTAGAAAACCAAAAATTGCCATTGAAAAAAGAAAGAAGGAGAAACTGAGGCAAGCTAATATAAAGGAAATGTGTGACAAAGAGACAAAGACAAGGGCCCATCAGTATATAGCTCGCTTTTGGTACCAAGCGGACTTATCCTTCAATCTTATTAAATTGAAGAGCTTTCCAGATATGCTTATAGCTGTCGGTGCCTATGGTCCAAATTTTCCAGCTCCTAGTTATCATGACATTAGGGTTCCACTACTAAAGAAGGAGTTGGAATACATCAAATCCCTACTAAAAGAACATAAGGAGTACTGGAGCAAACATGGTTGTTCTATTATGTCAGATGCACAGACTGATAGAAAGCAAAGATGCTTGATCAATTTCTTGGTGAACTCTCCTGTTGGGACAATGTTTGTACAGTCCTAGACTATCAAGCAACTCAAGATCAAAATCCTCCACAATAGCATATGCAATTATTTGAGTTGCTTGATGCTCTTGTGGAGGAGATTGGAGAGGAAAAGGTTGTGCAAGTTATAACAGATAATGGAAACCACTATGTTTTAGCCGGTAAGATGTTTGAAGAAAAAAGACCAAACCTTTATTGAACTCCTTGTGCAGTTCATTGTATAGACTTAATGCTTGAAGACATTGGAAAACTTCCCTTGATAAAGAAGACAATTCTAATGGGAATATCTCTTGTTGGCTTTATCTATAGTCATTCAAGCACTTTGAGCTTGTTGAGGCATTTCACAAACAAGAGAGAATTGATAGGCATGTGGTCACTAGATTTGCAACATCCTTTCTATCATTAGAAAGACTTCATCAAGAGAAAACAAATCTTAGAAAAATGTTTACTTTTGAGGAGTGGTGCAAAAACAAGTTGTCTGAGGAAGTTAAGGGGAAGCAAGCAACAAAAGTTGTTCTTATGCCTTCATTAACCATGTTGTTTTTACTCTCAAAGCCATGGCTCCTTTGGTGCGAGTGCTTTGTCTTGTTGATGGAGAAAGAAGACCAGCCATGGGATATATTTACGAAACAATGGATAAGGTCAAAGAAGCCATTATGCAGTCTTTCAAAAACAATGAAAGCAAACACAAGGATGTGTTTGCAATCATTGATGAAAGATGGACTTGCCAACTTCATCGTCCATTGCATGCGGTTGGCCACTTTTTAAACCCAGAGTTTTTCTATGACAACCCTCAAGTAGAGTTTGATTTGGAGGTTACAAATGGGTTATATGATTGCATCAAGAGGTTGGTGCCAAGTAGAGATGTGCAACAAAAAATACTACTAGAGTTGCCAATTTATAAGGCTGGTGGTGGTATGTTTGACAATGACTTTGCAAAATCACAAAGAAAAACTCTTGCTCTAGGTCAGAAACAATTCAACGTCTAGTTGAAGTTATTTTAAGTTTTAACATTTAAATTTAAGATATAACATATAAATATCTTCAATTTCTGTAGCTCAATGGTGGCGAATGTATAGCCATTTGACTCCAAATTTGCAGCGGCTAGCCATCAAAATTTTGAGTTTGACATGTAGTGCATTTGGATGTGAACACAATTGGTGTGTTTGAGCAAGTAATTTTCATTATCTCATTTTTCTTTCATTTTGATGGCTAAGCACTTTATAATAGAAATTAGGAAGAAACTAATACTTCCTTAATAATATTAATGTTGTAGATCTATTCAAAGAAGAGAAATATAGGCTTGAGCATAAAAAGTTGCACGACTTAGTTTATGTGAAGCATAACCAACAACTCACACAACGGTATTGTAATTTGATAATTGTTATATGATTTTAAGAGATACAAAGATTAGTCCTATTTATATACAAAAACTAGGACCTTTTCAAAAGGAATAAATCGAATCCTATCTAAGAATAAACCAATACTTATCCCTAATATTTAGGATATTCTAACATCCCTAATATTTAGGATATTCTAAAATCCCTAATATTTAGGATATTCTAACACTCCCCCTCAAGCTAGAGCATATAAATTATATGCACCCAGCTTGTTACATATGTAGTCAATTCGAGGACCTCTCAGTGACTTAGTAAATATATCTGCTAGTTGATCATGTGAGTTAACAAAACTAGTAGATATTTCTCCAGATATGACTTTCTCTCTGACGAAGTGACAGTCGACTTCAATATGCTTTGTCCTCTCATGAAAAACTGGATTTGAAGCGATATGCATGGCGGCCTGGTTATCACATATAAGTGACATTTGTGTGACATCTCCAAACTTTAACTCCAGAAGCAACTGTTTAAGCCATATAAGCTCTTGACTGGCTATAGTCATAGCTCGATATTCTGCCTCTGCACTGGATCTTGCCACAACATTCTGCTTTTTGCTTTTCCAAGAAATAAGGTTACCTCCAATAAATATACAAAAACCAGAAGTAGATCTCCTATCACTGGGAGATCCTGCCCAATCTGCATCAGAATATCCTATGATTCGAGTATGTCCTTTGTCTTCGTACAAAAGACCCTTTCCTGGAGCGCCTCTGATATATCGAACAATGCGAATTACAGCATCCCAATGTTCTTTACATGGAGAGTTGAGAAACTGACTTACTACACTTACTGCGAATGAGATATCTGGACGAGTAACAGTAAGATAACTTAGTCTCCCTACTAATCGCCTGTATCGTTCAAGATCTGGTAGAGGCTCCCCCTGATTTGACAAGAGCTTGACATTAGGATCCATAGGGTGGTCAACTGTCTTTGAGTTTAACATTTTTGTTTCTTCTAGAATATCCATTGCATACTTTCTTTGGGATATAATGATCCCATTTCTGGACTGTGCTACTTCTATCCCCAAGAAATATCTGAGTCTGCCGAGATCCTTTGTCTGAAAATATTTGAAAAGATGTTATTTCACCTGTGAGATCCCAAGATGATCACTACCCGTGATGACAATATCATCAACATAAACCACTAGGTAGATGCAACCAGTAGATGAGTGGCGATAAAAGACAGAATAGTCAGCATTGCTTCGAGTCATGCCAAACTGTTGAATTACAATACTGAATCTACCGAACCATGCTCTGGGTGACTGTTTGAGACCATATAAAGATTTTCGCAAGCGGCACACAAGACCAGAAGACTCCCCCTGAGCAACAAAACACGGAGGTTGCTCCATGTAGACTTCTTCGAGCAGGTCACCATGTAAGAATGCATTCTTGATGTCCAACTGATATAGAGGCCAGTGTTGAATCGCAGCAATGGACATGAGTAAGCGTATAGAAGACATCTTGGCAACAGGAGAAAACGTGTCCTCATAATCCAATCCGAAGCCCTGAGTATAGCCTTTAGCAACGAGACGAGCTTTAAGTCGATCAACCGTTCCGTCTGGACCAATCTTCACCGTATATATCCATCGACAACCAACAACTGACTTTCCTGGTGGTAGAGGAACGAGGTCCCAAGTCCCACAGCTCCGTAAAGCACTCATTTCGTCCAGCATAGCCTGTTTCCATCCCGGGTGGGCAAATGCATCTCCTGCATTCTTCGGAACAGAAACAGACGACAAAGAGGAAAGACAAGAATAATAGGAAGGAGAAAGACGATGGTAACTCATAGATACATAATGTGGAGAAGGATTACGAGTGGAACGTATACCTTTCCGAAGTGCAATGGGAATATCAGATTCAGACGACTCGACCGGAGGAAGGGGTGTAGGATCTGGCTCCAGAGATGATCCCATGGCTGGCGGCAAAGCTGGTTTAGGACGACGCTGATAAACCTGCAACGGAGGAGAAATTGGAGCTGGAGGTGATAGAGAGTCCTCCGGAGGATAAAAGACTGATACAGGCACAGAAGAAGGAAACTCGGAAGACGATTCTGAAGGCGCAAAGAAAGGAACCGAATCAAAGAACGTGACATCAGCAGAGATGAAATACCGACGGAGAGTAGGGGAATAACACTTGTACCCTTTCTGAGACCGTGGGTACCCAAGGAAAACACATTTATGCGACCGAGGAGAGAGTTTATCAATTCCAGGATCAAGAGCATGAGCAAAACATGTAGAACCAAAGACCCTAGGTGGTAAAGGATGAAGGGACTGATTTGGATACAGTATATGATAAGGTATTTGACCCTGTAAAGTAGAGGAAGGCATGCGATTGATAAGATAACATGCAGTAAGTACGGCTTCTCCCCAAAACCGTAAAGGAACATGAGAGTGGTGGAGAAGAGCCCGGGTGGTCTCTAGAAGATGACGATTTTTGCGTTCTGCAACTCCATTCTGTTGAGGAGTATGAGGACAAGACTTCCGATGTAATATGCCGTGAGTTGCCAAGAAGGTCTGAAACGGAGTAGATAGATACTCACGTGCATTATCATTCTGTAAGGATCGGAGAGGGATACCAAATTATGTTTTTATTTCATTAAAAAAAGATTGGAAAATAGAAAATAGTTCGGATCGATCCTTCATCAGATATAACCAAGTACAACGGGAGAAATCGTCTATAAAAGTAACAAAATATCGTGACCCTGATGTAGAGGTAACACGACTTGGACCCCAAATATCGGAATGAACCAAAGCAAAGGGAGACGTAGCCCGATTTATAATGCGAGGAGAAAACGAACTACGTATATGCTTACCTAACTGACATGACTCACAAGATAAAGACTTTAAGTGAGATAGACTAGGATGTAATTGTTTTAACTTATCAAGACCAGGATGTCCTAACTGAGCATGAATCACAAGTGGAGATGCCGCCGTAGTACCAATGAAAGAGTTTTGGTGAAGTCGATATAGACCATGAGCCTCACATCCGAAGCCAATCATCCTCCCCGTATTCCGGTCCTGCAATGAAACAGAGGATTTAGTAAACGAGATGACACAATCAAGAGACCGAGTAAGCTGACTTATTGATAATAAATTAAAGGGAGCTCCGGGGACATAAAGAACATTCTGAATGGGAAGAGATAGAGAAGAATGAATACCACCAACACCTTGGGACTGAGTTTGAAAACCATTTGCCATGGTGACAAAGGGTAAATAACCGGAAGTAGATAATGAGGAAAAAAGAGATCTATTACCGATGATATGATCGGTGGCCCCAGAGTCGAGTACCCAAGGACTCGAAGAGCGAGATATGCCAGCAAAGGAATTACCAGCTTGTGTAATGACAGCAAGGGAATTAGAATCCCGTCGATCCTCATACCATTTCAGAAAGTCATCATAGGAAGGCTGTGGAGTCGGAGCCGGAGTTAACTGTGAAGTGGAAGCTAAAGAAGTGACAGGACATTGGGCGATCTGAGCAGCACGCGGAGGTCGACCATGGAGACTCCAACATTTATCAATCGTATGTCCTGGTCGGTGACAATGATCACACCAAGGACGTCCTTTGCCACCCTTATGAGGTGGAGGTTTGTTATTGTTCCGAGAAACCAAAGCCGAAGAGTCAACAGGAACAAAAGATGAAGTTGCCTAGATTTTGGCTGGGACACGGAGGAGAGTCGCCGAGGTAGAGTCCATGGTGGCCTCTATGGGGCTGCCTAGGATTTGATCACGAATATGAGAGTAATCTGTGGGCAGACCATATAAGGCCAGAGACATAAAAAATTTCTTCCGATTTTCAAGTTCTGCAACGGTAGTGGCCGCAGGAGGGAGCAGGTCATTGAACTCGCATAGAAGGCTAGAGACTGATCCCAGATAAGTTGACATAGAATCTTCGATCTGACGGGTACTAAGGATATTCATGAGGTCTTCACAAACTTGATAAAGTCGCCGAGAAGTGTTTGTAAACAGTTGTTGAGCCTGTATCCAAACATCCTTGCAGGTGATATGAATGCGGAAGACATCCCTAAGAGATGGATGAATAGTAGCCCGGATAATACAACACAATTGAGCATCAACCTTTTTCCATAAAGGACGATCTGTGACTTGAATATCCTCCTCAGTTTGGGTGAGATGTGTCTCATAACCCTGTCCTACAAGCCAGAGTTTAATGTGAGAGGACCAAGAGGAATAATTCTTACCATCCAACAACTCCGACGATAGCGGTGCCGTGACGTGGTTGGTAAAAATTGAAAGATCCGGTTTCGTAGTGCCGGAGGTAGCCATGGCAAATTAAATCGGTGCTGATCCAATGAATATAAGGAGCGTTCAAGGGAAGAGATTCAGCGATAGGCAAGGGCAGCGGCGTGCGTGCGCGAGTAGCCGAGAGGCGCAGATGTGCGTGAACGGCAGTCGAGGGCGGCGGCGTGCGCGAGCGGCAGGAGATCCGGCTTGCTGATGCTGTGCGCAGGGCAGTGGCGACCCGTGGGCAGGATCTCGCTCCCAGGTCGCGAGCGAGATCAAAGGCGGCGACGGATGCTGTGCGCGGGGCAGCCAATGTGAGGAAGACACTCGGGGAGGAAGGTCTCGCGTGATGGGGAGAGACGCATTCGGGAGAAGAACGCGCGTCGAGAGAAGCCGCGCCGTGAGAAGGAATCGCGAATACGAAACCCTAACGCTCTGATACCATGTAATTTGATAATTGTTATATGATTTTAAGAGATACAAAGATTAGTCCTATTTATATACAAAAACTAGGACCTTTTCAAAAGGAATAAATCAAATCCTATCTAAGAATAAACCAATACTTATCCCTAATATTTAGGATATTCTAACATCTCTAATATTTAGGATATTCTAACATCCCTAATATTTAGGATATTCTAACAGGTATAATCTTAGAGATGTGATTGATCTAATTACACTCAATGATATTGATGTATGTAATGAGTGGTTGGTTGCAGAGATGGACGATGATATGAAGAAGATGCTGGAGATGAGATAGTATTTGATGATAATGACATTTTAAATTGGGCCACTGTTTATGAGGCTTCAGGGGCTAGAGAGCTTAGAATATATACTCGGCGAAAATCTATGACAAGAAAGGATCCCTCAACTGGTATTTCAATTACAAGAACTTCTAAGTGGGGTTCAAGTGCAAATTCAATTTCAAAAGGAAAGGGAAAAGCAGTTGTTGTAGATGATGACGAAGAACCAAAATTTGAAGATGATTTTGAAGAATCGGAAGAAGAACAATTAGAAATTATTTTTAAGGAGTCAGAAGGAGAAGAAGAAGAAGGAGGAGGATATGCTCCAATAGAAGACAATGAAAATAATTATGTTGGAGTTGAGGAGAAGGATTAAAGTATTAGATGTTTAGATATTTTATGTTATTTTGATATTTTGGGTTATGTATGAGACTTATTGTGGTATGAGTCTTAAAAGATTTATTGTGTTATTTTGATATTTTTGATATGTTTTATGAGATTTATGACTTCATTCTATGATTTTCTATCAATTAGGTTTCTTATTCTGTTTATATGTTGTTAGAATTTTTTTTGTAATATTATGCAACTTTTATTTTAATTTTTCATATAATATATATATTTTTTATCATAGTCGTCATGGCTTCCACCATAGTCTGCCACGCCATCCGCCTTTTGTATATGGCGGAATTTTAGCTTTCTGCCATGATCCGCCATCTGCCATTAACAACACTGATTACCTATAATGAGTTTATGATCCTATAGAAAATTGAAGAAATAGATTAAACTTGGTAAAATTGAGGTGGAAATTAATGGAAGGTTGGTCAAGTTAGGTTGAATTTGGAAAGTTAATAACTCTAGCCTTCCTTTTGTTGATCGTAGTTTGAATCCTAGTGAACACGATTGGAAGGAAGGAGTCTATACTCTATATCTCTGTTGCTCTTTCAAATTCTGGTTTAAATAGATTAGCCTCAAGCAAGGACCAAGATTGTTATGAGATCAAGTGGTCAACTTTGTTGTTGCTCGTGATCCACAACTTAGACCTAACACCTGATCCATCTTTTTGCTTGTTAAGAGATCAACCTGGTTTAGATTATATAGATGTTTAGCGGAAGCTAAACACAGAATTTCAATTCAAAGGAGCATAACATGCAGTGGCAACCTGACAATTGAACTTAATTGAATTGTTCTTTGGCCAACATCCTTCAGGCATATTTGCCTTTTTTTAGTTGTTTATAAGTTTACTATATTTTCTCAACTTTTCTATCAAGTAGAGATCTTGTTGATCATTTTTGAAAATAATGGTTTTGTTTAGGAATTCTACAAGGAGTTACAGAAACAACCTCTTGTAATGTAGGGTAAAGTAGTGTACAATAGACCTTTCCCCAAGATCCCATATTAGTAGGAGCTTCGTGCACCACCAATCCTTCTCAAGAAATTGATAATCTCACAAACATAGACAAAGAAGTTCTAGAAAATAAAGATTCATAAAATTACGAAGAATGAGTTTATGATCGATCCAATAGAAAATTGAAGAAGTAAATTAAACTTGGTGAAATTGAGGTGGAAATTAAAGGAATCAATTGAAGTTTGGTTGAATTAGGTTGAATTTGAAAACTTAATAAATCTAGCCTTCCTTTTGTTGATCTTAGTTTAAATCCTAGTGAACACGATTGGAAGGAAGGAAGAAAGAACTCTATTGCTCTTTCAAATTCTAGTTTAAATAGCTTAGCCTTACTAAGGACCAAGGTTGTTACGAGAGTTGTCAACTTTGTTGTTGCTCGTGATCCACCACTTAGTCCTAACACCTCATCCGTCTTTGTGCTTGTTACGAGATCAACCTGGTTTAGATTATATAGGTGTTTGGTGGAAGTTAAACACATAATCTCAATATGAAGGAGCATAACATGCAGCGACAACCTAACAGTTGAACTTAATTGATTTGTTCTTTGTCCAACTAAGTCATTCCTTCTGGCATATTTGCTTTTTTTAGTTCTTTATGAGTTTACTATATTTTCTCAACTTTTCTATCAAATAGAGATCTTGTTGATCTTTTTTAAAAATAATGGTTTTGTTTAGGAATTCTGCAAGATGAAAGGCTAAGCCCATGTTGGAGAAGAAATTCCCCAACTTTAGCATTTTGAATCATAAATGCATGGGTAGGCAATCATATATTTTCAACTTTAACAAACTACCAGAACTGTTTTTTTTCCAAGTTCTGTTCCACGTCCAAACCCTAGCTTGAAACAATTATAGAAAAGACCAAATCAAGAAACACGAGAATGAGTAACCAAACTCACTTACCAATCCTTGCATCCATCACACTGGACCATCAGATCATCAGGGTTGTAAGGCATCTCACACTTGCAATATCTGAAACAAAAATAAGTAAAAACACAAACTTGACCGGTAAAAATCCATTTATAAGAAATCTAGGGTCACAAATAATGAAGAAAATAGATGGAAAGCAGACAGATCCTACACTGCAACGCGATCAGGTGTGAAAGCTCCAGTGGCCGCCTTGTACTCAAAGCGGCAGAAGTAGTCCTCGGCCCCTACATTCTCCAGCTTGGTGTAGTTCTTAAACGAGTGCACAATGCACTTCCCCTCGATGGTGTGCGCGCTCTGCATGTCGTAGTGATCAGAGAGGAACAACTCCTTGGCGCCGTGGAACAGCCGCCGGCCGCCAATGGACTCTTCGGGGCGGTAGTACCACCTGACCTTCACCCTCACGTTGTTGCGATGGTCGGCCTCGATCTTCTCCACCTTCGCCACGTACGGCGGCTTCTCCGACTCCGACGGCCGCATCAGCACGCAGTCGCCGACTTCAACATCCACCACCCCGCGAACCCACGATAACAATAAAATCGACTGGAAAAATAGATCCAAACGGAGAAAGCTACCTTCACGGGGGAGCAAGGAGAGATACCTTTAACGACCTTATTGGTGCCCTTAATGGTGTAAGAATCGAGGTCCTTCTTCCCGGGCTTGGTCTTGGCCATCGGCTGAAATCGAGCCAGATGCAAACGGGGAGTGAGGAATCGGGACGGATGAGCACTTGCAGCGGCGACGGTAGGGAGAGTGCCGATCGAGCGGGAGCAGAGGAGATGGAGCGGAGGGCGGATCGAAACCCTAGAGAGAGAGCGAGAGGGATGGAGTTTGGTTGGTTCCGGCGACAGCGAGAGGTGGCAACAAAAAATGACTGACTCGAGCTTTTAACTACAACGCTACAAACGCACTCATGCTCGCCCTTCCTTTTTCGTTTATTATTAGACTCTTCAGTCTTCACGACTGTGCAGTAAAAATAACGGCAATTTTTTTTTAACTAAACCGATTCACTGCAGCCACAAACCGTTTATTTTAGAACAAAAATTAAAAGAGCGACATAAATTATATAAATCGTGGAGAAAACAAGCACTATTTTTTTTGTAAAAAAAATATTTTTATTTAATAGTCACTATTGGGTAGTTATTAGAAAAATATTTCCTTACTTGCAATAGTATTATTGTAACAATTATCAATAATAATTGTTATAATTTATATAAGGTCGATTGTTCTAGGTATATTATTTGATTTATCAGTTTTTAGTAGTTATAATTATATTAAGTAATTTTGATGAATGACATTTAAATAATTTTAATAAGTTGCTAAAAGTTATTTTAATATAATAATGTTTGGAGTATACATTTAATCAGTAGTGATCCCTTGCCTTCCCAAAGTAAAAAATTTTCATCGTCCGTCAGGATAAATTAAGGAAGTACACATGATAATTTATCAAAGGGCATACCTAAGAATTAGAAATTACCAATTGGCGTACCATGGTTTCTATTTTACCAAAGGGCGTAGCCCTTTAAGTGAACTTCCTATTATAGTCCTCCTGCCACAAAATACCTTTTGTTATTCATATTTTCGAGACATCAGAACCACTTTAGCAGTAAATTAATATTTTATGGTTCGGATGGCCAGGTAGTCGAAATTTTCTCCATTCTCTCTCAGAGCAACAACGTAAATGATATTGTCAAAAGTGGAGGACATTGTGCGTGCCCTAGCGTGCTATAGTCGCGAGCTCATCCCTCGAATCCCTCCGCCCAACCAAAACCTAGGCAAGTATCGAAAGTGTTAGTGTGTGATCCTGAGGCGGCTTTAAGTGTTAACGTTGAAGTCCAGACTGCTCGGCACTATCAAAGGAGGGGTTAGGGTTTCTGCACGGTTGATTTATAATAATGGCAGGAAAAAGGTTTGTGGGTGGTTCATCCTCTTCTTCCTTGGCATTATCCACCAAGATATGTTAGCGATAGGCTTAGGTAAGAACAACATAGTTTGTGAAAATGTTTAAACTTATTTTTGCTGAATAAATTTGTAATGTATAAAAACTGTAGGGTTCAGATGACTTTGAACAAAAATTACATTGGTGCAGTGTTTTAGGCCACTTTAAACATTTTTTTCAAGCATTTGAAATTTTAAATGATCGATACATTGCGAAGATCAAAGAGTCGCCCTTCAGTATTTTCTTGGATATACAAGAATTCAGCATATCCGTGGAATTTTGGTTAATATATTTGAAAGTTGGGATTCAACCTCGCAAGTTTTTAAATTCTCAGGTAATAGTTTTAATTATGAATTGTAAACAATATCTATAGTAAGATAAAACTTGGATATAGATGGGCTTAAATGATTTATATTTGATAAATTTAAATGATTTCATTTCAGGTGAAATTCACTTAAGGCCCTCGGTAGGCCTGAAATGAATCATTTCAGGCCCACGTTGGGCCTGAAAGGAATTCATTTCAGGCCCACGTTCATTTCAGGCCCAACATGGGCCTAAAATCAAATCATTTCAAGCCCAACGTGGGCCTGAAATGAATTCCTTTCAGGCCCACATTAGCCCTGAAATGAATTCCTTTCAGGCCCAACTTCATTTTAGCCCCACGTTGGGCCTGAAATGAATTCCTTTCAGGCCCAACTTCATTTCAGGCCCACGTTGGGCCTTAAATGAATTCATTTCAGGCCCAAAGTGAAATAATTTGAAGCATATATTCTTGATGATAACTAAATATTTTAATTGTTTCAGGAGTACTGGTTGCGTTCACCAGACGAGATGTTGCTTGGTTACTGGGTATAGGGGACCGTGGTGTTTCGGTCCCTATTAATTCAACGAAAGCATCGGGTGACCTCTATCGTACTTACTTCTCAAAAGAAAAACAACCTACCAGAACAAGAATTGAAGAGTTACTTAAACATTATTCTAAAAGTGTTGAATCAGAGGATGATGTGTTATTAGTTTGTAAATTATATATTTTGTATATATTTATTTATATTTTATTTTCGTCTAGTACATATAAGGTCCCTCTAGGTCTTATAGATATAGTAGATGAATATGACAATCTTGATAGATTCAACTGGGTGGAAGCTATCCAGAAATTTTTATTTCCACAATTACCTAAGATTGGGGACTTATTTTCATCAACTCAGGGAAACCAGAGCATAGGGGTGAGTATTCGGTTAAAACCAAACCGAACCGAACCGAATAAATCGATTTTTTTAAAAAAATCGAACCGACCGAATTTCTTAATAAAAATCGAGAAAACTGAACCGATAAAATATCGGTTAATTCGGTTTTTAACCGAATTAACTGATTTAATCGAAATTTTAAAATTTTATTTGATTTTAATAAAAAATAAGATTTTTATTTAATTTAATTATATTTTTAAATAAAAAATAATTAAATGAATATTCTTATTCGGTTTAACCGAATTACAAAATTCAAAACCGAAAACCGAACCGAATTAACCGAAAACCGAACCGAATTTTGAGAAAAAAATCGAAAACCGAATTAACCGAACCGAATTTCAAAATTCGGTCGGTTCGGTTAATTCGGTTTTTCCAAATTTTTGCTCACCCCTACCAGAGCACCACCAGCCTCCCTTACCTAAAGGGATTTGTTGGGCTTTTGGCAGTGAGTAGAATTTTCTTGATAAATATAATAATATTTTGCTGTCATTAATGTAATTGTCTGGAAAACTTTGTGTAGACATGGTTTTTGGAGCATGTACCCATTCAAAACCCATACAATGTTGAAGGACCCCGAATAAATAAGTGGAGGAATATTCCTTCGCATATTAGTAGGGTGAGGGACCTTGTCAACCAAATCAGGTCTGAAGAGGTAATTATTCTAAACTGTGATCTATGTTAGTTTGATATAGAGGCAGTAAAATTTGTGTACTTGGTAATTGACAGGTGATCGTTGAAATAATTCATAACCTATATGAAAACACATTGTTTGAGAACCTTGATATTGGTGATGACATTCCACGGGCAATGGAGACATCACACAGAAGTTGTAAGGCTATGTGGTGAATGCATTCTTAAAGACAACATAATCAAGGAGCTAACAGAGGAGAATATATGTTTGAATGAAAGGGTTAAGGAATTAATTTCAATTATTGAAAAAAAAGGATGGAGGCTCAAGAAAGCTACCCTGTAGTCGTTCCTCTTTCTAATCCAGTATCTTGTAGAACAAGGAGAGGACGTGACTGAACTCGGTATGATTACAGGGATACTCCAATTGAGAGTCCAGTATGGTACCAGCTATTACATAAGGGGAAGCGGAGAAAGACAAAAATATCAAATGTCATGGACAAGGGAAAAAGGAAACTTAGTGAGGAGGATATGGATGAAGCAAGAGAAATCATTACTGTAATAGAAGTCATGTCTAAAGAAGATATAGAGGAGGAAAAAAGAAGGACCTCCGAACTAAACAAAATGAGGCAACAAGGCATTGATGTATGTGAGTTATTTTCATATAAATTACGTCAAATTTATTGAATTTAGTCATTAATTAGTTTGGTCAAAATTTTATCGATGTAGTTTGTGAAGAAGCATTTTATGAATTCGAAGAAGAAAAATCAAGAAAAAGAAGTGGGCTACCTGATAAATAAATTGGAGAACCTAAAGTAATTTATGAAACATAGTTTAGTTAATATATTTGGGTCGTTAATATATAATCTTATCAATTTACTTGGCAGGTTGACTAATGAATTTATCTGGGAGGATGCACCCTTTGCTTTGAATTTGCATTCATTCTTACAAATCCTCAATGGAGAGGTTTTTACAAAAGGCGAGGTCATTGATGCCTTCTGTAAAACTATATTTAGGAGAGCATCCATATGTGGTAGGTCATACAACAAGTCAATATATTGTTCAGCCTTCTTTACAGTAAGTGATGTAAATTAGCAATTAATAGATTGTAGAAGACCTAATATTATGATGTGGTTATTAATAATTTTAAGTATGCAAATTTTTAGGCTTCAATAAGATCATCATGAAAGTTTTCCTTGCAACAAATGATGAAGACTGATATGATAGAACAAGGGTTTAGATATATTTTAATACCTTTGTGCAGTGATAATACACACTTTCACTTGTTGGCGGTGGATACAAAAGCAATGACTTTCAATCATTTAAATTCTCTTGCTAGTGGCCGTAAATATAAGAATGATTTTGACTCAGCGGTGAGCTACCTACCTTTATTCATATATATGTTCATCATTTGGTCAAAAATGTCATTGAAATTCATGATATATTTTATAGGTAAAAGAACTTAAATAATATACTCGCGAGGAACTTACGACTATTCATCCATATCTACAAAGTTATCATCCCTTGGACAAATGGCCCTCCGTCAAACAAAAATGTCCCCAACAAGAACATAGGTAAGTAATTGAGGAAGAGTTTCAAAATTTTAAAATCATGAAAGTATTTTATAACCCCACTTATTGAAATCAGAAATACTGTTTGTTATTTTCAGCGTAGACTGTGCCTTCTTTGTGATGCAATACGTCCGATGTCTCCTATACGATGAGAAGATGGATTTCAAACAAGGAGATATGACGAAAATAAGATTTGATCTGACAGTTAATATTATGAGGGGCATGTATTGTAAAACATGAGACTCAATCACATGAAGTATTGTTGTAAAAAAAATCCTTTGCTGGTGATTGAGCTCCATTTGTATAGAAATTCTGTAATTTGTATGAATATAATTTATTGTCTTGAAAAACAAAACAATTGTGTGATGTTGATTCACATCGAGTTGCTGCAATGTTGTGTACCAACTGATACGGTAAGATAACATAACTCATAATAATTGAGACTAAGTTTGCACACCAGAAATAACATCTCTTTGGTTAACTCTAACTCTTTAGTTATCTCTAACCCACTGATGGATTTACAACACTCCTATTGCAACATAATTTGAAAATTTGACTTAATAGTCTCGAAGGAATTGAAATTTGGTATGCAATCTGTATTTAGTTAGTAAGATGGATTATGTCTACCATAAATTTAATAAACTTGTTTCAAATTATAAAAACTGTAAGAGTGTTTGGATAAAATTTAATAATTAAATAAAATGATAAGATTTGGTCACATCTTGTAGATAAATATAGAATTTTATTCTATAAATCATTATTTTATTTAAGACCCAAGGTGGGCCTGAAATAAAATGATTTCAGGCCCACGGTGGGCCTGAAATCACTTCAATTCAGGTCTAGCGTGGGCCTGAATAGCTTCATTTCAGGCCCAACGCGCCTTGAAATCAAGTGATTTCAGGCCCACCGTGTGCCTCAACTGGGACAATTTCAAGGTCTCTGTTAACAATAATATCCTTCTGATTTAAGTTGGTGGACAATAAATTTGTAGTTATATAGGTGTATAAATATGACTGTATCTTTCTGTCCTAACTGATACGTTTATAGAACAGAACTCATAATTATTAGTACTTAGTGTGCACATAAAAATCCACTAATATAGCTAAAAACCTCCTATTGTAAACTACTCCTATAGTATTGTGATATAGAATCATTAGATGTTTGGACACCAAAAATATCATCTCCTAGCTCTACCCTCTCTATTGATATAGGGTTTTCAAAAATTCAGATATGGTAGGTCCATCAGTGGGTTTTGCTCAAAACCCAGTGATATACCTAAACTACTCCTATAGCATTGTGATATAGAATCATTAGATGTTTGGACACCAAAAATATCATCTCCTAGCTCTACCCTCTCCATTGATATAGGGTTTTCAGAAATCCAAATATGGTAGGTCCATCAGTGGATTTTGCTTAAAACCCACTGATATACCTAAACTACTCCTATAACATTGTGATATAGAATCATTAGCTGTTTGGACACCAAAAATATCATCTCCTAGCTCTAACCTCGTTATTGATATAGGGTTTTCAGAATTCCAGATATGGTAGGTCCATCAGTGGGTTTTGCTCAAAACCCACTGATATAACTAAACCCACTGATATAGCATTATGATTTAGAATCATTCGATGTTTGGACATCAAAAATATCATCTCCTAGCTCTACCCTCTCTATTGATATAGGGTTTTCAGAAATCCAGATATGGTAGGTCCATCAGTGGATTTTGCTCAAAACCCACTGATATACCTAAACTACTCCTATAGCATTGTGATATAGAATCATTAGCTGTTTGGGCTCAATTGTCTTTTGATTTTGAGCTCAATTGTCTTTTGATTTTGAGTTTGTTCAGTTAATGTTCTGGTATTAATTAATTGCTCCTTAAGGTCTTGATTTTCCTTAAGGAGCTGGTTATTCCTAGATTCAGATGCAAGTAATTTTTTATTTAAAATGGAAATAATCTTAAAAAAATTTTCATTAACTGAATCTAAATATACCTTAGTCGAGTCGTCCGAAAAGAGTCCAATCTCTTGACTCGACTCGTATTCGGAATCTTCGTCGTGCTCCGAGTCTGACCCGGGTCCAGTTGCCATTAGCGCGAGGTAGCTTGTCTTCTTTGGTGGTTCATAGTCAGAGTCATCCGAACTCTCGTCCCAGGTGGCTTGAAGAGCCTTCTTCTTCTTGCTTTTCTTTGATTGGTCCTCCGTTTTGTAGGGACATTCATGTTTGAAGTGTCCTTTTCTGTTGCAACCGAAGCAGGTTATTTTGCTTTTGTCTCCATAACTGGTTGGCTTCATTATCTTTTGGAAATCTCTTTTCGAGAATTTGCTTTTCTTTTTGGCGAGGACTTTTCTTACTAAGTTAACCATTTGTTCCTCGTCATCTGAGTCTGAGTTTGACTCTTCTTCTGATTCTTGAATTTTCTTCTTCGACTTGACTTCTTTTGAAGAACCTGCAAACAAAGCAATTCCTTTCTCGGCCTTGGCGTTAGTTTGTTCGTGCAGTTCTAATTCACAGAATAGTTCATCTAAATTTATTTTGGAAAGATTCCTAGAAATTTTATAAGCATCTATGATGGATGCCCATAAAGAGTTTCTAGGAAAGGCATTTAGTGCATACCTTATAATATCTCTATTTTCTTGTTTGTGCCCAATGAGGTGGAGTCCATTTAGTATGTCCTTGATCCGGGCGTGGAGTTGGCTTGCAGACTCACCTTCCTGCATTTTTATGTTAAATAATTTATTCAATAACAAATCTCTTTTTGTTACCTTCGCATCTGAGGTGCCTTCATGCAGTTCAATCAGTTTGTCCCAAAGTTCTTTGGCAGATTCAGTTGGGCCGATACGGTTCAATTCCTCTTTGGTTAGTCCGCATTGGAGTGTGTTCTGTGCTTTGAACTCAATCTGAGCCCTTTTCTTCATTTCTAGGTTCCATCTGTCATGCTTCAGTAGTGCATTGTTTCCCTCGTCCATTGGTGGTTCGTAGCCAGATTGCACCGCGAACCATTGATCCATATCAGTCTTTAGGTACACCTCCATTCTTCGTTTCCAGTAAGGGAAGTCTTCCCCATTGAAGAGCGGAGGATGGGCAGTACTATATCCTTCACCTTGAGCCATCTGAAATAGACAACAACAAAAACACTTGTTCCAAGACTAGGTCTTGGATTAGTAGTGTGGTAGGAAAAGGAGAAGAAAGGAACAAAAAACGACTCGAAATGGTGTTGCCCAAATTCGAGTAAAATCGATAGAAAATATCTAAATTTAGGCAACAATACCTAATTTAGATCGTGCAGCGAAAACACAAAAATAAACGAAAAAGAATTGGATTTCCCCCGGCTCTTATGGTGGTTGCACCGATACAGAGCGAACTTGGCTCTAATACCACTTGTAGGACCGATGCACGTGAGAGGGGGGGTGAATCACGTGACTTTTAAAATCTTCGTTATAAAATCAGAGTCGATAGAAAATTGTATGATGCTTTTTATAACGTGCGCAGCGGAAAAATTAAAACGAAATGCGAAAGCGAAAAATAAAAAAAAATTACACGAGGAGTTTTACTTCGTTCGGAGCCTTCGCCGACTCCTACTCGAAGGCCCAGGTTCCTTGAACCTTTCCTGTGGGCAATCCACTAAAAACCTCTATCGACAAACTACCGATAGAGTGATTCGAATACAAGATTGGGCGGAAGTGTAACAGCCCTACACTTCCCCCTTAAATAATTTAAGTGCAGAAAAAAATTCGTTACCCAACACTTAGATTTATCTGAAGCAGCTTGGGTGTTGGGAGCGATCTTCCAGCAGCGGTCGGACAGCGTCGAGTCAAAGCACAAACCGCAGCAGAGGAGCGTGGAAGCAAGAGAGCGCCAAAGCTTGAACCAGAATCAAATTTTCTTATTTGTTAGAGGGCTTGCTTGCTTCTATTTATAGTGCCTCGATGCATGATCTTCTCAGCTCAAATTTTATCCATCAACAAGATAAAATAATTAAAAAAAAAGATAATGTTTCTATCCTTTGCTTCAATTAAGAAAATAATTTAAATAAAATATAAATACAGAATATTGAAAAGTTAACCGAGAGGTTTTATCCTCTTACAATTTTATTAATAATTTAAAAGGAGATTTTATCCTTCCAGCTAAGCTTTACGTGAGAATTTTAAGCATTAGTAGGGATAATTTTATTCTCTAAAAAGAAGGAAATACGAATAATTTAAATGATAATTTATCCTCCACCAAGGCTTTAGATAAGGAATAATTTTATAAAATTCAACTGCAAAATCTAATTAAATAAATTCTGTAAAATAGAGTTAATGCATTTAGAATCTAATTAAATAAATTCTGTAAAATAGAGTTAATGCATTTAGAGTTAATTAGACTCCGTCCAAACCTGGATAAAGATCTAACCAGGACTCAACCGATGTCACCAAAATGGGCCTAAGTTGGACCGCGCCTACAGTCCTAAAATAGGACCCGTCCTCACTGGTTCGCTCCTCCAGTGACTTACCTCACTTACCTCGTGCAGCTCTACTCAACTTCTTAACCCACCAGGTCTTCCTGCTAGGGCTCAACCACCCTGGTCTTTTTGCCAAATTTCAACCAACTTGGGCTTCAGCCAGTTGTCAGGCCCCGTGAACCCAACTGGACTTCTCGCCAGG
This sequence comes from Boesenbergia rotunda, assembly GCA_024364735.1. Taxonomy (NCBI): domain Eukaryota; kingdom Viridiplantae; phylum Streptophyta; class Magnoliopsida; order Zingiberales; family Zingiberaceae; genus Boesenbergia; species Boesenbergia rotunda. The sequence continues at coordinate 124,088 of JAGFNQ010008231.1, forward strand.
ACTCAACCACCCTGGACTTCCCGCTAGGACTCAACCACCCTGGACTTCAGCCTGGTGTCAGGTCCTAAGTCTTTCAACCCTGCACACTTAGTAAAGAGGTCAAAACCAAAAGCAAGTCTAACTTTAACCTATTTGTCATTCATCAAAACTCAGGTTTAACTATTAGTGCAAATTGCACCAACAGAACCTGTGTTTTGATAAATGACAAAGGGTTCAAAAGTTAAGTCTTATTTGTTATCTAACATGATGCTTAAGTGTGCAGGTTGAAGTCCTAGCAAAGGAATGCTAGCCACCTAGTGAAGGAATGCTAGGCACTGAAACCCTAAGTCCTGGCGAAGGACAGCTGGGCACCTAGCGAAGGGCTGCTAAGATACGAAGACCTAGCGAAGGACTGCTAGGCACCAGGCAAAGGATAGCCTGGGAACCAAGACCTAGCAAAGGACTGCTAGGCACCTGGCGAAGGACTGCCAGGATACGAAGACCTGGCGAAGGACTACTAGGCATCGGGCGAAGGACAGCTTGGTATCCAAGACCTGGCAAAGGACCGCTAGGCAAAAGTCCAACCGGAGGTGCCGGTGCATCAGGTAAACTCTCCTGAGAGGAGTAGGTGAGGACGCGTTCTCCGTCAAGGGAACAGTAGGCGTCGGTTCAACCTAGGGCTCCATTTTGGAGACCCAAAGTCAGAACGAAGACAGCTAAGGCTGTATAAAACTAACATATTACTGCTTTATATTATTTTGGACTAACCCTGAATGCAGGATCGAAGGAACGAGTGTCTGCAGCTCAGAGAGCCTCAAAGGAGCAAGGCAGAAGCTGAGCAGGGCACCCCCAGTGTCCCGGGCGCCCCCAAGGTGAATACAAAACAAGAAGAGCAAAGTACGCTTCGGATGTTCACTGGGCGGGGCGCCCCCGTGCTCCCGGGCGCCCCCAGTGCCCAGGGCGCCCCGCACCCAAGCCACCGAAGCAGATAACCCTGATCCAGCCGAGAAGCTCGCTGAAGAGGTCAACCAGGGCGCCCCCAGCATCCCGGGCACCCCCAGTGTCAAACCTCAGCCCTATTCGAGTGGGATAGAGGCTGACCGAGACAAGCTCGGATCGGGTGACACGTGGGGGGGCGCCCCCGACGTCCAGGGCCCCCCGAAGTGCTATAAATAGCACCCAACGCCAAGGCTTCTCAACAATCAATTCTTCCAACGCACCCACGCTCTTCTACTTCCGCGCTCTGCTCCGGAAACCTCCCGACTCGAGATACAAGCGCCGACAACGTCCCTCTGCTCAGAAAATACAATCTACTACGGACGTCGGTAATGAAGAGTCATCTTTAAGTTTACTGTACCATTTTCTGTAATACATTTTGTAAACTGGTTTTGCGCACATATAGAATTGCCCGCAGTAAACGGTCAACGACCATGGGCCTTGGAGTAGGAGCCGACCGCGACTCCGAACCAAGTAAAAGATCTTGTGTTCGCGTTTTGTGTTTATTTCTTCCGCTACGTAATTTCTCTAACTCTAATCCGAACGTTTTACGATATTCACCCCCACCTCTATCGTTTCTCTCGATCCAATAAGTGGTATCAGAGCGGGGAAGCTCAAATTTGGTGCAACCACCAGTTTGAGAATTTTTCAGATTTTCGTAAATTTATTTCTTATTTTTTTCGAATTCTTATCGTTAATCGAGACCGGTGCAACACCCCTCGATATTTAATTTTCTTTATCCCGCACTACTAATCCAAGACCAAGTCTTGGGACAAAATTTTTTTCTCTTATCTCTTTTTCAGATAAAATCCCTAATGGCCATGCAAGAAGGATTCAGCACAGCCAGACCTCCACTTTTCAGTGGAGAAGACTTTTCCTAATGGAAAAGTCGAATGGAGGTCCACCTGAAAACTCAGGTGGACATGTGGATAATCATCCAGTCCGGACTGGAGATTCCAAAGAACGCTGAAGGTGTACCTCAAACCTACATAGAGTGGGACACCGCTCTGAAACGGAAGATTGAGGCTGATGCAAAGGCGACCCAGACCCTCTAATACGTCTTAACAAAAGAGGAACTGAACCGGGTAGGTCCATTCAACAGTGCTAAGGAGCTGTGGGGCAAACTGATCGAGCTGCACGAAGGAACTTCAGATACTCGAATCAGCAAAAGAGATCTCCTTCTGAACAAGCTGTACACGATCAGGATGAACAACAACGAAACAGCAGCTCAACTCCACGCCCGAATTCAGGAACTAATGAACGGACTACACACCATCGGTCACAAGGTAGAAAACCGTGACCTAATAAGGTACGCTTTAAATGCTTTCCCGAGAAACACCTTGTGGGCATCTATGGTAGATGCATACAAGGTTTCAAGGGACTTGTCAAAAATTAAATTAGACGAACTGTTTTCTGAACTCGAATTACATGAACAGACTAACTGCAATCTGGCCGAGAAAGGTATTGCCTTTGTTGCAGGTAAAACTGGAAGGACAACCAAGAAGAAGCCTCAACATGCACCCGAGTCTGATTCAGACTCAGACTCAGAAGACGAAGAAGGAGATCGACCTAAGCTGGTCCGACTGGGCCTCGGACTACTACAAGGAATTGAAGAACCAAACCAACAGAAGAAAAGTCAACCGAAGAAAGGATGAACTAGCTGAACCCTCAAATGAAAAGAACAAGCCCAACGTGACCTGTTACGAGTGCAAGAAGAAGGGTCACTACAAGACCGAATGCCCCAACCTGAAGGAAACAAAGAAGATGAGGAAGAAGAAGGCACTCCAAGCAACGTGGGGCGAGTCCTCCTCCTCCGAAGAAGAAGAGGTCCCACAGTCGAACCTGCTCGCGCTAACCGCCTCAGAAGAAATCGAGACCGAGTCAGAATCGGAACAGGACGACGGCAAACTGACATTTTCAAAGGACGGCGAAATCAAGGTAAGTGGTTTTTCTAGAAGTCAGTTAAATGAGTTAATTTCTTATCTTTCTCGAGATTTGGCAAAAGCTAAACTCCGAGTCGAATCCCTTCGACAGGAAGTAAAACTCCTGAAAGAGGGAGCTGACTCTAGATCTTTAACCGAGAAGGTTCAAGAAGGAACCTCTAATCAAGTTGAAAAACTTGAGAAAGAGAACTCCTCCCTGAAAACTCAGGTTAAGGACCTTAGATCAGCTTTAGAACGATTCACCTCTGGTTCCAAGGGTCTTGACATGATTCTTGGAAAACAGAAATTAGTTCTAAATCGATCCAGACTAGGCTATAGAACCAAATCTAGACAAAGATCCTACTTTGCTGTACTGAACCAATCCAGACCTAAAGTTCAGGCATGGGTACCCAAACTATGCCTGAACAAACAAACTGGATCAAATCAATATTGGATCCCCAAGGACAAGATTCACATCTTGCCTAACCATTATCGTGGCTTTAGTCCAGGGGGAGCCAAATTGAAAACTATATTAATTGTTAGATAAAATTCAATCTTTGTTTACAAATTGCATGATTGCTTGTTTATTTAATTTCTGCAATTTACTATGTTTAGATTAGGAATGGTTAGACTAAGGACTGAACCAAATTAACTGAAATTTGAACAACATAGTATTGGGTGGCGGTGAGATGATAGTACGTTAGGGAAGCCAATTCTAATAAGGTCCAGTATACTCTACTTGGTCTCTTTAGACTGGTGAAACTAACCGAAGCTACCGATCCAAGACCCAAGCTAGTTAGACCAGAATTTTTCAAGAAATAGTTTTGAAAATGAAATTTCATTAAAAAGCTTTGTCAAGGAAAGGGTTGATGATCCAATAAGGCTACAGCCAAAGAAGGCCTAGTGCCTCACCAAGACCTGGAAGCTAATTTTTGAAATTCAAATTCAAACTATTCTTTGTCAAATTCGAATCTAACACAAATTTTCAGTTGATTGTAGATTCAAATATTTTTTTTCAAATTCAAAATCAATTGTTTTCAAAATTAAATTAAGTTTTTCATAATTTTTCAAAACAAATTAATTATAACTACCAAAACTTGTCTCACAAAAACTATAAGGCTAACGTGATTCATAACCCTAGATTGGGTGAGACAGACTAGGTTGTGAAAATCAATTTAGGCTATTCCTAATTCTAATTGGATCCAAATCAATAAAACTCTTTATGTGTAGGAACATAAAGATTTTGACCAATGGATATTGGATAGCGGTTGCTCCAGACACATGACTGGAGTTAAATTGAAATTCACCAAACTCAAGTCCAAGAACCTAGGCTCAGTGGCATTTGGCAACAATGCTACACTCAAGGTAATTGGGCCAGGTAATATTGAACTTAAATCTGACTTTATTATTAAGAAAGTACTTTTGGTTGAAATTTTTAATTTTAACCTGCTTAGCATAAGTCAGTTGTGTGATTCCGGTTATGTAGTTACCTTCAACAATTCTAACTGCCTGATTAGAAACCTGCAAGACTCAGGAACCATGCTTAAGGGCACCAGGAAAAATAATGTTTACACTATAAACCTACCCCTAGTACCTAAATATATGTTAACTCAGTTAGAACAATCAAACCTCTGGCATAGGAGATTAGGTCACACTAATCTGAGAATTATTTCAAAAGTCACCCAACTCGGCCTAATTAAAGGTATCCCTAAAATTAAAAATCATGAAAACTTAATATGTGAATCATGTAATCAAGGTAAACAAACCAGGTCTAGTCACAAACTAATCCAATCTGATCAAACTCAAACTACACTTGAGCTCCTGCACCTTGACCTATTTGATTCACATGGAGCCAAGTCACTAAGCGGAAACTGGTACTGCTTAGTAATAGTTGATGATTACTCCAGGTTTACCTGGGTTAGGTTTCTAAAGACCAAAGATGAAACCCTAAACCTATTCAATGAATTTTGTAAGTTAATTGAAAATCAAAACGATACTAAAATTAAAAGACTTAGGAGTGACCACGGGGGAGAGTTTGAAAATCAACGGTTCGAGGAATTCTGTAAGGTAAATGAGTACATACATGAATTTTCGTGTCCTAGAACCCCCAGCAAAATGGGATAGTCGAAAGAAGAAATAGGACCCTACAGGAAGCCGCTAGGGCTATGCTCAACGAATTCAACCTAGTCAACCAATATTGGGCAGAAGCAGTCAGTACGGCCTGCTACATTCAAAATAGGGTCCTGATTAACAAGCGACACAACAAAACACCCTATGAATTATACTATCATAGACTTCCAAATTTACACTACCTAAGGGTCTTTGGATGCAAAGTCCATATCCTAAACACCAAAGACTATCTAGGAAAATTCCAGTCTAAGTCAACCCCAGGCATCTTCCTAGGATATTCAACCACAAGTAGAGCCTATAGGGTTTACAACAAACAAACTAAGAAAATCGAAGAAACAACCAATCTAATATTTGATGAAGAAATTAACTCAAAACCTGACAATCCAAATCAAACTTTATCAAATACTGATCAAGAAGATAATGAACAAACTGTTGAATCTTTAGTTGAACCCATAAACGAGCTAACTATTGAACCAACTAATGAGTCAATTGAATCAACTATGGAACCAATAATTGAACCAACTCAACTAGTTGAATCAAATAGTGAACCAAACCGACCAGCCGGACCTGAGGCTGAACCAAGTTCCAGAAAAACCAAGAAACCCAGACTCAGTCACCCAACCGATCAAATTGTGGGTGATCCAACTCTAGGAGTCAGAACTAGGTCTTCCTACAGAAACCTTAGTCAGATAGCAATGATTTCAAAAATAGAACCTAAGACTATAGAGGAAGCCTTACCTGATCCTGATTGGATCATAGCTATGCAAGAAGAGTTAGCTCAATTTGAGAGGAACCAAGTCTGGGAACTAGTACCTAAACCTGAGGGCAAATCCGTCATTGACACTAAGTGGGTTTTTAGGAATAAACTAAACGATCAAGGAGAGATAGTTAGAAATAAAGTCTGCTTAGTAGCGAAAGGATTCAGCCAAGTAGAAGGGTTAGACTATGACGAAACCTATGCCCCAGTAGCTAGACTTGAGTCCATTAGGATGTTATTGGCCTTTGCATCCCACAAAGGATTTAAACTATACCAAATGGATGTAAAGTCAGCCTTTCTAAATGGATTTATTAAGGAAGAGGTCTATGTAGGACAACCCCCGGGCTTTGAGGACTTAGAAAGACCTGACCATGTTTACAAACTTACCAAAGCACTTTATGGACTAAAACAAGCACCTAGGGCCTGGTATGAACGCTTATCCACTTACCTAATCTCCAAAGAATTTAAACAAGGACAAATCGATTCAACCCTATTTATTAAAACTTTAGAAAAAGAAATCTTTATTGCCCAAATCTACGTCGATGACATAATCTTTGGGTCCACCAACTCTAATTATTTAAAAGAATTCTTTAAAATAATGGAAAATGAATTTGAAATGAGCTTAGTTGGTGAGCTCAACTTTTTCCTAGGGTTACAAATTAAACAAACTAGGGATGAGAACTATGTCCATCAATCCAAATATGCTAAAGAGTTAATAAAGAAATTTAAAATGGATAACTCTAAAAGCATAAGTACTCCTATGGCCACTAATATAAAAATAGATAGTGACCCTGATGGAAAACCAGTAGACCTTAAAATTTATAGGAGCATGATTGGAAGCCTACTATACCTTACAGCCAGCAGACCTGATATACTGTTCTCGGTAGAAATGTGTGCTAGATACCAAACCTGTGCTAAGGAAACGCACTTAGCAGCCCTAAAAAGAATATTAAGATACATTAAGGGCACCCTAAATGTAGGGATTTGGTATCCTAGGACCTCAACTTTTAAACTATCAGGATATTCAGACTCTGACTATGCGGGATGTAAGCTAGATAGAAAAAGTACAAGCGGAAGCTGCCAACTCTTAGGAAACAATCTAGTAAGTTGGTGCAGCAGAAAGCAACACTGTGTAGCTTTGTCCACAACTGAAGCTGAGTATGTTGCTTTAGGAGAGTGTGTAGCACAACTCTTATGAATGATGCACACTCTTAAAGACTTCCAACTTGACTACAATCAAACCCAAGTCTTCATTGATAATATAAGCTCAATTAATCTAACTAAAAATCCAATCCAACACTCCAGAACTAAACACATAGAAGTCAAACACCACTTTGTAAGGGATCATGTAGCCAGGGGTGAAATAGTCCTTAAGCATATAGACTCTAAATCCAACTTAGCCGACATATTCACTAAACCCCTACCTGAGTCTGAGTTCAGCTCATTAAGAAGGCAGTTAGGATTATGCTTAGTAGAATAGGTTTACTCTACTTTTGATTTTCTTACTGCTTTATTTGATTTGAAAAATCAATTTTTAAAACTGATTTACTTGATTTCAAAATCAACTTTTACTTAGTTTTATTTGAAAAAATACCCCTTCAAAACTAGGGTCTTTTTCGCAAATGGACTTAGCCTAGGCCCTAACCCTAGAACTGCATGCACCTATAGATTTAGAAGCCAGCATCTCACAAGCACCTTAGGATATTGTTGATTGATAACCTAGAATGAGTTGAGATGCTTAGGTCTTTGCCTTAATTCAAGATGCTTTAAGTCAGTGCATCTGCAGTAATTGGGGCACTAAATACAACTTAAACAGTAATCAAGTTAAGTGTCAAGTTTAGAAAATCTAACTTGAACAGTACACTTAACTCGACTAACCCTAGCAAAAACTACTGTTTATAACAGTTAGTAAGTAGCTAAATGGGTTAGACAGGTCCCTACAGAGATGATTTAAATTGGTTTGATTCAGTCTATCTTGCATTGGTTCAGTACAGCACACTAATATTTTTTTGCAATTTATTTATGCAACTTATTTATTTTTTTCTGCTATATTACTTTATTTTGATATATGGCAAAGGGGGAGAGATAGGAAAGGAGAGAAGGCTTTAAAATTTTTTTCAAAACCTTATCCTTTTTTCAAAAAGTACTTAATCTATCTGTTTTTCAAAAGTACTTAATATATTTTCAAAAAGTACTAAGCTTTTATTCAAAGATTTTAAATTAAACTTAAGCTACCTTTAAAATCTTTTTAAACTTAAGATGTCAAAAATCTCTTAAGTACTTTAAACTTAAGATTTCAAAATTTTATAAGTACTTTAAACTTAAGATTTCAAAATCTCTTAAGTACTTTAAACTTAAGATTTCAAAATTTTCTAAGTACTTTAAACTTAAGATTTCAAAATCTCTTAAGTACTTTAAACTTAAGTTCTCAAAATTTTCTTAGTACTTAAACTTAAGTTTTCAAAATCTCCTTAGTACTTAAACTTAAGTTTTCAAAATTTTCCTAAGCATTTAACTTAAGCTTTCAAAATTTTCCTATAAGTATAAATTTTCCAAAGTGCACAACCAAAATTATTTTGGAAAATATATCCTTAAAGTTGTTGTTGAAAATTGTTCTAAGTAAAATTAAATCCATCTTTAGACTTAGAATTTATTTTCAAAACCCCACGAACTTTTGAAAAATCTAGGGGGAGATTCCTTCCAGGGGGAAATTCCTTCCAGGGGGAGGAAACAAAATTTTGTTTTATATGCTCTGATTAACTTAACTTTTTGAACCGGTTGCCATAAATCAAAAAGGGGGAGATTGTTGGTACAGACAGCACCCAAGTCGAACCTGTGTTTTGATAAATGACAAAGGGTTCAAAAGTTAAGTCTTATTTGTTATTTAACATGATGCTTAAGTGTGCAGGTTGAAATCCTAGCAAAGGAATGCTAGGCACTGAAACCCTAAGTCCTAGCGAAGGGCAGCTGGGCACCTAGCGAAGGGCTGCTAGGATACGAAGACCTAGCGAAGGACTGCTAGGCACCAGGCAAAGGACAGCCTGGGAACCAAGACCTAGCGAAGGACTGCTAGGCACCTGGCGAAGGACTGCTAGGCACCGGGCGAAGGACAGCTTGGTATCCAAGACCTGGCAAAGGACCGCTAGGCAAAAGTCCAACCGGAGGTGTCGGTTGGCATCAGGTAAAACTCTCCTAAGAGGAGTAGGTGAGGACGCGTTCTCCGTCGAGGAAACAGTAGGCGTTGGTTCGACCTAGGGCTCCATTTTGGAGACCCAAAGTCAGAACCAAGACAGCTAAGGCTGTATAAAACGAACATATTACTGCTTTATGTTGTTTTGGACTAACCCTGGATGCAGGACCGAAGGAACGAGTGTCTGCAGCTCAGAGAGCCTCAAAGGAGTGAGGCAGAAGCTGAGCAGGGCGCCCCCAGTGTCCCGAGCGCCCCGAAGGTGAATACAAAACAGATGAAGCAAAAGAAGTGCTTCGGCAGCTCATGGGCGGGGCGCCCCCGTGCACCAGGGCGCCCCCAGTGTCCAGGGCGCCCCGCACTCAAGCCAATGAAGAGGATAAGACGTATCCAGCCGAGAAGCCCGCTGAAGGAGTCAACCAGGGCACCCCCAGCGTCCCGGGCGCCCCCAGTGTCAAACCTCAGCCCTATTCGAGTGGGATAGAGGCTGACCGAGACAAGCTCGGATCGGGTGACACGTGGGGGGCGCCCCCGACGTCCAGGGCGCCCCGAAGTGCTATAAATAGCACCCAACGCCAAGGCTTCTCAACAATCAATTCTTCCAACGCACCCACGCTCTTCTACTCCCGCGCTCTGCTCTGGAAACCTCTCGACTCGAGATACAAGCGCCGACGACGTCCCTCTGCTCAGAAAATACAATCTACACCGGACGTCGGTAACGAAGAGCCATCTTTAAGTTTACTGTACCATTTTCTGTAATACATTTTGTAAACTGGTTTTGCGCACATATAGAATTGCCCGCAGTAAACGGTCAACGACCGTGGTCCTTGGAGTAGGAGCCGACCGCGACTCCGAACCAAGTAAAAGATCTTGTGTTCGCGTTTTGTGTTTATTTCTTCCGCTGCGTAATTTCTCTAACTCTAATCCGAACGTTTTACGATATTCACCCCCCCCTCTATCGTTTCTCTCGATCCAACAACTAGTCCAAGGATCCACGTAGTGAGCACCACTTTTCACTATCGAAAAGTCTCCTTGAGGTGGAGAAACCTTTACAGCAAGATCTTCCTCTTTACAGATGCAAAAATAAGAGAGAGGAAGCACGAATCACTCTACACACGAGCAGCACTTCGTCACTGTACGGAACCGTACCGTGCATGTAAAAGGGTGCTCCTTTTATAGGTGAATACGACAGATTCACAATCTGTCTAGCCCGCACCAGTCGACTGCCCCTGGGGCAGTCGACTGACCTTGCATTAATTGCTAGCCAACGGCTAGCCAATGGCTAGTTTCGGGGGTATACCAGTCGACTGCCCAATTGCCAATCGACTGGTCCGAGGCTGTAAACTTTCTGTGGGTTTTGGCAGTCGACTGCCTCTGGGCCAGTCGACTGCCCTGCCTCCCAGCTCAGCTTCAGCCACTCCGAACCTTCTCCTTCACGTGTGCCTTTAGGTCTGCTCCCTTGGCTCGCCCCTTGAAGTCCTCTTCCTCTGGCTATCGTCCCTCGGATGCGCACGCAAGCCTTCCCTTGGCTTGCCTCCATGCCACCCTTCACGTGTGCCCTTGAAGTCCACTTCTTGGCTTACCCTTGGAGCTCTCCTCCCTCGGCTCTCGTCCCTCGGATATGTCCACCATGTGTGATTCTCCAGGTCCTGCAAACTCAATCACACACATCAAATACAACACAACACTCTAACCTTAAACATATTCAACCAACACATCAAAACCATGATCTTCCAATCATTTATGGGCTGATTGCCTCAACACTTGATGTCAATGTGAAATGTTGGTGTAAAAGAAACTCAACCTATTCAAACTGGAGAAAGAAGTGAAGGATCCAATAGATTAGTGAAGGATGGAGGTTAAGCACACAACTTCTAATGATCTAATAGAGTAATATGGAATACCCTTGAGAGATCACCTATGTGAGAAAGAAGTGGAGTCGCTTCGAAGAGGATTGGCGACATAGTTTTTAGAATTTCTCATAGAACTAGGCGTGTTCATGGCTAAGAATGAACACACTCATGAGAATTAAATTGTATAATAGAGTCTTGGGTGAGATATGTTAATGTTTACACAGACGATATAACAGTTCAAGAATATCGTGTCTACTATCAGTTTATAAACAAACAAATCTTCACGAGGGAAGGTTTAAAGGGTAAAACATTCATGTCCTATACTGGACTCAATTATTGAATGTTATCATATACCCTATTTCTATTCATGTGAGGAATTTGGGGAAATGCTAATAGAAAAGAGTGAGAGGAATGAGATTCCATTATGAATGAGACTTTAGTCCCATATTGGGAGTTTGAAGCATATTGGTTAGTTTATATTGTTGCACATGCATAAGTGATATGAACAAATGCATGGGGAGAACTCTCTCTCTCTCATGTATGGGTGCGCAACGGGGTGTAAATCCAAGACCCAAATTGCACTAAACCAAATTAACTCATGTGTGAGTATGACCTACGTGCATTGAATGTCGATGGGTCAGGGCAAAATTTGCACAAGTGGAATAATCAATATTTTCCTAAATGAATATATTTTTACTACCTGCTCAAGTGAATAACTGATTCATTAACTGGTGTTAATGGCATATTCGTAACCTCTCGAGTGAAACGATTAACATTTCGATCTCGGACGGTAATGGCAATAAATGACTTTTAATCAACCATTTAACATAGACAAAGGGGTCAGTGCTCCTATATAAGGAGGTGAAATCTTGAGCAGTTTATACACAAGCAAAGAAGATAATTTTCATGCACTTTCATTCCCCAAAAACTTCGCTCCACCGTGTACTTTTCACTCGGCGATTTTCCCATGGTAGTACTTAGGTACATTCTCAGTTTCTCATGAACCACCCATGTTTGGTGGCAATTGCGGTCTGCCACTGTATCTTGGGAAACAGATGACTCATAACAACCTCGAAGCACAGCCGGAAGTGAGACGAATCTGTTTTAAGAAAATTACATCACACAAGCCTCGATAACTCTTTATCAACTCTGGAGTTAGGAATCTTCACTTGAAGTCGGGAGTTGGGACTCGGTACTCGGCATTCGGACTCGGCAATCGGACTTGGCATTCGGACTTGACACTTAGACTTGGCATTCGAGAGTCTGCACTTGGCACTCGACATTCAGACTTGGTACTTAGATTTGGCAGTCTAGAGTCGAGCGTTTGCACTCAACAGTCGAGAGCCTGCACTCGGCACTCTGACTCTGGAGTCGAGAGGCTACAATCGGACTCGATAGGCGTGAGTCTACACTCAGACTCAGCAGTTGACTCGGCACTAGGACTCGGGAGTCAGGATGCTACACTTGAACTCGACAGTCGTGAGTATGCACTCAGACTCAGTAGTCGAAAGTCTGCACTCAGAGTCAAGAGTCGAGCATATAACGCAACCTAGTTCCAGCCAACTCAGTCATCCTAGGTAGCTCTTTCCAGCTTGACAACATGAAATTACCAATTCAGGTCACTCAATAGATATGTTTGATTTGATTTATAATTTTAATTCAAACTACTTCCCCTCTATCTCCAGCAAAATTATCCAACAAAGATAACTCAATTTTCAACTTCCCCACAAGGTATAAGATTTTGCTTGCACTTTCTAAAATGCCACCATTAATTGTTGTCTCTCGATCTTCGAGACAATGATTTAATGATTAAGTTCTTTCACGGATAATCAAGGGATGTAAAATTTTAATCTCAATTGTGGCGCATTACAGGATGTTCCAGAAGGAATAGACATCGACGGCTAGTCAACAGAGTTCAGCCCACGAGGATGATGATGAGAGAGGAAGAACTCCCACCCTGTGAGATTAACACGAGCGTTAATGGGAACATGTCGGAGATTGTCCGGCGGAGCCCACTCCAACGCTCAAGTCAGTACGAGAGTCTCTAAGATAGAAGGAAATAAGGAGAAGTATGTGTAAGAATGAGTCTAACCCCCTTACCTGGGGGTTGGAGTACCTTTTATACCTGAGACGACAGTCACACGTGTCCCACGTCCCCTCAATTATCGGTTATTGGATAATCCTTGTAACATTCCTGGCGGCAATTAAATACAGGCCATTGTGATGATCAAGGCTTTAATGGCCGCATATTATGGGTTATGCTTATCCCATAATTATTGGTGATAATTATCCGCAGATCCGAAGAAAGGAGATGGTTACTTGAGGTCGGGCTACCGGATAGCATAATCCTTGGGCTCCGCTACCCCGAGGTGATCTTGAGGTCCTTTGGCTCGGGGGGGTCTCGGACATCCGTCTTCCCGAGGTGATCTCAGGTATGTGTCCTCCTGGGGCGATCTCAAGAGTATGTCTGCCCGAGGTGGTCTCGGGAGTTTACCTTCCTGAGGGGGTCTCAGGAGTTAGAGAAAGTGAGTCGTCCAGAGTAGGTGGATCTTATCACATAGCTTCTTCAGTCCACGTGTCAACCACGGGGTGCTCAACCCCATCACAAGTCCCTCCCTTCAAGTCTAATCGAAAGAAGTGTGGCTGACTGATTAGACTAGTGGTGTAACGAAGAAGCTATGTTATGGTGGGTCCCTACACCCATTACTACTTCATTGGTGGCACGTTGGGTCCGAGGAATCGAAATATTCATCCCGAGGTCCAAGGCAATTCTTTTTTGAATTAGTCTTCCAAAAAGGCTTCGACAATTTTTAAGGCACAGCAATGATAGTCGTCCATCACCCATAAAAGTGTATGTAGCCCTTTAATGGTGACAAAACCCACTCGTGAATGCGCCTTCGCCACGTGCCCTAACTTCTCTCTTCGCGATCTCCTGCTGACATGCATGGCTCCGGCTGACATGTGCGGCAGGCTCACATCAAACGGCTGCTTGGTGATGCCTCGATATAGTTGTCCTTTGTCGTCAACGTGTCCTGCCCCCATTGTACACACACAGGCGGCTTCTCCCTTATAAAAAGGGGAGGCGAAGATGTTCGTCCACCTTCCATCTTCATCGCTTAGCATACCTCATCCTCGTCTTCTTCCCTAAGGACTCATTCTCACGCGTAAGTCTTCTGCTTCCTTCTCGTCTTCTTCCTTAGGAGACATGGGTAAGGAGGGCAAGAAAGACCAGGGTAGGAGAGGGGTTCAGGAGGAGGGCTACCAAGTGGAGTGGTACGAGTCCGCCGCTTCTAGAATAAGGCCGGATGGCGATGGTTATCCCTAGGGTGAACCAATCGCTGGTAGAACCTCCTCTAGGCTTCTTTACCTTCTTCCTAGGACAGGTAGAATCAAGGCTTCGTTTCCCTATTCTCCCTTTCTTCATGAGTATCTCCTCTTACTTCGACATTCCTCTCCACTAGATGGCTCCCAACGCCTTTGCTCAAATGGGGGGGGCGTACATCATCTTTAAACTCTTCGACATTCCCCTAACCCCCCGCCTCTTCCATTCCTTCTTTGTTCCGATTGGCTCACGAGGGGCATTCAGCGTTACGGTGCACCCCAGCCATAGCTTCTTAGGAGGATTCCCTTCTTCCCATAAAGGGTGGAAAGAGCGATTTTTCTTCATCTGACTACCCCATCGTCCCTTCAGCTCCCATCGCTAGATGGAGAACCTACCTACTCCCCCTAAACTAGGGAACATTCAACAGGATCCGGCTTACCAGTGAGGTAGGAGCCTTTTGTCTGGCATGGAGTTCAACGGCCCAAGTCTGGTACATAGTGACGAGCTCATGTACCAGGCGGGCCTCAACCCTAAAGTCACCCATATCAACCCCAACCTCAGAAAGTTTGTCTTTGCTGTCAGTGTCCGTTAATTCTAACTGATGATCCATTACTTGTTTGTTACAGAGAAAATCATGCTCTCGAGGGCGATGAACCGGTCATCAAGTGGGATGAAGGCGACAAGGAGGCCCTGGATCCCCCTCCAGCCCCTCTCGCCTCACCCTCAGCCTTAGCCAATGCCTCGGAGGAGACTGTCGAATCGTCCGACGAGCACGCAACGCCGGGGCGAATAAAGACTCCTGCCATGTCGTAGACAACTGCCGACCAAGGGACTCCGGAGAGTTGTCTATCGATCCGGAGACCGAAGTCCCTTTGGAGACCGACCCGCCTCTCGTTAACATCCATACGGGAGAGGCTACGGAGAAATCAGCGTCTCCCGCGTGACCCGCAGCTGCCTAAATTCTCCAGGCGGCAAAAGAGGAAAGTCCCGAAGGATTGCGCGCTGAGACAGAAGAGGTTGTGCCGCCTCGATCCCAACAATCTCCCCTCCATCCCTGAGGAGGGTATCCCCATCTCTGATGATGAGGACACTGTCTCCCCGTCTCTGCATTTCCAGCAGGTTACTACTCCAGAGATAGGGGATCAAGCCCCCAGCCCTCCCCGGTCGACTCTTCCAAGGCCCCTAAAGGCAAGCAAGCTTTGCCTGCCCAACCTCATATGCAGCTCAACGACCTACGCAAGAGGCTTGATGCATCCTTGGAGGCGGCTGCGCAGTCTCCCCCCCCCCTGGTGCAGTTTAAGGAGGTCCCTACCAAGGGCCTTTCTTCCGAGGGGGCCTCCAGTTCCGATGAGAATGACTTCGACCCCTCCACCGTGCCACCTAGAGCTCCTACCGTCCAGCCACTCCCCACGCTTAGAGACTCCTTACCCTCTGTGAGTTGAGCCGACACCCCGAGGAGTCAAGGAGTCTTGGGAGGGGATGTCGTGCGTGTCTTTGTCGGGCCTCTCACCACCCTCCATGAGTCTCTCTTGAAGGTAAGTGTTCCCGATTTTATAGATGACTTCCCTTTATGTTTTATGACTCCTTTACACTATAACAGGCTGCTCAAGACTGCCTGACGACCGGCCGCCACTTGTACTCTTGGCGGGAGGTTGAGGCCCTGACCCGCCGAGCACTAACAGCGGAGGCTGACGCCAACCATGCCCATAGAGTGAGACTCATGCAAGCGGAGGTCAGCCGAGCTCTCCGAGTGAAGGTGGAGATCAGCTGGAGTCCCTGCTGGCTCTGGAGTCTTCCCTACATAGTTCCCGCCGCAGGGAGCGGTTGATGTCCGAGAGAGCAGTGGCCCTCATGGACAACCTGCTCAAGATGACACAGGAGCGGGACCAGTTTCAAGCCAAGGAGAAGAAGCTGCCAGGGATGTCAGACTCCTGGAGACCTCGGCTGGAAAGTTGAACGAGCGCATCAAAGACCAAGTGCACCAGCAAGCCCAAAAGGAATCAGACATCATGGCGACCGTTGATCGCTTGACCGACCTCGAGGAGGATGTGGCCTAGGCCCGATCGGAAGCCTTGGCCACCCCAGAGAGACTCAAAGAGGCCATGGAAGACTAGGATAGAATGTCCTCTGAGGTGGCTCAGCTACAGATTGCCAAGGAGGCAGCCGAGGCCGAACTGTGCAATTTCAAGGTTGCCGAGGCATCCCGTCCAAAGGAGGCCGAGGCGGAGTTCAAGGCCAGGTTCCTAGATTCTGACGAGTTTGGCTATATCCTGGTGGGCCAGGTAATGAAGCATCTAAAGCAGGCTTCCATGGGACCATCGATCAATTACGGAAGGCCAAACTCTTGCAACCGGACGCTGACTTGAGCTTCATGAGCATCGGTCGGGTCTGGGAAGAGCTTCCACCTAAAGACAAGGAGCTGTAGATAATATAGAGCTCTTTTACAACCCGGGCCTTGCCTTTTTGCTTTCTTGCTCTTAGTAACTTTTTCGTTTTTTCTAATTTAGTCACTTTGACTGTAATGAAAACTTTGCTTGGCCTACTGTGTGAGTATCTTGTCTTTTTTTCTCCCTATGCATTATTTCTCCTCGACGTGAGGGGGGCATGATCTGAAGAATAAGTGTTCTTCCCTAGCTCGAGGAGCGAGTGTTGGGATCGATTCCGTACGCTAGAGAGGGGGTGAATAGCGAATTCTCGGTTCTTTTACCTACGTTGTTAGTTGCGCAAGCGGAATATATAATACAAATGAAACTAACAACAAAGAACAATGCTAACAAACTGATTTTACTTGGTATCCACCCCGGACGGGTGACTAATCCAAGAATTCGTCGGTGGATCACTCCCCGGATAACCTCCGGCTAGCCCTTGTCGCTCCTTGTGGGTGGAGAAACCTCACCACAGCACCTCAACGACTCATGAGCACCAAAGGCTACTAATCCACTCTACCCAAGCAGATTTCGCCAAGGGTCTCAGCCCAAACCGAGTTCTCTTCAAATAGAACTCGGGCTGGAAACCCTCGCTGGCAATCGACTGCCCCCACTCAAATTCGACCGTTGACAGCCCCAACATTCGAATCCAGCTATACACCAGTTGACTGCTCCCAGAGCAGTCGACTGGTCCAGGGCCAAATACATTCTGTGAGTTTTGGCAGTCGACTGGGCAATCCCCAGTCGACTGCCCAGCTTACAACAACACTCCAACTCACTCCGTTGACCCTCCTCCACGTGTGCCTTCAGGTCCACTCCCTTGGCTTGCCCCTTGAAGTCTTCTTCCACCGGCTATCGTCCTCGGATGCACACGCAAGTCCTCGACTTGCCTCCATGCCACCCTTCACGTGTGCCCTTTGGAGTCCACTTCCTAGCTTGCCCTTGGAGTCCTCCTCCCTTGGCTCTTGTCCCTTCATGACTTGCTGACTCTTCACTAACAGCCTTGACTATTGCCTTCGCGCCCTCTTCATCTTCGGCCCTCATCCCTCAGATGCACACAAGCCTCCAACTTGTCTCCATGTCATCCTTCACGTAAGCCTCGAAGTCCACGCCCCTCAGCTCATCATCCCTGCACTATCAAGGTCCCTCGGGTGCACACAAGCCTCCAGCTTGTCTCCATGCAACCCTTCACCATACTGAAGCCGTCCAGCCAAGTCAATATGTGTAAACCTGCAATCCTGCACACTCAATTACACATATTAGTACACAAGGAAATCCTAACTTAAACCCTTTGCCCAAACATCAAAACTCATGATCACTCCGGATCATAGATTGCCTCAACAGTGAGGACGCTGGAGAGCAATCATTCAGTCTAAGGAGCAGATGACCCCTAGGGAGGCCCCAAGCGAAGCTGAAGAATGAGCATACAGCCTGAAGAGCCTACGACCGAGAGGGAAACACTGAATTCAAATTGGCAAGTCGGGCAGACCGAGAGGGAGGAGCTATAGTAGTTGTATCTCTTTGTTTTTTGCTCTGTTGTTTGAGAGTGTAACTACTAAAAGTAAATCAAGATTCTTAATGGAAAATTGTTGTCCCTTTCTCTTGTGTGCTCAGAGTCTTTCTTCTTTTAATCTATAGCTCCTGGTGAATTCACACGACCCACTTTTACTTTCATAAGCGAGATCATTTTGTTTCTAGCCACGGACCAAGAGGTCACCAGCATAGCAAGTATGTTATTTAGCTCAAGAACTCCATAGCTCGGGGGTCGTCTAGTGGCTACAACTCAATGCAAGTCCTCGCCGGATAGCCACAAATAAACGATCTCTACCATGTTCTTCTAACCCGCAGCTCTTGGTCAGGCCTCGGCAGCACCCAAACCAAGCCTACTCACCTTGGGCATCCGCAGCACCGCTAGGTAGTAGGGTTTTACAGCTCTTGGTCAAGCATCCGCAGCACCCTGACCAAGCCTACTCACCTTGGGCATCCGTAGCACCGGAGATAGTAGGGTTTTACAGCTCTTGGTCGGGTATCAACAGCACCCAGACCAAGCCTACTCACCTCGAGCATCCGCAGCACCATGAGGTAGTAGGGTTTTCTAGCTCTTGGTCAGGCATCTGGAACACCCAAATCAAGCCTACTCACCTCGGGCATCCACGGTATCATGAGGTAGTAGGTTTTAACAGCTCTTGGTTGGGCATCCGCAGCACACAGACCAAGACTACTCAGCTCGGACATCCGCCAGCAAGGTAGGGTTGACACTCTGGTTCCGCAGCACCCAGACCAAGCTTACTTATCTCGGGCGTCTGCAGCACCAAGAGGTAGTAGGGTTTTATAGCTCTTGGTCGGGCATCCCCAGCACCCAAACCAAGTCTACTCACCTTGGGCATTCGCAGCACCACGAGGTAGTAGGGTTTTAACAGCTCTTGGTCGGGCATCCGCAACACCCAGACCAAGCCTACTCACCTCGGGCATTCGCAGCACCATAGGTAGTAGGGTTTTGACAGCTCTTGGTCGGGCATCCGCAGCACCCAGACCAAGCCTACTCACCTCGGGCATCCGCAACACCACTGGGTAGTAGGATTTTGACAGCTCAGGTCGGGCATCAGCAGCACCCAGACCAAGCCTACTCACCTCGGGCATCCGTAGCGTTGCGAGGTAGTAGGGTTTTGACAGCTCTTGGTCGGGTATCCGCAGCACCCAGACCAAGCCTACTCCTCGGGCATCCGCATCACTGCGAGGTAGTAGGGTTTTGACAGCTCTTGGTCGGGCATCTGCAGCACCCAGACCAAGCCTACTCACCTCATCCGCAGCACCACGAGGTAGTAGGGTTTTACCAGGCAAGTATTCGGTGTCCTTCGAGTAATATTTCATTTGCTCCTTTATTTATTGAACTGCAAGGCAGTGCCAACAAAAATAAAAGTTTTATGCAAACAACTCAACATCTCACCGAATACGATAAGGGCGGAGATGATTGGCATGTCATGGCCTCTCCAACCCCTTTCCTTTGTCATCTTCCAGATAGTAGCTGCCTCCTGTGAGCTTTCTAGTGATGATGTAGGGTTCGTCCCACTGAGGCTCTAGCTTCCTCGGGTCACGACTGGTTTGATCCTCTTCCAAACCTTGTCTCCGACTTCAAAGCTGTGGGCGATTACCCGGTGATTGTAGGCTTGCTGCATACGACGTCAGTACGCTTCCAACTGGGCTACTGCTTTATCCCAGACCTCTAACATGAGATATAGGTCAATCAGCCGCTCTTGGTCATTGTCCTTGTTATAGTGTTGCTGTCGGATGCACTCTTCACCTACCTCCACCGGAATCACGGCCTCGGCTCCATACACCAATTGAAAAGGGCTATGGCCTGTTCCTTCTTGTGGAGTGGTACGGTAGGACCACAAGATACTGGGGAGCTCCTAGACCCAGCTGCCTCCGACGTGATCTAGTTTTATCTTGAGTCCCCTGAGGATTTCCCAGTTAACGAGCTCCGCTTGTCCATTGCCCTGAGGGTATGCGACCGATGTTAAGGCTTGGCAAATGGCTAGCCCCTCGCACCATTCTTTGAGTTTGCACTCGGTAAACTGTCTTCCGTTGTCCGACACCAGCTTGTGGGGGATGTAATATCTGCAGACAATATCCATCCATAGGATCTTCATTACCGCAGCCTCCATGATATGTGTCAGAGGTTCAGCTTCCACCCATTTGGAAAAATAGTCCACGAGGACTAACAGTAACATCTTTTACTGTGGTCCGATGGGAAATGGGCCTATAATGTTCATTCCCCACTGATCAAATGGGCAGGACACTGTGGAGACTCGCAAGGGCTCGGTCGGTCGATGAGTTACATGCTCATGTCTCTGGCAGGTTTCGCATCCGGCCACGAACTTGAGAGCGTCAACCTATAGAGTGGGCCAAAAGTACCCTGCCAAGAGAATCTTCCTAGACAGAGACCTTCCCCCAATGTGGCTTCTGCAGATGCCTTCATGTATCACCCACATCACATAGTCAGCTTCCTCTGGCCTGACACATTTAAGGAGTGGCCAGGCAAAGGCCCTCCTGTATAGCTGATCTCCGACCAATGTGAATCTGGCAGCCCGGTGGTGAAACAATTGGGTTCCTTGATCCATGCTTGGAGCATTCCCGCAGCGTAGAAACTCCACATATGGATCTCTCCAATCGGCTACGATGTCGCCTTCTGCCTTCTCTCCAATCTGCGTTACAATCTCTTCTGGGGCACTAGGTTCATCTAGTTATTTGGTCGAGATAGATCTAGCCAACCTGGCTAGTTCATCGGCCTTGACATTGTCTATCCGGGAGATCTTCTGCAAGATAACCTCCGGGAAGGAAGCTTTCAGCTGCTCATAGAGAGCTACATACCTCTGTAGGCATTCACACCTGATTTTAAATTTGCCTTTTATTTGCTGTGCCACCAGCTGAGAGTCCGAATGTACAACGACCTGAGTAGCTCCCACATGCTTGGCTACTTGCAAGCCTGCTAGGATCGCTTCATATTCAGCTTCATTGTTGGTGGCTTTGAAGTAGAGCCAAATAGATAAATGTAATGTATCCCCTCTAGGGGAGACCATTAACACCCCGACTCCGCTTGCCTACTGTTGGAAGACCCGTCTACATTGATCTTCCAAACTCCTTTGGCCTCGGGCTCTGGGATAGTCTCAAGTATGAAATCTGAGAGAGCTTGTGCCTTGATAGTGGTACGAGGCTGGTACTCAATATTGTATTCGCTTAGCTCTGTCGTCCATTTGATCAGCTGACCTGAAGCTTCAATATTGGTGAGGACCTGTGCGAGCGGGCTGTTGGTGAGAACCATGACAGGATGTGCTAAGAAGTATGGCCTTAGCCTTCGGGCCATTAAGACCAAAGCATAGGTCAGTTTCTCCATCGTAGTGTACCGCGTCTCGGCATCCTTTAGGAGATGTCCGAAGAAGTATATGGGATATTGCACCGTGCCTTCTTCTCGAACGAGCATAGAGCCCACCGCTTGTTCTGCTGCAGATAGGTAGACAAATAATGTCTCCCCCTCCACTAGCTTGTAAAGGATGGGGAGCTCGGCGAGATAGGCCTTCAGATTGGCAAATGCCTTCTCACACTGGTCATCCCAGTTGAGTTTGACTGTCTTTCTTAGAATCTTGAAGAATGGTAGGGTACTATCTGCAGACTTGGAGATAAACCTGGATAGAGTTGTGATTCTACCATTCAGCCGTTGTACTTCCTTGAAGTTGCGAGGGGATGGAATATCCAGAATAGCCTTTACTTTTTCTGAATTAACCTCGATTCCCCTCTCTGTCACCATATATCCCAAGAACCGACCACTCTTCATCCCGAACAAGCACTTAGTAGGGTTCAACTTCAACTTGTTGGCCCTCAGGGTGGCGAACGATTCTTCTAAGTCAACTATCATGTCCTTTCCCTTGTCGGTCTTGACTAGGATATCGTTCACGTACACTTCGATGTTCCTCCCAATTTGATGCCTGAAGACCATGTCCATCATCCGCTGGTAAGTTACCCCAGTGTTACGCAATCTGAAAGACATGACATGATAGCAGTACGTGTCATCTGCACAAAGCTGACTTTCTCCTGGTCTTCAGGAGTAAGAGGAACTTGATAGTAGCCTTGATAAGCGTCCAACAATGAAATGAAATCATAACTGGCCGTAGAATCTACCAACCGATTATTCGAGGCAAGGGGTAACAATCCTTAGGGCAGACTTTATTTAAATCTCGAAAATCAATACAGACTCGCCATTTACCCATGTCTTAGGGACAAGGACTACATTAGCTAACCAGGTCGGGAATTAAACTTCCCTTATGTGCCCAGCTCTTAACAGCTTGTTGAATTCTTCTCTGATAGTCTTGTCTGTTGATGCAGTCTGACCCTGATTGTTGTTTTGGTGTTGACACCGATTTAAGTTTTGATTTAAGTTTGGTTGAGCGAATTTGGGTTAAGTCCTGGTCGGGGACTGGGCATGAAACCCTGGTGAGTGAAGCCAGGTTCTAGCTTGGGAAGCTAGGTTGACTAAAATCCCGATGAGTGAAGCCGGGTCCTGGTGAGTGAAGCCAGGTGATGGAAAACCCGGTGAGTGAAGTCGGGTCCTGGTGAGTGAAGCCAGGTGATGGAAATCCCGGTGAGTAAAGCCGGGTCCTGATGAGTGAAGCCAGGTGATGGAAATCCCGGTGAGTGAAGCCGGGTCCTGGTGAGTGAAGCCAAGTGATGGAAATCCCGGTGAGTGAAGTCGAGTCCTGGTGAGTGAAGCCAGGTCGCCAGGTGATGGAAATTTCGGTGAGTGAAGCCGGGTCCTGGTGAGTGAAGCCGGGTCCTGGTGGTGATGGAAATCCCGGTGAGTGAAGCCGGGTCCTGGTGAGTGAAGCCAGGTGATTGAAATCCTAGTGAGTGAAGCTAGGTTGAAATCCTGGTGAGTGAAGTCGGGTCCCGGTGAGTGAAGCCGGGTGACCGAAACCCTGGTAAGTGAAGCCAGGTCCTAGCTTGGAGGGCTAGGTTGAAGTCCCAGTGAGTGAAGCCAAGTCCTAGCTTGGAGGGCTAGGTTGGATGAAACCCTAGCTTGGAGGGCTAGGTTGGAGCCCCTGGATCGGTCTGGTGACCGATAGGGAGTTGGCACGGTGCTCCTTCGTGGATCGGGCTGGTGACCGATCCAGCGATGACTGATCGGTCTGGTGACCGATCAGGGAGTATGCGTATCACCCATTGCTTGGCTCCTGATCGGTCTGGTGACCGATCAGGGAGCACACAGTGAGGTTGAGTTCCCCTGCTGATCTGCTCCTGATCGATCTGGTGACCTATTTGAATCACTGTGCAGATCGTTCTAGAGAACGATCCAGCGTCTCAAGTTCCTCACTATGATCGATCAGGACAGAGCCTGATCGGTCTGGTCATGACCTGATCGGTCTGGTGACCGATCAGGCGGCTCCCTGATCGGTCCGGTGATCGATCAGGAGGCTCCCTGATCGGTCTGGTGACCGATCAGGAGGTTTGGACTACGAAGCTCAGAAATCGACCAGCAAAGGAGTGGATCGGTCTGGTGATCGATCCACAACCTGGGATCGATCTGGTGATCGGTCCAGGAGAGTCCCAGAGAAATCGCGATTTCTGATTGAGCGTTGGGGACCGATCAGGACGGAGCCTGATCGGTCTGAACCCAGCCTGATCAGTCTGGTGACCGATCAGGAGGCTCTCTGATCGGTCCAGTGACCGATCACTTTAATTCAAAATGCACTGTTAGACGCTCTGATCGCGTCTGAACGTATCCGATTCTCTGCGCTTAATCTCTGATGCTTGATTTTGTGTTTAATATACTGCTCTAATGATCTGATTAAGCTACAAGTGACAGGGAAGGATTCAAACATTCAAGGAGAGTCAAAGGTGGCCTTTCCTTGGAGCAGGTTTGTCCGTTTTCCATCTCAGGTTGCAACGGCTGGAGCTGCAGACTGGAGCTACTGACTGGAGCTTGGCTGAGGGAAGCTCAGGGAGTCCAGGGAGAGCTCAGTGGTAGCTGGCGTTGGCAGATAAGCAGCTGGAGGCTGCTGTGAGATGGTGTCACCTGTGCTCAGTGGAGAAACAAAAGGGCGTAGAGGAGAAGAGCAGAGTAGAGTTGGCTGAAACGCTCTTCTGGCTTGAGTTTTTGCTACGCATTTGTGTTCTCCACATCCTTACTTGTGTGTTCTGTGATCCCATCATCTTGAGCAAGCATCTGTAATCAGTGAAGCAACCGTCCCTTGCTTGAGCACTTGGAGGAAGGAACAAGAAGCTTTGAGTCCGACAGTGAGAAGACACGGAGAAAGGGTTCTTGCGTGAGATCGTCGCTGGGTGGAGCTCAGGAGAAGCTTGTTGTGTTCTTGTCTGTGCTAAGTTCTAAGTAAGATCTTTCTTGTGTTTCATTGTGCTTAAACTATATCCTTGATTGAAACGCTGTGGTGAGGTTACTCCACCGAGAAGGAGGTTGCTTTCTATCCAGTGTTCACCGGGGCTTGATCTGTCGACGATTAAGGGATCGCCCACCTTACGGGCACGCCAAGGAGTAGGGGCAAGTTATCCCCGAACCTTGTAAACCCTCCTTGTTAGCGATCTTGCTAGTTGTGTTAGTTTGCTTTTGTTTTCTATTTTTCTGCATACTCTGTTTTTGCTACTTCCGTTGTGCTACTAACAAATCGAAGTGCAGAAATTCACTAAGTGTTAAAGTCCAAGTATTTGGCTATATTCACCCCCCCCCCCTCTCTAGCCATCCGGGTTCCAACAAGTGGTATCAGAGCTTGGGGCTCTGTTCATGGCTTAACATCCGAGAGCTTACAATATGATGGCTATGGGAGGAGAAGGTTACAGCACAAACAGACCTCCATTCCTCGACGGCACTGATTTTCCATATTGGAGGTCAAGGATGGAGTTCTACCTCAAAACCAACATGAGCATATGGTTCTCAGTGAAGGAGGGTTTTCCTCTCCAAAGGATCATGAGGGAAATGAGCTTGAGTTTTCTAGTTGGTCGGCTGAGCAAGTCAAGAAAGGGGAAGCTAATGCCAAAGCTATCGTCACCTTGCAATGTGGGATGACCAAGGATCAGTTGGTCAAGGTGGGTCCTTTCACAAGTGCTAAAGATCTATGGAATAAGATCATTGAGCTCCACGAAGGAACTCAAGACACCTGAATAGCCAAGAAGGACCTCCTTCACAGTCAACTCCAAAACCTATCCATGGAAGAAAATAAAAAGGTAAGTGAACTCCATGGAAGACTCAAAGAGATCCTCAATGGCCTCCACTCCATCAATGAAAAGGTAGAAAACCGGGATTTAGTAAGGTTAGTTCTAAAAGTTTTTCCAAGGAATACTTTGTGGTCATCCATGGTGGATGCCTACAAGGATTCCAAGGATCTTTCCTTAGTTAAGTTAGAAGATCTATTTTGTGAAATGGAATTACATGAGATCTCTAACCAAGGCTCCAAAGAGAAAGGGGTGGCAGGAAAGGAGGAGAAGCACACCCATCACTTTGCTTTCATGGCACTAGAGGAGTCAAAGGAGGAAAGTGATGATGAATCAAGTAGCCCCTCAACTGCGCCTTCATCATCTTCGGATGATGAAGAGGTAATCACTCCCGAGTTAGATAAGTGTTATAGAGCTATCGCATGTTTAACCAAATTGTTAAAGAAATCAAAGAATAAGATTAAGTCATTGAAATTTGAAGTAGAAAAACTAAAAACCTCTAAGGATGAGGTAATTGATGTTATGCATGATAAGTCCCTTGAGAATGAAAATAAGGATTTGAAGAGCAAAGTTGAAAACCTCAAGAATATTCTTGAGAAGTTTTCAACTAGCTCTAAAACTCTAGACATGATACTAAATTCACAAAAAGCGGTTTACAACAAGGTTGGCTTAGGTTACTGATAAGTGATATTTTGTTGATTATTTCAGATGCCAAAATCCATGTTTGACCCATGTTTTTCTTGCTTAATTGTGAATTTATTCTAGGTTCTAGAAATTATTGCTATTTTGGACTTAATTGTAAATCTTGATATATTTGAATTATTTGGCCACTAAATTTTTTATTTATTTTTGTAGGCATGAAAGGATCATGGACCTAGGGCATACTGGGTCAAACTTGAGTCGGAAGTGGACCCGGATCGAGTGATCAAGTTTCAGATTAATCTGGGCCGTCCGATTCAAAAATGGCTAGATCTGAGCCATCTGGGACCATCTGAGGCAATCCGAGCTAGGGTTAGGGCTGATCAAGCACTGAGGTCAAGATCTGAGATTTTCATCCCAATCAGAGATCATTCAACCATTGGATCAAGCTGAGAGGGCTCTAGACTATCCATCCAAAGATCAGGTTGATCTGGGCCATCCATTACAAATCTGGAAGATCCAAGCTACCCGAGGTAGATCCTGGCCCTTGATCAGCATCATCAAATTTGGTTCAGATCGGATGAAGATCAGCCGTTGGATTGAGTTAAAGATATATGGGTCGTCCATTGCTAAGTATTTAATCAAAAATTTCCACAGGGCAGCTTTGTCGCGTCTTCACCGCAATAGTGTTTCTTCTTCGTCTGTTCTTCATGTTCTTCTGCAATTTCTTCATCTAAGAGGCGCGACCACTCGATTCTTCATTAGAACAAGTGCTAGGTCAGTGGAGAGAGCTCTCTGTGAAGTTTCCAGATTGAATTTTGCCCAACAACAGAGCTTCGTGAGGTTTCCGTAGCTCTGTCATCTGATTTCGTCAATCTCAGTTGTGCACCATCTTCATTTCATCCGAGCTATCTGGAGGGGTTCCATGGAAGGCTCGGAGCATTCCCAAGTCCTTATCGCAATCCACCACAGCGAGGTCGAAGAAATCGGTTGCAGCTTTCAGCTTGAGCAGAGTTTGAATGGATTTGATCGCAGAGACTGATTTTCCACTGATTTGCTGAGCTTACGGGTCCGAGGTTCACCCTTGTGTGACGGCAAGGAGTGTTGGAGCTATATGAGGGATTGAGGCTTAGTTTCCGTAGCTAATTTCTGTTGTTTTAGCTGTAATTTCCATTTCTGCACTTTGTTTTGTTACTGTCTTCGTATCATTTAGCTTCGGTTTCTTAATTGTCTTTGCTTAATTAGGTTCAAATTCTTCAAGATAAGTAACTATATTGCTTGTTAGTGAATTCTCAGGTTTAATTTCAGTTTGTTTACATTTTAGAGCTTGCGTATCAGTTTTCTTCCCCTGCATTTCAGTTCCCTCTTGAATTTCTGAATTGCGTATCAAGTTGGATTAGTTTTTTTTCTTCTGAATTCACTTTAAAGTTGGATTCATTTACATAGTTATTGAACTCTACTTCTGTGTTTGGTTGTTGCTGCATTTCTGAATTCGGTGTCTGCATTCCTGCTTTCAATTCCCTGAAATTCTGTAGTTCATTTCTGCAATTTAGCAGATTCGGTTGTGTCAAGTTTTTCAGTGTCCTGCTTTGGTCAGTCATTCATTCGGAGTCTGAATTCTTTATTTATCCTTGCATATCACTGCATTTATAGCTGTTCTTTCCAAGTTTGATCGATAGTTTTCAATGCTGAATTGTTAGAATTAGTTTTGGCACAAAAGTTTCAGCTTTGGCACAAAGGCTTCCCTTTGTGTGCCAAGCTGTTTTGGGTACTGCTTTGCATCAGCTTTTCACTTACCTCTTGGTGTATGATAGTGTTTGAAATCAATTGGTATCGCATTTAGCATTTCTGAATTTTCCCTGCATTAGTGGGCTTCTAAAACTTGTAGCTAGTTTGAGTTGAGTTTGTTTGTTTGTCTAATTTCTGAATTTCATATGCTATCATTTGCGTTAAGTTTGTTTGTTTCCGAAAACTGCCATCACTGCGTTTATTCATTTGCTTAGCATTAAGATTGCATTTATATCTATTGTGTTCCCTTTCAACTTCGATTTAGCTGCCTTGGTTGAGTAGGATCCCTATTGGTTGAATTCCTTAGTTGCCATCACTTTGTTTAGCTTATTAGCTAAGTTTCCTTTATTTTCATTGTGCTTTTGTTTCTAATTGCAATCCAAACCCAGATTTTATTCGAAACGCAAAAATATCAATGACACATAAACTCGAGCTCGAATCAAACAACCTCAACTAGCCCTAGGAAAAATACGACCTGTGGCCCCTTTACTACGCTTTTAATCTTTGATTGCAAAAAAGGGTTTCCAACATACACATATCAAAAATTTTGAGACCCACATTCGTGACACCTCGTTAGGGTCCATCAAAATTTTTGGCGTCGTTGTCGGGGAGGCTACTAGTTGAGTTGTTTGATTTTTGCTTGTGTGCTTATGGACATATCATTTGATTCTATTTTCTTGTGCTTTATCTTTTGTATACGGTTGCTGCCATTTTTCTTGTTTGTTTTGTGACAGGACTGCAGATGCAAAATGTTTTCGAATGCTTATTCATCTCCGCACCAGCAGTCGTGTCAACAATTTCAACAGCCCTATTCAGATTTGCAGCAGTACCAAACTTTCAATCAGCCACCACAGCAGTTTCAACCACAATTTCAGAATTTTCAGCAAGGGTGCAATCCAAATTTTCAACAAAATTTTCAACCATTTCAGCAGTCTCAACAAAATTTTCAGCAACCTTTTAATCAGCCACCACAACAAGATTTCCAACAGCCCTATTCGAATTTTCAGTAAACAAATCAGTTTTTTCAGCCACAATTTCAACAATTTCAGCAAGATTTTCAGCCAAGTCAGAATTTTCAGCATGGGCAGCCACAATTCCAGAGTTTTGAGCAACCAATTCAGTAATTCCAACCCCAATTTCAGCAACTCTATCAACAAAATCAATTACCTTTTCAAGAAATTCAGCAAGGGTACCAAGTTAATTCGAATTTCCAGCAACCATATCAATTTCCACAGCAATTTCGGCCTTGCAACCAGAATTTCCAGCCACAAAATTAGAATTTCCAGCCCACTCAATTTCAGTTTTCACTACCACAATTTCAACCTCAGATCCAGGATTTCCAGGGCTATAATTCTCAGCAAATTCAACCATCATTCCAGCCCAATTTTCAGCAGTTTAATCGGCCCATCCAACCATTTGAGCAACCCCAACAACTTGATTTTCAGAATTCACAGCCTAATCAAGGAGATTTTGAACAAAGAGTTGAGGAGGTCATGCAACAAATCATACAAAGTCAACAAGCAACAATTAATCAAATGAATCAAAGGCAACAAAGGCTTCAAGACATCGGAGGATGCCTTGGACAATTGGTTAATCAAATGAATCAAATACAAGCTCAAAGATTAGGACAATCAGATGAATCTATAGGTGTAGGGGATTGCACAGAGCCCCAGGAACTGTTGGTGCAGAATGCATCCAAGTCAAACATGTGTTTTGATAATGGCAACATAGGTCAAAAGTTAAGTCTTACTTGTGTTTCTAACAAGTTACTCTAGTGTGCAGAGATAAAGTCCTAGCGAAGGACTGCTAGGCAACTGGCGAAGGAC
The DNA here is from genome assembly GCA_024364735.1 of Boesenbergia rotunda. Lineage (NCBI taxonomy): Eukaryota > Viridiplantae > Streptophyta > Magnoliopsida > Zingiberales > Zingiberaceae > Boesenbergia > Boesenbergia rotunda. The sequence goes on from JAGFNQ010008231.1 coordinate 153,631, forward strand.
TGCCAGTAGCAAAGTCCTAGCGAAGGACTGCTAGGCAACTGGCGAAGGACAGCCAGCATCCAAGCCCTAGCAAAGGACTGCTAGGTAACTGGCGAAGGACAGCCAGCATCCAAGCCCTAGCAAAGGACTGCTAGGCAACTAGCGAAGGACTGCCAGTATCCAAGACCTGACAAAGGACCGTCAGGCAAAAGTCCAACCAAAGGAGCGGTTGGCATCAGGTAAATTCTCCCGAGAGGAGTAGGTGAGGACGCGTTCCCCGTCGAGGGAACAGTAAGCGTCGGTTCGACCTAGGGCTCCATTTTGGAGACCAAAGTCAGAACCAAGATAGCTAAGGCTGTATAAACTAACAAATTAATGCTTTATTTTGTTTTCGGACTAACCCTGGATGCAGGACTAAAGGAACGTGTGTCTGCAGCTCAGAGAGCCTCAAAGGAGTGAGGCAGCAGTTGAGTAGGGCGCCCTGAGTGTCTAGGGCGCCTCCAAGGTGAACAAGAAATAGGTAAAGCAAAAAGGAGTTCGGCTAAGCATCCAAGCCCTAGCAAAGGACTGCTAGGCAACTGGCGAAGGACAGCCAGCATCCAAGCCCTAGCAAAGGACTGCTAGGCAACTGGCGAAGGACTGCCAGTATCCAAGACCTGACAAAGGACCGTCAGGCAAAAGTCCAACCAAAGGAGCGGTTGGCATCAGGTAAATTCTCCCGAGAGGAGTAGGTGAGGACGCGTTCCCCGTCGAGGGAACAGTAAGTGTCGGTTCGACCTAGGGCTCCATTTTGGAGACCAAAGTCATAACCAAGACAGCTAAGGCTGTATAAACTAACAAATTAATGCTTTATTTTGTTTTCGGACTAACCCTGGATGCAGGACCAAAGGAACGTGTGTCTGCAGCTCAGAGAGCCTCAAAGGAGTGAGGCAGCAGCTGAGTAGGGCGCCCTGAGTGTCTAGGGCGCCTCCAAGGTGAACAAGAAACAGGTAAAGCAAAAAGGAGATCGGCTAAGCACTGGCCGAAGGTGCCCTCTGCATCCAGGGCACCCTCAGCAGCCAGGGCGCCCTCAGCGCCCAGGGTGCCCTCAGGAGCCAAGGCGCTCCGCGCCTATGCCAGCGAGGCCGATCAACTCTATCCAGCTGAGAAGATCGCGTCAACCAAGGCGCCCTCAGCGACCAGGGCGCCCCAGAGGTCAAACCTCATCCCTATTCAGGTGGGATAAAGCTTGACCGAGCGAAGTGTGGATCGGCTGACACGTGGCAGGGCGCCCCCGACGTCCAGGGTGCCCTAGGTGCTATAAATAGCACCCCTCGACCCCAAGCTTCATCAATCACTTCGACACAACGCTTCTACGCTCTTGCGCTCTCACGCCTTGCTCCGGAAACCTCCCAACTCGAGCCGACGACGTCCCGCTGCTCCGAAAAAGTCAACCCTCATCGGACGTCGGTAAAAAGAAGAGCTTCCTTTTTGTTAAGTTTACGATACTGTATTTTGCAAATCAATATTTGTAAACTTTTATTGCGCCTATATAGTTTTGCCCAACGAAAACGGTCAACGACTGTGGGCCTTGGACTAGGAGTCGACACAGGCTCCGAACCAAGTAAAATCTACTGTGTCTGTGTCTGTGTTGTGAGTTTTAATTTCCGCTGCACTTGCTCTTAATTTTCCGAAAGAAAAACGTATACCGATATTCACCCCCCCCCCCTCTATCGGTGTTCTCGATCCAACAAGTGGTATCAAAGCGGGGAAGTTCAAACCTGGTGCAACCACCAGTTTGAAATTTTTTTTCGGATTTTATTTTTCTATTTTTTTCTTTTTCTTACGAATATTTCGTTAAACATTTCATTCGATTTTTTATTGTTAAGCAAGGTTGGTGCAACACCCCTTGTTATTCATTTTATCCAGCACTGCTAATCCAAGACCTAGTCTTGGAAAATCTTTTAAGTTTTCTGTTTCAGTCTAAATGGCCATGCAAGAGGGATTCAGCACTGCCAGACCTCCACTCTTCAGTGGAGAAGACTTTTCCTACTGGAAAAGCCGCATGGAGGTCCACCTGAAAACTCAGGTGGACATGTGGATCATTATTCAGTCCGGTCTGGAGATCCCCCGAAATGCTGATGGACTTCCTCAGAACTACTCCGAATGGGACAACTCCCTAAAGCGAAAGATAGAAGCCGACGCAAAAGCTACTCAGACTCTTCAATGCGGATTGACGAAAGAGGAGCTGAACCGCGTGGGCCCCTTCAACAGTGCAAAGGAGCTGTGGACAAAACTGATCGAGCTACACGAAGGGACTTCAGATACTCGGATCAGCAAGAGGGATCTGCTACTAAACAAACTCTACACCATCAAGATGGCGGACAACGAAACAGCAGCCCAGCTCCACGCACGGATCCAAGAGGTAATGAACGGTCTTCACACAATAGGTCACAAGGTTGAAAACCGTGACCTAATAAGGTATGCCCTAAACGCTTTCCCTAGAAGTACCTTGTGGGCATCTATGGTAGATGCGTACAAGGTCTCTAGAGATCTTTCTAAAATAAAATTAGACGAATTGTTTTCCGAACTAGAACTGCACGAACAAACTAACACCAATATGGTCGAGAAAAGTATTGCTTTCGTTGCAGGTAAAACAGGAAGGACTACGAAGAAGAAGCCTGAACCCGAAACTGAGTCTAACTCTGACTCAGACTCAGAAGAAGATGGAGATCAAACTAAGCTGGTCCGGCTCGCTCGAAGCTACTACAAGGAGCTGAAGAACCGAACCAACAAACGGAAAACCGGCCGAAGAAAGGACGAACCAACTGAACCGCGAACAAGCCCAATGTGACCTGCTATGAATGCAAGAAAAAGGGCCACTACAAGTCAGAATGTCCAAATCTAAAGGAGTCCAAGAAAACAAGACGGAAGAAGGCACTCCAAGCAACATGGGACGAGTCTTCCTCAGAAGAAGAAGAAGAGGCACCCCAGTCCAACCTACTAGCCCTGACCGCCTCAGAAAACGTCGAAACCGAATCAGAAACAGAACAAGAAGACGGCGAGCTGACCTTCACAGAAGACGGAGAAATTAAGGTAACTGGTTTTAATAGATTGCAATTAAGTGAATTAATTTCTTTTCTTTCTCGAGATTTGGCCAAAGCCAAACTCCGAGTCGAATCCCTCCGACAGGAAGTAAAACTCCTGAAAGAGGGAGCTGATTCTAAACCCTTAACCGAGAAGGTTCAGGAAGGAACTCCTACTCAAGTTGAAAAACTTGAAAAGGAAAACTCCTCCCTGAAAACTCAGATTAAGGATCTTAGATCAGCATTAGAACGGTTTACATCTGGTTCCAAGGGTCTTGACATGATCCTTGGAAAACAGAAATCAGTTCTAAATCGATCCGGATTAGGCTATAGAACCAAATCTCGGCAAAGATCATACTTTGCTGTACTGAATCAGTCCAGAGGCAAAATTCAGGCATGGGTACCTAAACTATGCCTGAATAAACCGACTGGATCAAATCAGTATTGGATCCCCAAGGACAAGATTCACATCTTGCCTAACCATCACCGTGGCTTTAGTCCAGGGGGAGCCAAACTGAAAACTATATTCATTATTAGATAAATTTTTTTTGCAATATGATTGTTTGCCTGTTTATTTAATTTCTGTAATTTACCATGCTTAGACTTAGGCTAGTTTAAGGACCAAACAAACATAACTGAAACTTGAAAACATAGTATTGGGTGGAGGTGAGATGATAGTACGTTGGGGAAACCAATTCTAATAAGATCAAGTTTACTTGGTCTCTTTAGACTGGTGAAACCAGCCGAAGCTACCGATCCAAAATCCAAACTAGTTAGACCAGAAATTTTTCAAAGATTAATTTTGAAAATGAAATTTCATTAAAAGACTTTGTCAAGGAAAGGGTGGATGATACCATAAGGCTTCGGCCAAAGAAGGCCTAGTGCCTCGCCAAGACCTGGAAGTCAATTTTTGAAATTCAAATTCAAATTAATTTTTGTCAAATTCGAATCTAACACAAAATTTCAGTTAAGTGTAAATTTAAACATCTTTTCGAAAATTTCAAAATTAATTTAATTGTTTTCAAAATTAATCAAAAGTTTCAAAATAAACTTAACTATCAAAACCTGTCTCACGAAAACCATAAGGCTAACGTGATTGAAAACCCTAGATTTGGGTGAGACAGTAAAATTAAAACTCAACTATGATTCCCTGTATTATAGTTAAATCCTAATCATAACCAATGATAAACATAGTCAAACTATGGTCAAAGCAGTCAAACCTCGGACAATATAGACAAACCTTGGTCAAAACACTTAAATTAGGTCAAATCCGGTCAAAATCAATCCTTTAGGGACAAAACAGCCCATAGGGCGCCCAATTGCTTTAGGGCGCCCCCAGACTGGTCAAAAGCTGCCAAATGGCAGCTGCAGACGCACGAAAGGCGCCCTCGTCGTGGAGGGCGCCCTCCCACAGGCCTTTAATCACAGAAAGCTGCCAAAAGGCAACTGCAGGCCCGGTCAAGGCGCCCTCGTCAGGCAGGGCGCCTACGTACAGTCCTTCAAACGGCAGAAAGCTGCCAAAAAGCGACGTGCAGGCCTGCGCAGGGCGCCCTCCCCATGCAGGGCGCCCTCAACAGACAGGGCGCCCACCCGATAAAGGGCGCCCAAATCTGCCTATAAAAGGGATCCCATTCCCCTTTTCCTCTTCACACCCAAATCTCCTTCTCCTCAACTCTCTATCTTCCAAGAGATCTAGCAACACTCTCAAGCTCTCAACAATGCCTCCCCGAGCAACCCGGTATAAATTTTAATTAAGTTAATTTCTTTTTAAGTCTTTCGTTAAATGCATACTTTATTTAAGTGTACATTCTTCCTTAGAAGACGCCGACCTAATCAGGCAGAACCCGGTACTCAACCTAGTCCTGATCCTAGGTTTCCCAATTTAGAATTGTGCAATAAGTTCTCTCGTACCACCTATAAACATATCAAGACAAGTTACTTGAATAGGTCATTCTTCACCCAATCCTGTCCCCTAGCTATGAACGTCATAAACTATTACCAACTCGACAATCTCGTATTCTGCACCCACCCAATCAATACTTCCTTATGCGCAGAATTTTACAATAATATCGTTAGACAGGATAATCTCATGTTCTCCACCATGGTTCAAGGCATTCCCCTAACTATCACACCAACATTACTGAACCGATTTCTAGGAATACGACCCTCGCAGTCCACCTTCTGTTGTTATCCTCCTAGGGAGCCTCCCTTTGATGCTCCTTATTCTCACATTACCTTAGATACATTACACTCATATTTCTTTAGGCAACCAGTGGCCAGACGATTTCAGTCAGTCGACTTAGAGGTCCAGGACTACGCCCTATATAGGGTCTTAGTCCGATGTATTCTGCCATTATCCACCAGGGACGTCACCACTATGCGACCATTCCATACCTTTCTCCTGTACGCCCTGATTCACCAGCTAGATATTGATATAGGACTTCATATGTTTCACACTATCCTACACGCATCCAGTGTGACCACGCAAGGGTGGGTACGCACACCATACTGCCACGTTATCACATCCCTATTACATTACCATGGTAGGAACATTACTGAGGGAGAAATGGCCGATCTGACCGACTATGATGAAATAGGCTATAGAAACTTCGCCCTAGCAGGTATAGAGGTGTCCGGTACCGGGGTCTTGTCCTGGAGACGTCAGAGAGAAGCTCCCCAGATCGATTCGGACGAGGAGGTTGAGTACGATGTCGCAGATGTAGCCGCAGCAGCCCGAGCACATATCGACGAGCCCGCTCCACCGACACTCTATCAGATAGTGACACATTTAGACACAAAGGTTCAGAGTCTTCGAGAGGAGGTCGAAGCCTACCACCTAGAGCAGATGGAAGCTCGTCGAGCTGATCGAGAAGTGGCTGACGCACGATACATAGAGATGATGGCACGATTTGATGCATGGCAGCCGGGCCCGTCTGATCATCCCGGTCCTTCATCTTAGATTCACTTAGCATTGTACCTATTTGACTACCCCTACTCAGTAGGGTTAACTGGTGTTTGACTATTTGACTTGTGTTGAACCTTGAACATCTGCTTTATTCTCTGTTGACCAGTTTATGAGTACTTGTTCTTTTTGCAGTTAGGATTGTGTTCAGTAGAATAGATTAACTACATTTTCTTCTATTACTGTTCTACTTGTTTTTTTCTCAAAATAGAATTTGAAAAACCGCTTTACTTAATTTCAAAATCAGTTTTCATTTTTTTCGACTTAGTTTTTTTTTTCAAAACTACCCCTTTTAAAAATTAGGGCTTTTTCGAAAATGGACATAGCCTAGGCCCTAACCCTAGAACTGCATGCACCTATAGACTTAGAAGCCAGCATCTCACAAGCACCTTAGGGTACTTTTGAGTGATAACCTAGAAAGGGTTGAGATGCTTAGGTCTTTGCCTTAATTCAAGATGCTTTAAGTTAGTGCATCTGCAGTAATTAGGGCACTAAATACAACTTATACAGCAATCAAGTTAAGTGTCAAGTTTAGAAAATCTAACTTGAACAGAAACACTTAATTTGACTAACCCTAGCAAAAACTACTGTTTATAACAGTTAGTAAGTAGTTAAGTGGGTTAGACAGGTCCCTATAGAGAAAATTGAATGATTGTGGTTTAAGTCTGATTATGATTTGGTTCTGTACAGCAAAATCTTACTCATTTCCATTATTTCTGCTATATTTATTTGTTTTGATATATGGCAAAGGGGGAGAGATAGGAAAGGAGAGAGTAAAATTAATTTTAATTAATTTAATTTTCCTTTTTCATTAATTTTCTTAACTCTATCCTTTATTCAAAAAGTATTTAAGCATTTCAAAATTTTTACTTAAGCCTTCAAAATTTTGCTAAGTAGTTAAGCATTTCAAAATTTTTACTCAAGCTTTCAAAATTTTGCTAAGTACTCAAGCCATTCGAAATTTCATAAAATAAGATTCTCAAAACTGGTTAAGTACAATGTTATTAAGTACTTAAGTTTTCCAAAAGTACTGTATTAAGTTTTCAAAAGTAGTTAAATTTTTCTTAAGCTAACACTTTCAAAACCTTTGAGTACCTTGAAATTTAAAGCCTTAAATTTTTTTAAGTACTCAAAAATCATGTTTCAAAAATCTTCCAATACACTTTTTAACTTAAGATTCCTAAGTACCTAAAACTTAAGTTTTCAAAGTACAAGTTTATTAACCCCACGAATTTTTGAAAAATCTAGGGGGAGATTCCTTCTAGGGGGAGGGAACAAAGTTAAAACTTTTTCATGTTTTGCTAAAACTTAACTTTTTGAACTAGGGTTGCCATAAATCAAAAAGGGGGAGATTGTTGGTGCAGAATGCACCCAAGTCAAACCTGTGTTTTGATAATGGCAACATAGGTCAAAAGTTAAGTCTTACTTGTGTTTCTAACAAATTACTCTAGTGTGCAGAGATAAAGTCCTAGCGAAGGACTGCTAGGCAACTGGCGAAGGACTGCCAGTAGCAAAGTCCTAGCGAAGGACTGCTAGGCAACTGGCGAAGGACAGCCAGCATCCAAGCCCTAGCAAAGGACTGCTAGGTAACTGGCGAAGGACAGCCAGCATCCAAGCAGTCCTTTGCTAGGGCTTGGATGCTGGCTGTCCTTTGCCAGTTGCCTAGCAGTCCTTCGCTAGGACTTTGCTACTGGCAGTCCTTCGCCAGTTGCCTAGCAGTCCTTCGCTAGGACTTTATCTCTGCACACTAGAGTAACTTGTTAGAAACACAAGTAAGACTTAACTTTTGACCTATGTTGCCATTATCAAAACACAGGTTTGACTTGGGTGCATTCTGCACCAACAATATAGGGTGCATTCTAACTTAAGCACACCTCTCAGCGCCCAGGGTGCCCTCAGGAGCCAAGGCGCTCCGCGCCTATGCTAGCGAGGCCGATCAACTCTATCCAGCCGAGAAGACCGCGTCAACCAAGGCACCCTCAGCGACCAGGGCGCCCCAGAGGTCAAACCTCATCCCTATTCAGGTGGGATAAAGCTTGACCGAGCGAAGTGTGGATAGGCTGACACGTGGCAAGGCGCCCCCGACGTCCAGGGCGCCCTAGGTGCTATAAATAGCACCCCTCGACCCCAAGCTTCATCAATCACTTCGACACAACGCTTCTACGCTCTTGCGCTCTCACGCCTTGCCCCGGAAACCTCCCAACTCGAGCCGACGACGTCCCGCTACTCCGAAAAAGTCAACCCTCATCGGACGTCGGTAAAAAGAAGAGCTTCCTTTTTGTTAAGTTTACGATACTGTATTTTGCAAATCAATATTTGTAAACTTTTATTGCGCCTATATAGTATTGCCCAACGAAAACGGTCAACGACCGTGGGCCTTGGAATAGGAGTCGACACAGGCTCCGAACCAAGTAAAATCTACTGTGTCTGTGTCTGTGTTGTGAGTTTTAATTTCCGCTGCACTTGCTCTTAATTTTTCGAAAGAAAAACGTATACCGATATTCACCCCCCCCCCTCTATCGGTGTTCTCGATCCAACAAGTGGTATCAGAGCGGGGAAGTTCAAACCTGGTGCAACCACCAGTTTGAAATTTTTTTTCGGATTTTATTTTTCTATTTTTTTCGGATTTTCTTATTAGTTCAAACCTAATAAGCTCGGCCAATTTGGACCTCCGAAGTGCCGCGCACCTCCTCCTGGAGCCTCCCGGTCGTAGAGCCTCGTTTCTAGCGCGTTGTCGTCGGTCGGAATGATCAGAACGGTACTTGTAAGTCGTGTTTGAAGCAGAGGGGTCGAGGCCCCTTATAAAGGCCTCCTGGGGGCGCCCCGGACGCTGGGGGCGCCCCGGAAGACTCGGTCAACTCTTATCCTTGCGCCTACTTCGTTGCAGGTGATAAGACCTTTGACCAGGGCACCTCGGATGCTCAGGGCGCCCTCATGATGTCTTATCTGTGTTTTGGGTTCGAAACTGCAAGTACAGTTTTGAACCAAGGCGCCCCGGACGCTCAGGGCGCCCCGCTTGACACATGTTCAGCCTGCTTCACTTAACTCCTATTTTTCTTCTTTGCTCAGGGCGCCCTGGCTGTTGAGGGTGCCCTGGCTGATGGGGGCGCCCTCCCTGCTGAGGGCGCCCTCCTTAAAGCCTGCAAACTGGTTGCTTTGTCTCCGGTTCTTGTTACCTGCAAGATACACAAACACAAAGCATAGATACCTTAATGTTAGCCTTAGGGACTTGGTTCAGACTTTGGATTTGCACGAAACCCTAGGTCGAACTGGCACGAGTTTCTATCCCCGAGAACTCGCCCTTCACCTACTCCTTTCAGGAGACGGTTGCCACCCAGCCCTTCGGGTGGACTTTTACTTAGCTTCCGATACCTCCGGACCTCGAGACGCCCAAACCCTGACCCGTCTCTACTCCTGTCCTTAGTCATCGCTCAGCTAAGTTGCTTAGTCCCTTGGACCAAGACTTGATAACCTAGCAGTCCTTCGCCAGGTGCCTAGCAGCCCTTCGCCAGGTCTTCATTCCCTAGCAGCCCTTCGCTAGGTGCCTAGCAGCCCTTCGCTAGGTCTTCTATGCCTAGTAGTCCTTCACTAGGTGCCTAGCAGCCCTTCGATAGGTCTTTAGGTTACGATTCCTAGCAGCCCTTCGCTAGGTGCCTAGCATCCCTTCGCTAGGTCTTTGGGTTATGATACCTAGCAACCCTTCGCTAGGTGGCCAGCAGCCCTTCGCTGGGACTTAGGGTTTCGATGCCTAGATTAACTAGGACTTTTCCTCAGCTTTGGTTACTTTACTTTTTCTCCCCTTTGTCTATTCATTGTATCACTGACTTAAGTGTATTGTCAAACATTAAAACACTTAAAGAGGAATATCATTGATGCAACTTGCACCAACAATCTCCCCCTTTTTGATGTTTGACAATAACTTAAGTTAGATTGGTTTAAGGGGCTAACTTACCATCCTTGGGATCAAACTAAAACATGACCTTAGTTTTGAAAAACATTTTGATCAAATGGTCCTTTAGTAAGAATCCAAAAAAAAATTTCTAACTTAAGCACACCTCTCCCCCTTTGTCATACATAAAAAAAACAGAAATACTTGCGCCAACAAGGAGAGTATTTTGAAAATATTTAGTATAAAATTTTGAAAACATAGCATAAAACTAATACTTAAGTATTATGAGCTCAGAAAACTTTAGACAATATTTTGAAAAAATGTCGGATTTTTGAAGGTACAAATATTTTGAAAGATGATCTTTGAAGCATGCAAGTACTTGCAAAATGTAAGTTATTTTTGAAGAAAGATCAGATTTTGAAAGATAATAAGTAATTTTTGAAAAATATAAGTACCTTTGAAAAATGTATTGAGTTTTTGAAAACTAGGTACTTTTGAAAAATACATTGATATATATATATATATATATATATTATATATATATATATATATATATATATATATATATATATATATATATATATATATATATATATATATATATTAAATTAAGTACTTTTGAAAGAATATTAGACTTTACTTGGTTTATTTTCCAGTTTGACACCATCCTGGGAAACCTTGTTGACTACAAGGATATTTCCTAAGTGTCCTGAAAATTTTTCAACCCAAGTAAATATTATTTCAAAAATTTCATAAGTTACAAAATAATAGGATGTAAGTTAGTTTTGAAAAATGTAAAGATTTTAAAGTCATAATACTTGATTTGGTTTATCTTCCAGTCTGACACAATCATAGGAAACCTTGTTGACTACAAGGACATTTTCCTAAGTGTCCTGGAGGATTTTTCAAAAACCAAGATATTATTTAAAATTGATCAAAATCAGATGAATTTTTGAAAAAAACTTGATAGCATTTTAAAATAATACTTATGTTTTCAATAGGATTTGAAAATACCGCGTATGAAAACATTTGAAATAGTCAATAAGTCTTTTAATTTGACCTCCCCCTAAACTTGACCCAGTCCTGGGAAGCTTGTTGACCACAAGTACTCTTCCTCTAAGTCTTAAGGGTTGATTCAAATTAAGGAAATTATTTAATAATTTCAAAACAATTAATTAAACAAAATTGTTTCAGACGTTTGATTTAGACTCCCCCTAAATCTGACACATCCTAGGAGTCCATGTAGATTATGAAGTGGACTTTCCTCTGTGTCTTTAGGGTTTATCAAAATCAAACAAGACATAAATATTTTTTTTCGAAAAACACATGTGATAACGATTTAAAGCTCAATTTTTGAAAAGTATTTTCAAATAATAGTAATTTTTTAAAGTGCAAATTTTTTTAAAAAAAATAAAAAGTACTCCCCCTGTACCTGATACCGTTTGACTCTAACTAAGTGCCTTAAGGAACTTTAGTGTTGTCCTAAGAGGCTTGTGTCTAATTGAGTGAGTCAAGCAAATTTTTGAAAAGATATATTTTTGGAAAATGTATAATATATATAATCAAACAGACAAGCATGAATTCCATAAAAACATTATTATGTTGAAGCACTATTTTAAAAATATATTTTTATGAAAATATTCTAATAATTTTGAAAAATATTTTTGAAAAATATTTTTCAATTCATTAGTCCTTAACATCTCACCCATTTTAGATGTATCAATACAACAAGCATAGTTGCCTTATAGGTGTATTGTGAGATGCTTGATTTATTTTTCTTAATTTATTAACTCTAAGAATTAATTGAAGCTTGTGTTAGATTTGAATTTAACAAAGAATAATTTGAATTTGAAATTCAAAAATTGGCTTCCAGGTCTTGGCGAAGCACTAGGCCTTCTTTGGCCGTAGCCTTATGGGATCATCCACCCTTTCCTTGACAAAGCCGTTTAATGAAGTTTCATTTTCAAAATTAATCTTTGAAAAAGTTCTGGTCTAACTAGTTTGGGTTTTGGATCGGTAGCTTCGGCTAGTTTCACCAGTCTAAAGAGACCAAGTGAACTTGATCTTATTAGAATTGGCTTCCCTAACGTACTATCATCTCACCGCCACCCAATACTAGGTTGATCAAGTTTCAATGATTCTTTTTCCTACAGCCGTTCTAATATATGCATAAAATTTAAATATGCATGACATGTCATATATTTTAAAAGAATAGCAAATGCATGTCATGGCAGTTATGCATGAGTCAAACAAGTCAAATAATTTTATTTAAGTTTCTAAAATGTATCAAATTTTCAATTTGAAACAAGTCGAGTGAACCCGCGAATATGTCGACCCACTTTGACATATTTAATGTTATTAATTTTAATTGTTACACTTTGGGTAAAATTTTACTTTAGTTTGAGTTTAAGTTATTTAAGATTTTAGTTGGATTCAGGTTAATTACGAATTAATTGAGGTTGAATTAATTAATTGATTAGGATTAATATTGAAGTTAATTTAATTGAAGTTTTTAATTTTAATTCAACGTAATTTTACTTTGAATTTAATTTGAATTAAATTGATTTAATTAAGATTTAATTTATGTTTAATTTGAATTTAATTGAATTATTTGAATTAATTCGAATCTATTTGAACTTAATTGAATTATTTAAGATTTAATTAATTAATTTGAATATATATTTTTTTAAGAATTAATTAATTTGAATTTGGATTATTAAAAATTAATTAATTCGAATTTGAATTAAGATTTAATTAGGATTTAATTTGAAATTAATTTAGATTTAATTTGAAATTAATTAAGATTTAATTTGAATTTTAATTAAGATTTAATTTGAAATTAATTAAGATTTAATTTGAATTTTAATTAATATTTAATTTGAAATAAATTAAGATTTAATTTGAAATTAATTTAAGTTTTAATTTGAAATTTTAATTAAGATTTAATTTGAAATTAATTTAAGTTTTAATTTGAAATTTTAATTAAGATTTAAAATCTATATAAGATATAGATTTTAGGTGCAAGATAAAATAATGACGAAGGCAACAGCCGAGGAAAAAATCATATATACAATATAGTAAATAATAAAGAATAAATTCTGCAGGTAAATTACATAGCTAATTACTAATAATGGCAACAGACAAAAAAGCAAGAGAGGATCATTAAGACGAAGGCTACAGCCGAGGAAATAGCCATAGAGAAAGGTTCCGAAGGCAACAGCCGAGGAAGTAAACATAGGATAGGCAAAAGCCGAGGAAAAGTTCATTTATTGCTATAACGAAGGCGACAGCCGAGGCATAGAAAGGTGTAAAGATGACGAAGGCGACAGCCGAGGAAAAGTCAGAAAGGAAGATGAAAGTAATAAAAGTAAAAGAAATTGTCAAGTAAATAAGAAAGATGATAATACTTAAATAAAATAAGAAAGATGATAATACTTAAATAAAAGAAGAAAGGAGGGGCCCCAACTGAAAGGAGGGGAGGGGCCCCAATTGAAATTAAAATTAAAATTGAATACTACTTTGAAATTAACTAAGATTTAATTTGAAATTAATTAAGATTTAATTTGAAATTAATTTAAGTTTTAATTTGAAATTAATTTAATTTCGAATTAGGATTTAATTTAATTTAATTTGAATTTTTTTTAGGTTATAATGATTAATTAATAATTGTGGGTTTAAATTCATCATTTTCATTATTTCAAAAATTCCTTCTTCATCTTTATCTTTCTTTTCAAGTTTTTCTAATAATTTTGATTTATTTGAATTTTTGTAATTTTTATTGATTATGGCCTTTATCTTAGAAAATTCTATCTCCTCCTCAAGATTAGATTTTTCAATATTCTCACAGTAGGTGGAGTAATTTGGGCCACTAATTAATGTTTTGTAATAATCTTTAATATTATCTATAATTAAATTATTATCTAGGAGAATTTTATCTTCAAAATTATCCTCAGATATATTTTCAATATTTTCAACATTAATCTCTAGATTATCTTTAAGATTTTCAGAATTAATTTCTGAATTAATCTTGAGATTTTCAGATTTGAATTCGGATTTATCCTTAGGATTTTCAAATTTGAATTCCGAATTATCCTTAGGATTAATTTTGTCTGAATTAAGATTATCAGAATTGATTTTATCAGATAAATTATCAGGTTTAATTTTATCAGATAAATTATCAGGATTAATTTTATCAGATAAATTATCAGGATTAATTTTATCAGATAAATTATCAGAGTTAATTTTATCAGATAAATTATCAGAATTAATTTTAGCAATTATTGAATTGATATTAATAATTAAATAGTTAATTTTGGATATCTTAATCATATCCGTATTTTCTAATCTTTCATGCAAAATATTTAATCTACTATCCAGTAAATTTAATTTATCAGAATAATTAACTGAATTATCTAAAGACAGTGCAGGAAATTGTAAAACATTTGGAACGTAAATCTTACGTACCTTCGTCGGACACTTGTTTTTGTAATGTCCGTATTTCTTGCATTTGAAGCATTGTACGTGACTTTTGTCCCTCCGGTTTCCTGGCGCTGGTACCTCCTTTGCCGCCGGTGATGAACGATTCTTACGAGTAGGGCTCTGATTTTTATAGTGCCCTCTCTCCCTGCACTTGAAACAAATAATATGCAATTTAAAACTGGACATTTTAAACTAAAAATACCTGATTCACCCCTGAGCTCCCCCTCAACTCCTGCCGTCGTTGCTCCGTCGGCGGTTAGTCCGGTGAAGAGCGGCTCGGCTCTGATACCACTTGTTGGATCGAGAACACCGATAGAGGGGGGTGAATATCGGTATACATTTTTCTTTCGGAAAATTAAGAGCAAGTGCAGCGGAAATTAAAAATCACAACACACACACAGACACAGTAGATTTTACTTGGTTCGGAGCCTGTGTCGACTCCTACTCCAAGGCCCACGGTCGTTGACCGTTTTCGTTGGGCAATACTATATAGGCGCAATAAAAGTTTACAAATATTGATTTGCAAAATACAGTATCGTAAACTTAACAAAAAGGAAGCTCTTCTTTTTACCGACGTCCGATGAGGGTTGACTTTTTCGGAGCAGCGGGACGTCGTCGGCTCGAGTTGGGAGGTTTCCGGAGCAAGGCGTGAGAGCGCAAGAGCGTAGAAGCGTTGTGTCGAAGTGATTGATGAAGCTTGGGGTCGAGGGGTGCTATTTATAGCACCTAGGGGGCCCTGGGCGTCGGGGGCGCCCTGCCACGTGTCAGCCGATCCACACTTCACTCGGTCAAGTTTTATCCCACCTGAAGAGGGATGAGGTTTGACCTCTGGGGCGCCCTGGTCGCTGAGGGCGCCTTGGTTGACACGGTCTTCTCGGCTGGATAGAGTTGATCGGCCTCGCTGGCATAGGCGCGGAGCGCCTTGGCTCCTGAGGGCGCCCTGGGCGCTGAGGGCGCCCTGGCTGCTGAGGGCGCCATAGATGCAGAGGGCGCCTTCGGCCAGTGCTTAGCCGAACTCCTTTTTGCTTTACCTGTTTCTTGTTCACCTTGGAGGCGCCCTAGACACTCAGGGCGCCCTACTCAGCTGCTGCCTCACTCCTTTGAGGCTCTCTGAGCTGCAGACACACGTTCCTTTGGTCCTGCATCCAGGGTTAGTCCGAAAACAAAATAAAGCATTAATTTGTTAGTTTATACAGCCTTAGCTGTCTTGGTTATGACTTTGGTCTCCAAAATGGAGCCCTAGGTCGAACCGACGCTTACTGTTCCCTCGACGGGGAACGCGTCCTCACCTACTCCTCTCGGGAGAATTTACCTGATGCCAACCGCTCCTTTGGTTGGACTTTTGCCTGACGGTCCTTTGTCAGGTCTTGGATACTGGCAGTCCTTCGCCAGTTGCCTAGCAGTCCTTTGCTAGGGCTTGGATGTTGGCTGTCCTTCGCCAGTTGCCTAGCAGTCCTTCGCTAGGACTTTGCTACTGGTAGTCCTTCGCTAGATGCCTAGCAGTCCTTCGCTAGGACTTTATCTCTGCACACTAGAGTAACTTATTAGAAACACAAGTAAGACTTAACTTTTGACCTATGTTGCCATTATCAAAACACAGGTTTGACTTGGGTTCATTCTGCACCAACAATTGGTTTCCTCAGCTTTGATGTATGACAAAGGGGGAGAGGTGTGCTTAAGTTAGAAATTTTTTTTTGGATTCTTACTAAATGACCATTTGATCAAAATGTTTTTCAAAACTAAGGTCATGTTTTAGTTTGATCCCAAGGATGGTAAGTTAGCCCCTTAAACCAATCTAACTTAAGTTATTGTCAAACATCAAAAAGAGGGAGATTATTGGTGCAAGTTGCATCAATGATATTCCTCTTTAAGTGTTTTAATGTTTGACAATACACTTAAGTCAGTGATACAATGAATAGACAAAGGGGAGAAAAAGTAAAGTAACCAAAGCTGAGGAAAAGTCCTAGTTAATCTAGGCATCGAAACCCTAAGTCCCAGCGAAGGGCTGCTAGGCACCTAGCGAAGGGCTGCTAGGTATCATAACCCAAAGACCTAGCGAAGGGCTGCTAGGCACCTAGCGAAGGGCTGCTAGGTATCATAACCTAAAGACCTAGCGAAGGGCTGCTAGGCACCTAGTGAAGGACTACTAGGCATAGAAGACCTAGCGAAGGGATGCTAGGCACCTAGCGAAGGGCTGCTAGGGAATGAAGACCTGGCGAAGGGCTGCTAGGCACCTGGCGAAGGACTGCTAGGTTATCAAGTCTTGGTCCAAGGGACTAAGCAACTTAGCTGAGCAATGACTAAAGACAGGAGTAGAGACGGGTCAGGGTTTGGGCGTCTCGAGGTCCGAAGGTATCGGAAGCTAAGTAAAAGTCCACCCGAAGGGCTGGGTGGCAACCGTCTCCTGAAAGGAGTAGGTGAAGGGCGATTTCTCGGGGATAGGAACTCGTGCCGGTTCGACCTAGGGTTTCGTGCAAATCCAAAGTTCGAACCCAGTCCCTAAGGCTAACATTAAGGTATCTATGCTTTGTGTTTGTGTATCTTGCAGGTAACAAGAACCGGAGACAAAAGCAACCAGTTTGCAGGCTTTAAGGAGGGCGCCCTCAGCAGGGAGGGCGCCCCCATCATCCAGGGCGCCCTCAACAGCCAGGGCGCCCTGAGCAAAGAAGAAAAACAGGAGTTAAGTGAAGCAGGCTGAACAGGTGTCAAGCGGGGCGCCCTGAGCGTCCAGGGCGCCTTGGTTCAAAACTGTACTTGCAGTTTCGAACCCAAAACACAGATAAGACATCATGAGGGCGCCCTGAGCGTCCGAGGCGCCCTGGTCAAAGGTCTTATCACCTGCAACGAAGTAGGCGCAAGGATAAGAGTTGACCGAGTCTTCCGGGGCGCCCCCAGCGTCCGGGGCGCCCCCAGGAGGCCTTTATAAGGGGCCTCGACCCCTCTGCTTCAAACATGACTTACAAGTACTGTTCTGATCATTCCGACCGACGACAACGCGCTAGAAACGAGGCTCTACGACCGGGAGGCTCCAGGAGGAGGTGCGCGGCACTTCGGAGGTCCAGATTGGCCGAGCTTCATCCTTGTCTTGTTGGTTTGCATTTTGTTAATTACCGTACTTAATTTTTCTATATTATTGCGTGTAATTGTACACTGTAAGACGGGTTTTCTCCGCCTCCAAAAATTCCAGAAAGGAGACCAATAGTGGACTCACGCCGAGTACATAGGCCTTGGACGTACTGACCCTGGGGGGTTGGGAACCAAGTAAATAATCCCCCTGTGTCACTGTATTATTGTTTTCTTCGTTCTATGTGTTTTCCGCTGCTACTAACTCTGAATCTAGAACGAAGATCCGAAATTTTCTCCGAAAGATTTTAACGGTCGACATTCACCCCCCCCCCTCTCTATCGACGGCACCGGTCTTACAGGAACCACCTACATTGATTGATACATCAGAAAATTCAGAGGATAGGATTGAGAGTGTAGGGGATTGCACTGAGCCCCAGGAATCACCCATTCCTACTGATTTAGAGGCATTGGAGAAGATGGATAGCAGAGCTTGTAACAACCTTGATTTTGATTCTGAAAGTTTACAGGACCCTTCTAAACTTTTATTTTGTAAGGATTTAGTTGTTGATGACCCTAATTTTTCTAATATTGTTGCTGCAGAAATTACTGAAGAAGCATGCATAGGAGATGATTCTACAAGTGTAGGGGATTGCACTAAGCCCCAGGGACCACCAACAGTGATGGATACATTAGAGGATTCAGAGGATGAGCCAGGAAGTGTAGGGACTTGCATGGTGAAAGCAAGAACCCAAGAATCACCTGTTCTAGTTGAGTGTCCACCAGAACCTGAACCCGAAATAGAGCATGTACTTGACCAGGAGGAGGCCACAGTTACATCTACTCTTGTAGAACCTCCAGGTATTCTTCCGCACGATCAGGTAAGTATTCCTCATATTTTTTCTGAAAATTGCATAGAGGTACCTCAAACTGATTTCATTGGGGTTGATACACTTATTGATACATCTTTTGTAGAATTTGATTGTGAAAAATCCATAGAGGTACCTAGTGTTGAATTTGTTGAATATGAAGCATGTGGTGATACATATCATGAAAATACTGAATGTGAAAAATTTTTAGAAGTGCCTAGAATTGATGTCGTTTGTTATAAGGAATCTCATGATATATCTTATGCTGAAATTGATTGTGAAAAACTGATAGAGGCACCTAAAGTTGATTTCATTGGTTGTAATACATTGCTTGATACATTCTTGGTGGAAAATAATTGTGAAATTTCTATTGAAGTGCCAAAAATTGATTTCATTGTTTATGATGAGTTTCTGGATGCATTTTTTGTAGAAAGTAATTGTGAAAAATTCATTGAGGTACCAAGAATTGATTTCATTGGATATGATGCAGTTTTGGATACATTTCATGCAAAGACTGATATTATTTCATTTTTTTCTTACCCTGCACGCTTAAGAGAGGTATTACATGGTTTTGTAGGGTCCAGAAGACTTCTGGAGTGGGTGCTCCATCTGAACAGACTCCAACCTCCTGGAAGAACTTTCAAAAGGCATCAAGAAGGAGGAGATGATTTTACTTTAATTCGAAGCACTCCACCTCTTACATGGGTCTTGCACCTAAATCGCCTGCGGCCACCTGAACATTTTTTTGTAAAATTCAAGTGTGGGGGAGATATGCACCATGACATAAATCAAATGAAGAAAGCTCTCTCAGCCACCCATACTCCTCCACTACAACGATGGAGGCTAATTCTTGATAGACTCCGTCCACCAGAAATAAAGGGGAGTTTGTTCTTTCTTGTATTTTCTTTCATCGTATTTTTTTTATTTTTATGCTTTCTAGAGGTAGAATTTTCTTTTAAATTGAGTCCTTGCGAATAAATGGATAAGTAGAGTAGAATAAATAGGAGTTATTGTAAATACCATGTTATTTCTTCTGGCACTTTTTCTTGCATGACTAGGAATAAATGTATCCCTCTAGGTTATCTTCATGTCATTTTAGAGTCTCTTGAAATTAAATTATATTTGGTTGTCAAAACTTAAGGTTCGAGCTAATGGATGAATTCTTGGATGCTTGAGTACTACTTGGCTTTAGATTCTTAATTGGTGACTTGAGATGAATTATTTTTGCCTAGTGAGAATTAGCCTTATTTTTGTGACACACATATGTAATTGTACTCTAGAACTTGCTTAGGTTCTTTCTAAGCCATATTTCAATGATTGGATCACATCTATAGAGACTAATCAATTTGTTTACCTTTCCATGTCAATTTTTGGCACTAATCATGTTTATACTATTTGTCTTTCCTTATTCCTACTCTTAACCCCATTTTTTTTATGGACTTGTTGTTTGGGATGTTTCTTAATGCTACTTTGCCCGAGATTGACAAAGGATTAAGTGTGGGGGAGTGACTAGTGTTTTGGAAATATTTGGTATCAAAGAGGCATTTCATGTTGAAAAAAAAAATTCTGCAAATTACATGTGCCAAGAATGAGTTTGAGTGAGCTTGGTGTCAAGAATGAGCAAGAAAGATGGAAGCAATTGGAGATCTAGATTCCGTATTATATTTTGAAGATTCAAGTGGCAAGCAATGGAAAAATCTGAAGAGAAAAAATTGGCACGCAAAAGCAAAAAGAAAAAAAAAATTTTGCCAAAGTGAAGAAAAAAAAGTTTTGTAAAGCTAACTTGGATCGGAAATGATGTGGATCAAGAATTGGGAAGTTGGAATTATGGAAGTTAAGATTAACAACACTTTGTTTAAGTCTGAATTGAAGGCTGTGAAGTTTGAATGGAAGCTGAATTATGTTGGTGCAATCTTGTTTAGGTCAGGGTTGACCTAGTTTGACTAAGCTCGGGTGAGCTTAGGTCTGGTAAGCTTGGAAAGCAAATGGAATGGTCGTATGTTTCGATGTTTGATAATGATGTTTGAGTGGTCATGATGTGTGAGTCAAGTGGGTCAAGGTTGACTGGAGACTTGACTGGGAAAGACCTAGTGGGACTAGGTGAAGTCCAGGTAGATCGGGGAGATCGTACGCTGGCATGGCAAAAGACCTAGTGGGACTAGGCAGACCTAGTGGGACTAGGTGAAGTCCAGGTAGATCGGGGAGATCGTACGCTGGCATGGCAAAAGACCTAGTGGGACTAGGCAGACCTAGTGGGACTAGGTGGAGTCCAGGTAGATCGGGGAGATCGTACGCTGGCATGGCAAAAGAAGACCTAGTGGGACTAGGCACACCTAGTGGGACTAGGTGAAGTCCAGATGGATCGGGGAGATCGCATGCTGGCAAGGTGGAAGTCTACCGAGAGACTAGACCTAACTCGAGGGTTAGGCAAATCTGGTTGGGAACCAGGTTAAGTCCGAGCTGGGAGCTAGGCAGTAGAAATCCAAGTTGGTCAACGGGGTTGACCGGACACTTGGTAGGGGATCCTAGACTTGTGGGAACAAGTTAGGGTGGACTCAATCGATTGGGCAATCGATTGGGTCAATCGATCAGGTGATCGATTAGAGCGGTTTTCGCGAGAGGACAGAAGGGTCCTGAATCGATTGGGTAATCGATTCAGGGTATTGGTAATCGATTGCCTAATCGATTAGGGCGGTTTGCGCGAGAGAACAGAGAGGCTCTGAATCGATTGGGTAATCGATTCAGGGCAATGGTAATCGATTGGCTAATCGATTACGGTTCGAAAACTAGCCGTTGAACGGCTAAGTGTGACGTGGTAATCGATTGGGTAATCGATTACCAAACCCTAGGCGACGGGTATAAGGTCTTTCGTGCAGGTTTTGGCCGCAGCTCTTCTTCCTTCTTCCACGCCATTTCAAGAGAAGCTTTGGGGCTTAGTGTTGCTGCACTTCCAAAGTTCTAGAGGCGATCACAAGCTTGAAGATAGCAAGGAAAGCAAAGTGTGAGCTTGTTCATTGTAAATCTTGTAAGATTTCATTTGTATTTGCTTTGTTCTTGTTGTATCTTTGTAACAAGCTTGTAAGAGGTTTCTCCACCTCAAGAAGGAGACTTTCATAGTGCATGAGAGTGTGAGGAGAGTGGATCCTTGGATTAGTCACCCGACCGGGGTGGATACCAAGTAAATCCTTGTGTTAGCGATTGCTTGAAGTCTTCCGCCGCGACAAATCATCTACAAGCGAATCGGAGCTAATCACCCCCCCCCTCTAGCTCGTCTACCGGTCCCAACAAGTGGTATCAGAGCAAGGTTGCTCTTCATTGGACTCATCGCCAAGAGGGCAAGAGCTAGAGGAAGAAGAAGAAGTTGAAAGAAACCCTAATTTCAAGAAGTCATCATCAAGGGGTTTCAACTTCAAAGATGGAGTTTGGCTATGACACAAGGGACCTCCACCATTCGACAAAGAAAATTTCAATCTTTGGAAGTCAAAGATTGAGAATTATTTCATGATGGATATAGAGCAATGGTTTGCTCTAATGGAGGGCTTTGAAGCTCCAACAAGCTCAAAAGGAAAGCTCCTCAAGAAAAGCAAATGGAATGAGGAGCAAATCAAGAGATGCGAGGCCAACTACAAAGTGACCAAGCTATTGGTCAATCTTTTGCCAAGCACCATCTTGGACAAGATTGGAGAATTTCAAGACGCCAAAGAGCTATGGAGCAAATTGGCAACTTCATGAAGTTCCCTCCACTCTACCAAATCAAGACAAATTCGAAGAGGGAAATTCATCAAGTGAAGAGGACTCGGAAGTTGAGAGGTGCTCAACATCCGAAGATGAAGCTCAAGAAGCCTCCACTCAAGGGTTGAAGAGGAGCAAAATTTGACATTGACGCCGGAACAAGAAAAGGTTTCAACATCATCATCCGAGGTCAATGGAGAAGAAGAAGAAGTCTCCACCTCTAGGATTGAGGGGGAGCAAAGGTCATTGACTCCGGAAAAAGAAGAAGTATCTACTTCCGGATCAAGTGAAGAGTCATGCCACACCCTACAAGCAAAGGTATAAATTTCAATTTGTAAAAATAAAATCATATCATATTTGCTTTGAGTGTAGGGAAAGAGGACACTACAAGAGTAAGTGTCCAAAATTGGTCAAGAAGAAGGTGCAAGTGGCACCCAAGACCAAGGAGAAGCCAAAGGAGGTCGACCCCGTGGCAAAGAAGGATAAGAAGCACATTGTATGCTTCTCATGCAAAGAAAAGGGACATTATCGAAATCAATGTCCAAAGGGGAAGAATCCGACCAAGGCTAAAAGGAGGAGCTCAAGTCAAGGGGGAGCCTCCAAGAACAACACTAAGGTACCATTAGGTAATGGTACTTATTTAAATCATGATAATATGCATGCTAGAAATAATTATTATCATTTTAATGCTATTTATCATGAAAATAGGAGGTATGAGAAACCAAAAGAAAAATATAGAGCCTTTCATGCTAGGTCTACCACAACCAAGGATAGGGAAGATTTTAGATCATCTAAGGATAGACCTACCCAATCCAAGGCCAAAAAGAAAAATTACCAAGGCTATATTAGAAAACCAAGCCTTGAGGAGGTAATGATTGAAAATCAAGTTTTGAGGTCAAAACTTGATAAATTAGAAAAATCCCTCAAAAGAATAGAAAATCTATTTAAGGGATCTAAGGATCAAAACCTAGATTTAGGAAATCAAGGACCCTCTAGGAGCAAGAAAGGTTTGGGGTACAAACCTAAGACTAAGGATGATGGTCCATCCTATCATAGAGTTCCATATAAATATGGAACTAAATCTAGGTCTAGGAGTCAAGTCAAGGTCGCAAGGGAAGCCATCCCTAGAGTTGACCAAGACAAGACAAAGGTGACTAAGGCTTCGGAGAAGCCTAAGAAAGTCTTTAAGAAGGTATCAAGGGAAGTCATCCCTAGTGAATACCTAGAACACCCAAGGAGCACCAATAGGTTTTGGGTTCCTAAGAGTGTGTTCGCCACACCCTAGATAGGTCTAGGGAGTGTCAACTCTAATTGGAAGGGTAGTTAACCCAACCTTGATGAAGTTGACACTTTGGGACATTTTCAAGGAATTATTACCCTTGAAAATGAAGGATTCATTTATTTACTCTAGGAGGAGTAAATTTGTGCCAAACTATATTTTTGGAAGATTAAACTTGATAAAAGTTGGCACAACTAGGTTAGAATCCAAAGATAGGCCAAGTTGGGGAGTTTTGGCATTATCTTGGAAATTAGGGCAAATTTAGGATTATCAATGGCTTAGCGATGAGTTATTGATACTTAGATAGGAAATCTAGGTATTTTCTTTTATGCTTATATGCCATGTTTTATATGCCCTATCACATGCCATGACATCATATTTCATCATTCATATTTATTATGAAATATTACATGTCATGTCATACATGCATCATCTATTATAATTTCTTTTGAAAATCTAATATGATGCATGTCATAGTCATAATCATGCATAAATCAATTTTATTGAAATTAAGGACATTGGCATTAATTGACATCCTAGGTGGATGATCAAAGTTTATAATGCTAGGTAGAAATGCATGAACCCTTAGATTAGGGAGAACATGACTTTCACATCTCACTAAGACTATAAGTGACTTGTGTGTTTTTGAGACACATTAGAAACAAGTGAGATGTTAGGGATGAACAAAACTCAAGGTGTTGATTATCATCATTATGAGTTTTAGTATCATCAAAACATGAATTCAATGAACTCCAATCATTGGGAAAGCTAATGTACAAGTCATGTGCATTTAGCCCAAGGAACATGGTTGGAATTGTTTTTGAAAAACATTTTAAAACTATCTTGGAAAACCTTGGTGAAGACTATCTTTTGATAGCACTCATCATTGATGAATTGGATACAAAATAATGAAAACATTGAAGTATTTCAATGGTTTCCAATTTTGTGTCAATCTTTGAAAAAGGAGGTTATTTTCATAGAAAATATTTTTCCTTGATAGTATATGGTATAAATAATGTCTACACAAAATTTCAGAATTTTTTCGAATTTTGTAGAATTATTTAGGGTTTCTGAATTCGATCTGAAATTGTTTTCAGATTCAGAAACTCCCAATCGATCAGGTGATCGATTGGGACTAGCCAATCGATCGATTGGTCGATCTTTTACGAGCACAGAAGCTCGGTAGTCGATCCGGTGATCGATTACAGTAGCCGTAATCGATCGTGATCGATTAAGGCAGGCTGTAATCGATTGGTTCCCAACACCAATCGATTGGTGAGACTGAAACTGTCTATTTTCAGTCCATTAACCCATTTTTGTAACCTACAATCCCTAACCCTTGAAATACTTTTATAAGTATATTTGGGTAAATTTCATTGTGAAATCAAAAAGGGAAATGGTTTGGTGAACATTTAAGGGTTAAGGAGAGATTTTGATTCAAGTTTTGAATTTCAAAATCTCAATACCTCAAGTTGAGTTTCCTAAAGGTTTAGGAACTCAAAAACATTGTTGGTGCAATGATAGAGGTTTAGAGCATGTTTTGAGGGGGAGGTCTTCCTTAACAACATGTGGTTGAATTTTTTTTTGTAAGTGAATGAATGGAGATTGGGAATCTTCATGAGTGCTCAAGGTTGAGCATAGGTTCAATGAAAAGTATGGGATTTTCATTGGATACCTTTGACCATATAGACTCTCGGGAGAGGTTTGATGTGTGTCAAAGGGGGAGAAATTGGGAGAGATTGAAAGGCTAATAGGGATTAGTCTTTCTCAAACATATTGTCAAACATCAAAAAGGGGGAGATTGTTGGTGCAATCTTGGTTAGGTCAGGGTTGACCTAGTTTGACAAAGCTCAGGTGAGCTTGGTCTGGTAAGCTTGAGCTGAGGTCGTATGTTTCGATGTTTGATAATGATGTTTGAGTGGTCATGATGTGTGAGTCAAGTGGGTCAAGGTTGACTGGAGGCTTGACTGGGAAAGACCTAGTGGGACTAGGTGAAGTCCAGGTAGATCGGGGAGATCGTACGCTGGCATGGCAAAAGACCTAGTGGGACTAGGCAGACCTAGTGGGACTAGGTGAAGTCCAGGTAGATCGGGGAGATCGTACGCTGGCATGGCAAAAGACCTAGTGGGACTAGGCAGACCTAGTGGGACTAGGTGAAGTCCAGGTAGATCGGGGAGATCGTACGCTGGCATGGCAAAAGACCTAGTGGGACTAGGCACACTAGTGGGACTAGGTGAAGTCCAGATGGATCGGGGAGATCGCATGCTGGCAAGGTGGAAGTCTACCGAGAGACTAGACCTAACTCGAGGGTTAGGCAAATCTGGTTGGGAACCAGGTTAAGTCCGAGCTGGGAGCTAGGCAGTAGAAATCCAAGTTGGTCAACGGGGTTGACCGGACACTTGGTAGGGGATCCTAGACTTGTGGAACAAGTTAGGGTGGACTCAATCGATTGGGCAATCGATTGGGTCAATCGATCAGGTGATCGATTAGAGCGGTTTTCGCGAGAGGACAGAAGGGTCCTGAATCGATTGGGTAATCGATTCAGGGTATCGGTAATCGATTGCTAATCGATTAGGGCGGTTTGCGCGAGAGAACAGAGAGGCTCTGAATCGATTGGGTAATCGATTCAGGGCAATGGTAATCGATTGGCTAATCGATTACGGTTCGAAAACTAGCCGTTGAACGGCTAAGTGTGACGTGGTAATCGATTGGGTAATCGATTACCAAACCCTAGGCGACGGGTATAAGGTCTTTCGCGCAGGTTTTGGCCGCAGCTCTTCTTCCTTCTTCCACGCCATTTCAAGAGAAGCTTTGGGGCTTAGTGTTGCTGCACTTCCAAAGTTCTAGAGGCGATCACAAGCTTGAAGATAGCAAGGAAAGCAAAGTGTGAGCTTATTCATTGTAAATCTTGTAGATTTCTTTTGTATTTGCTTTGTTCTTGTTGTATCTTTGTAAAGCTTGTAAGAGGTTTCTCCACCTCAAGAAGGAGACTTTCATAGTGCATGAGAGTGTGAGGAGAGTGGATCCTTGGATTAGTCACCCGACCGGGGTGGATACCAAGTAAATCCTTGTGTTAGCGATTGCTTGAAGTCTTCCGCCGCGACAAATCATCTACAAGCGAATCGGAGCTAATCACCCCCC
>JAGFNQ010008231.1:182001-253291 GCA_024364735.1 Boesenbergia rotunda
AATTATTTCATTATTTCTAATGGTGTTTTTTAGACTAAGGAAAT
The DNA here is from genome assembly GCA_024364735.1 of Boesenbergia rotunda. Classification (NCBI taxonomy): domain Eukaryota; kingdom Viridiplantae; phylum Streptophyta; class Magnoliopsida; order Zingiberales; family Zingiberaceae; genus Boesenbergia; species Boesenbergia rotunda. The sequence continues at coordinate 182,046 of JAGFNQ010008231.1, forward strand.
GGGGAAGGAGCCCGCATTCATTGATACTTTCACTCATGCTTTTACAAAAAAAGACAAGACCTGGAATGGAGATAGAGTCAAATCAATAAAGGTTAGGATTAATTTTTATTTTATTTTAAAATATTATTATTGTCATTGTATTATAGTTTTTCTTATGACAATATAGGACAAATATGATGAATTAGAGCTAGCACTGATAAATTCGTAAGCTAGCGAAAACACCGGCGGCTCTGAACCTTTTGTTGGCAACAACATGAATTTATGGTTGGAGGCTAGTAAAGGACCCAAAGGGGGAAGAATATTAGGAATGGGTTCCTTGAGCAAGACCCAAAGAGTTGTTGGCATATCTTCTGTAGGATCGTTTGTGTCCGCTAGAGGGGGGGGTGAATAGCGATTTTCGAATTCTTCTTCCTATACGGTTAGTTGTGCAAGCGGAATATACAAAACAAACAATACAAATAATACTAACCAATGCTAACAAGTAGGATTTACTTGGTATCCACCCCGGCCGGGTGACTAATCCAAGAATTCGTCGGTGAATCACTCCCCGGATAACCTCAGGCTAGCTGCTCTCGTCGCTCTTTGTGGGCGGAGAAACCTCTCTACAACACTTGAAAACACTTGAGCACAAAAACTACTACCTTGCCCTTAACCAAGACAAGATTCGTCAAGAACCCCAACCCAAACCGAGTCCCCTTTAAATAGAACTCGGGCTGGAAAACCTCGCCACCAGTCGACTGCTCCCAACTGAAATTCGACCGTTGCACCCCAACGTTCGAATTCTCAGCCAACTCACCAGCCGCTACCAGTCAACTGCCCATTTTGGCAGTCGACTGGTCCGGGGCTGAAAACATTCTGTGAGCTCCACCAGTCGACTGCCCATTTGGGACATCGACTGCCCTGCTCACCAACCTAGGTTTTACCCTTCCCGAGTACATTCCATTCTGCACTCGACCCCTAGGATTTCCCGAGTACAATCACACAGCACTCGTACCCTCACAACTCAACTGACTCCTCATTCGCAACCTCGACTATTGCCTTCGCGCCCTCTTCATCTTTGGCCCTCGTCCCTCGGATGCGCACGCAAGCCTCCAGCTTACCTCCATGCCACCCTTCACGTACGCCTCGTAGTCCGCGCCCATCAACTCATCGTCCCTACTCTCCAAGGTCCCTCGGGTGCACACAAGCCTCCAGCTTGTCTCCATGCCACCCTTCACCGTACCGAGGTCGTCCAGTCAAGTCTATATGTGTAATCTGTACAACCTGCACACTCAACATACACATATAAGAATACAAGGGTAAACCTAACTTAAACCCTTTGCCCAAACATCAAAACCCATGGTCACTCCGGACCATCTTATGGCCGATTGCTCCAACAATCTCCCTCTTTTTGATGTTCGACAATTTGTTTAAGTTAGGGAAAACAAGATAGTAGTCAATAACAAAAACCATGCTAAAACAAATGCATATGCAATGCATATATGGATCCTATCCAAGGTAACCTACACCTAACTCTCTAAGTTAGTAATTTTCACACCTAGCCCTCCAAGCTAGGACTTTTCAACACCTAACCCTTCAACTTAGGATTTTTCACACCTAGCCCTTCAAGCTACGACTTTTCACACCTAGCCCTCCAAGCTACGACTTTTCCACACCTAGCCCTCCAAGCTAGGACTTTTACCACCTAACCCTCCAAGTTATGATTTTTCCACAAAATGGGCTTTTTAAAGCTTCTCCCAAGCTCCCCTTTCATTGGACTTACAAAGGCTTTTTAAGAACCTCTCCAAGGCTCCCCTTACGCCAAAAATGGAGCAACCATGCTCCCCCTTAATCTCAGCTCCCCCTAAACCTAGGGTCTCTAGCAAAGGTATGTTTGGTTTCCCACTTAAACCCAAAATTTCTCCCCCTTTGCCATACATAAAAAAGACCCCAATAATATCCCAATTATTGGTTCTTTACATCCCCAATGATCCTAAACGCAATGTACTAGACTCCCATACACTTGTTTCCTATCATTTGAACTTCAAACTAGCTGCTGATACACAAATCAACCCTGGGCAGTTGACTGGCCAAAATGGCAGTCGACTAATACTCTTAATTTCAGCTTTTCTGGCCATTTTCAGAAATACGCCAGAAATTTCACAAATCTTTAAAAATCTCTAAATTTTGTGGAGAACTTTGTGGTACCCATATTACTTGGGAAAAATGCATTTACCCATGTATCTATCACCATTCCTAAGTTTGACACAAAACTCAAAAATTTCCTATGAAAATTAAGGCAATTAGGAGGCAACCTCCCCCTTTACCCATGCCTTCTCCCAATTTTCATCTTTCCCAGGTTAAGTTCTACCCAACTTAACCTCCTAGACACCATATTGAGTTATACACAACCCAACACTTGAGTTCTTCCCCCTTTGACACTATCATAGAATTGCCCCAAGCAATCTTTCCCTTAGTGCCAAAAAGAACTCAACAAAAACCGAAAAACTCTAAAGATTTGCAAGCACACTTGCTAGGATATAACCTATCCTAGAAAAATATGATTTCATGAAAATATCAAGTGTGCTTGACTTTTGGTACAATCTAATTTTCTTAAAGATTTGGCATTTGTATCAACTTTCAAATTCATTTATAATTTCATGTGTTTGCTAAGGCTCATCATTATGATCGAACACATGGAATTGTCCTCAATTTTCCTTTTTTTAACCTCTAAATCTTAGATACCTAGGGAAACTTATCAAACTTCCTTGATTTTCAAGATATCCAACAAATCCTTATTAAATCATGGGATAACACCTCATTCAAGGAATATGAAATCATAAACAAGAATTTTATTCCTAAACCATATCCCATGATCTAATTTTGTAATTTCTCACTGTCAAAAATGCCCTTTTTATGCCTACTCTCACGTACCAGTTAACTACCCATATGGCAGTCGACTGCCAAATCGAACAGAGAGTTTCTGGGCTGAGAGCAGTCGACTGCCCCCCAGGACAGTCGACTGCTACCTGAATTTCAGGTTTTCAGTCCAAATTTCAATAATGCCCTAAAAATTCTACAAATCTCCAAAAAATCTGAAATTTTATGGGGAGATTTGTGAAGCCTATATCTACTTGGGAAAAAATATGTTTCCAAACAAATATACTCCGGATCCCAAGATTGTCACGAAACTCAACTTTCCCTAAAATGTATCAAATAACCTTCTCCCAAAGATTCTAATTTTGACTTCTCTTCAATGTATCCTTTTATCATTGATCATAGTTCATTTCTATCATAGAATTATATGATATTCACCCATTAAACCTTAATTTTGTCAATTATAACCTCATTTTCACCTTTTTCTTCCTAAATCTCCTTTTTAATGTGCCAACACCTAGGATTAAGACTTATCCAAGTCTTCCAATCCTTTTTGGCACATTTCATCTAATTTCTTGGACTTCCTTATGACCATTTCTTGAGATCCATTTACCATGGACCCCAAAAGCTCCTAGAGCTCCTCCTTGAGCTCTGAGCCTTAGCCACCTCCCTAGGTGACTCAACCCACACTAGACCACACCGGTGAGCCTTCGGTGATCCTTGGCCAACAAAGTTGACCCTCTTAACCTTAGACACTCTGTCTTTGGTTAAGTTCTTTTCGTTCCCTTTGGATGACATCCCCTTGCCATCCTTGGACTTTCCCTCCTTGTCATAATTGTATGCTTTCCTAGCATACTTCTTTTCATTGGCCTTGGAGGGTCTTAGACCGGTACCCCAATTCCGATCTATCATAGTTGGGTTTTAGACTACCCATCACCATGTCTAGACCCTTTGATCCAATCTTGAATCTTTCTAGGGTCTTTTCTAAAGTATCAAGTCTTGCCCTCAATGCTTGATTTTCCCTTTCCAAGGTTCTAACCTTAGTGTTCATATGTCCACTTTGGACATTTCTAGACCTACTCTCCTTTCTAGGCATATTCCTTCCGTTCTTGGGATTAGTGCCTTGATCATTAGGTACAAAGGTCCTAGATTTTCCATGATGCATGCTTTTCGTAGGGTTTTGCTCTACCTTGTTACCTTTATTCCTATTATGATATTTAAAATCATGGTTATGCACAAGTAAGCAATTTTCATGAATTCTAGCATGCATGGATGTATAATTTGCATTATTTTTAATATTCATGGAAGAATTTAAATTCAAATTGCATTTAAATTTAAGGTTAGGAATTACCTTCCTTACCTTTGGAGCCCCTCTTTGTTGTGAGCTTCATAAATGCTCCATTTTCTTTCTTTCCTCCTTTTCCCATCTTCTCAAGTGCTCTCTTTTCTTGAATTCTTTACTCCTTGGGCACTTAGTGTGATAGTATCCTAGCTTTCCACAAGTGAAGCATCTAACTTTCTTTTTCTTCTCTTGGGCTTTTCCATTCCTACAACCCATGTTAGATTTAAAAGAAATTGAGATGGGTTTAGGTGGTTCCTCCTTTTTCTTACCATTTGGACACTTGTCCTTGTAATGTCCCTTTCCATTGCACCCAAAGCAAATGATGTGTTCTTTCTTCTTTACTTTGGTGGAGGTGGAGGCTAGGTTGACTTCTTCTTTAACCTTGGAAGAGGTGGAAGCTTCCTCTTGATCCGGGATTGATGAGGGTCTCTCCTCCCCCTCAATTCTCGAACTTGATACTTCCTCTTCCCTTGATGAGATTGATGATCTCTCACTCAATTCTTCCTCCACTACACTTGATGATGTTGATACTCCTTTTTCTTTTTCTTCTTCGGACTCTTGAATTTGTGTAGGGTTTTCATGATATTCTTTGACTTTATCCTATAATTCATGTGCATCTCTATATTCACCTACACAACTCAAAATATTATTAGGCAAAGTATTTACCAAAATACTAATTACCTTTTCATTTGCTTTTGCTTGATCTTGTTGTTCTTGATTCCAATATCTAGGCCTAAGCCTCTTCCCGTGCTTATCCTTTAGAATCTCAAAGGACTCTTCAAGCGCAAATCTTAGTTCCCACTCCATTCCAAACCACGCTTCCATTCTCGCTTTCCAATAGTCGAAATCCTCATGGTCGTAGGCCGGCGGAGTGTAAATCTCATCCCCCGACTTATATTTCATTTTCTTTTCCTCTAGCGTTCTTTGCTCTTCTTGGCGGTTATTCCAATCACGAGCGGTCCTTCGCTCTGATACCAATTGTAGGATCGTTTGTGTCCGCTAGAGGGGGGTGAATAGCGATTTTCGAATTCTTCTTCCTATACGGTTAGTTGCGCAAGCGGAATATACAAAACAAACAATACAAATAATACTAACCAATGATAACAAGTATGATTTACCTGGTATCCACCCCGGCCGGGTGACTAATCCATGAATCTGTCGATGGATCACTCCCCGGATAACCTCCGGCTAGCTCTCGTCACTCCTTGTGGGTGGAGAAACCTCTCTACAACACCTGAGAACACTTGAGCACAAAGACTACTACCTTGCCCTTAACCAAGACAAGATTCGTCAAGAACCCCAGCCCAAACCGAGTCCCCTTTAAATAGAACTCGGGCTGGAAAACCTCACCACCAGTCGACTACTCCCAGGGGCAATCAACTGGTGCCACTGAAATTCGACCGTTGCACCCCAACGTTCGAATTCTCAGCCACTCACCAGCCACTACCAGTCGACTGCCCATTTTGGCAGTTAACTGGTTCGGGGCTGAAAACATTCTGTGAGCTCCACAAGTCGACTGCCCTGCTCACCAACCTAGGTTTTACCCTTCCCGAGTACATTCCATTCTGTACTCAACCCCTAGGATTTTTCGAGTACAATCACACAGTACTCGTACCCTCACGACTCGACTGACTCCTCATCCGCAGCCTTGACTATTGCCTTCGCGCCCTCTTCATCTTTGGCCTTCATCCCTCGGATGCACACGCAAGCCTCCAGCTTGCCTCCATGCCACCCTTCATGTACGACTCGAAGTCCGCGCCCATCAGCTCATCGTCCCTGCTCTCCAAGGTCCCTCGGGTGCACACAAGCCTCCAGCTTGTCTCCATGCCACCCTTCACCGTACCGAGGCCGTCCAGTCAAGTCCATATGTGTAACCTGTACAACCTGCACACTCAACATACACATATAAGAATACAAGGGTAAACCTAACTTAAACTCTTTGCCCAAACATCAAAACTCATGGTCACTCCGGACCATCTTAGGGTTGATTGCTCCAACATCTTCCTCTTCTACCCCACCAGTAGTTTCAGCTCAGATACTTAGCTTGACTGAAGAGGTATCGCATTTGAAAGGGATAATATTACAAAGAGATGAAGAAATGTAGCAAAGGGATCAGGAAATTAGAGATTTACGTCGGCAACAGGACATGATCATGCGACATCTTCAGTTAAACTCCGCTCCAATGTAGAATCCTCCCCATTCAGATGATGATGGTGGCGACGATGATGTAGATCATGGTGCTGATTCTTCGTGACTTTATTAGGTATTCCATTTTGTTAATACCATTATTTTATTTTTAACAGGGGTAGTCATTAAGGATGCTATTTACTTAACAATGCATGCTATGCTAGAAAATTTAACTATTAAGGATGCTATTTATTTAACCATGCTATGTTAGAAAGTTTAGTTATTAAGAATTCTATTTATTTAATCATGCATGTTATGTTAGAAAGTTTAACTATTAAGGATGTTATTTATTTAGCAACCTCCAAACTGTAAAATGATAGGGAACATTCCATGCTATGTTAGATAATTTAGCTATTATAAATACTATTTATTTAATCGTGCATGTTATGTTAGAAAATTTACTTATTAATGATGTTATTCTATATATATAATATTTTTGTATGTTTTATTAATACCATTATTCTATTTTGAACAGGGTTTGCGACGTCAACTCAACTGGTAAAAATATTAAGTTCTTTGTTATTTTATTTTTTTTTGTCATTTTTTAATATAAATGATTCTATTTGTTATTAATATTTTTAATTTATTTTGAACAGGATTGTTAACGGCAAGTAAATTGATATAGTTGTTAAGTTTGATATCAATTTAGTAGATATTTTTATGTTACGAATGATTCATTTTGTTATTTGTTTGTTTATGTAGGAAAAGAAGAAAATGAAAGAAGCAAGATTGCCAATGGAAGAGGTTGATATCTTGATGTTCTTGTAGTTTTTTTCATGACCGTATGAATTTCTATGGATTGGATGTGATGACTTATCTTATATTTGGATGTTATCTGTATTGATATGGATATGATGGTATGTTTCGTTTGGATGTTTTATATATGTATGGATATTGGATGATATGATCGATTGGTTGTATAATTTATCATTTGGATGTTTTATATATATGTATGTATAGATATTTGGATGATTGGTTGTAATAATTTATTGTTTGGAGATGTTCTTGTTATTTGGATGTTTTATATTTATGGATATGGTGATATGTATTGATTTGTAATGTTTTAAATTTGTATGGATATATTGAATATAGTTAAATTGATAATATTGATTGTATTCGAAAAAATTTGAACAATTTAGGACGAATTTTACAACGAAAAAATATTGATAATATTGATTCGTCCCAGATTCCGGGACGAAAAAATATATTCGTCCAAGAATCTAGGATGAAAAAATATATTCGTCCCAGAATCTGGGACGAATTCACTGATTCGTCCCAGATTCTGGGGCGAATCATTGAATTTGTCCCAGATTCTAGGACGAATCAATGAATTCATCCCAGATTCTGGGACGAATCAGTAAATTGGTCCCAAATTCCGGGATGAATTTTTGGATTCGTCCCTAATCAGAGACGAATTCACTTATTTGTCTCAGAATTGAGGACGAGAAATATTTTATTATAAATTAAACTAAATTAAAATTTTGGGACGAATACAGATTCGTCCCAGAATCTGGGACGAAAAAATAAATGCGTCTCAGAATCTGGGACGAATCTACATATTCGTCCCAGATTCTGGGACGAATTTATATATTCGTCCCAGATTTTGGGACGAATATCTTTTTTGTCCTAGAATTTATATATTCGTCCCAAATTCTGGGACGAATATAATTTTTCGTCCCAGATTCTAGGACGAAATAGGTTCGTCGTAAAGTTTATCGTTTGGGTAACGAATTTTGGGTCGAATATTTTTTCGTTGCAATTTGGCAACAAATTTTGGGACTTATTTTGGAATAAATTCTTAGATGAATTTTATTTTCATTGCAATTTCGCAACGAATTTAGCAACGAAAAATGATTTTTGTCGCCAAATTCAGGGACGAATCTACATTTTTGTCCCAGAATTTGCCAACGGAAATTCTGCATCGAAAACTGTTTTTGTCGCCAAATTCGTCCCAAATTTTTTTGGGACGATTTTTTTTTTAATTCGTCCTAAAATTCGTCCCTAAAACATTGTTTTTTTTGTAGTGATCGATTGGGGTTGAATGTCATGCACAAAAGTATTATGTAGGAGATCAATTCTTATATATATGTGTGTGTGTGAGTGAGTGTGTGGATTGCTCGTCGTGTGCCCATGCGCATGTCTCTTAATCGATTGGGAGGTGTCCCAATCGATTGGTGAACGGTTTGACAATCCAAGACATACCTCAATCGATTGAGGTGCTCAATTGAGGTGAAATTGATCATTTGCCTCAATCGATTGAGAAATCACGAGATGCCATAGCGTCGCGGGCATCGTGATGAATTGAATTCAGTCGTATACCCCTATGGTTCACCTTTCCTTCTGAGCTATGATTTGGTTCGGGACCGGCGGTCGAAGGCCACCGTTCGTTGCAGACTTCAAGTTGACGGCGCATGAGGCAGAACGCTCGCTTATCGATTCACCAATGAATTGAGACGCCTCCCAATTAATTGGTGAATCAATTAGGAGACAGACGTGCATGGACGCGCAAACAATCCACAACATATCATTTCTCTTTCTATATATATATATACATTTTACTCAGTAATTTATTTAAAACTATCGACAAATCTAAGTTTGATCGGAAAAAATTTAAAATTATAGGTCAAATCTAACTATGGCCGATATTTTTTCTTTTTTTACATTACTGGCTAAATTTAGAGAGGTGCTTTTCCCACCCCTTCATTTCTCACCCCCCTCTCTCTCTCTCCTTAATGAAATGTCACATGTGTCCTCCTCCTCTTTTCTTTTCTTCTTTTTTGTTTTTAATTTATTTAAATTTTTATAAAATAAATATTAATGAAAAAATATTAATAAAAAAATAAAAAATAACTGCTGTCATTAATTTTAATTAATTTAATTAATTATTTTTTTATCAATAATTTTTTTATTTTTTTATTTTATTTAATTTTTATTATTTAAGCAATTTTATTTATTATTTTTTATAAATACTTTATTTTTAAAATTTTATATAAATTTAATTTAGTTTTATTTTTAATCAATTTTGTTTATTTTCTTTTTTCATAATACTTATATTTTTTAATTTATTATTTTTTAAATTTGGTTTTTTTATTGATTTTATTTTTTTATTAATTAGTTTTTTTATCAGTTTTATTTTTTTGAATAATTTTGTTATATGTCTATAATCTTTTGCTTATTTTTAGTTATAAATTTTAAGAGATATTATTTATAAAAATTTTTAAAAGTATAAAATAAAATAAAATTTATATATTTAAAACTAACAAAAATACTAACAATTAATAGTGAACACATTCATAACTTAAGAACAAACATTTTTTTTCAAATGAAGAACACATGTAATAATACAAAAAAAAAACATAAAAATACATAAAAAGTACATTTTTAGTCAATATTGCCTTAATGAAAAAATAATAAACAAAATTAATTAAAAAAATAAAACTAAATAAAATTATTATATATAAGTATTAATGAAAAAATAATAAACAAAATTAATTTAAAAAATAAAACTAAATAAAATTAATATATATATAAGTATTAATGAAAAAGTAATAAATAAAATTAATTAAATAAAATTAATATATATATATATATATAAATATTAATGAAAAATAATAAAAAATTTAATTAAAAAAATAAAATTAAATAAAAGAGGGGCGGAAGAGGAGCATGCAACATAATTAAATTTTTTTAATTAATTTTTTTTAATTAAATGAGAGAATGAGGAGGAGAGGGGCACATGCGTCATTTGACGTGGGGAGTGAGAGGGGTGGAAGGGGGGGTGCGCGTTGTAGGGGGTGGGAGAAGCAATTTGCCTAAATTTAACTTTGGCCACAACAAATTTATTATTACCGGCCAACTATAATTGGCTAGTAAAAAATTTAAACTTTGCCAAAATTAACTTTCGCAAATTAAAATTTATTAGTCAAATATAATTTTAGCTAGTAAATGATTATAATTACTTGCCAAGATTCAGTTTGGTAAATGTAAGTTTGGTGGAAAAAAATGAGATGAGGGGCAATAATATTATCACCAAGGCAAGAGTGTTGGCTATGTCATGTATACCTCATATGACAAATTAGGAATCGATGTAATTTTAAAGAAGACTAGTGTTAAATTTTAATTAAATGCTCAAATGCCTATATATGTCATGTGTTTAGATATATGGCATCTTGTACATTTCTCCATGAGCATATGATTTCTTCATGCCACAAGGATTTTATCAGACATGGATTTCTATAGTGTGGTGTCCAAGCATCATCATGCCTAAGCATAATTCCGTGCTCTGGCTGAGATTAGGGTTAATAGCATGATCACCAAGACAAGAGTGTTAGCTAGGTAATACATCGTATACCTCATATAACAAATTACGAATTAATGTAAGTTTGATGATAGAATATTAAATTCTGATTAAATCTCATATAAGAGTAAAATAAGATGATAACGCTCATCCCAAATAGCTCAATATAGCCGGCTCGTTGCCTCCGGGGCTATGGTGCAGCGGTAAGATCACTAGTAGTTAACCCAGGCATCCACGGTTCGATCCCTAGCTATGGCGCATTTGCAGGAATTTTTTCTCCAAATGGGGCGCGAACCCTGGGACGCTGGGCTTCTAGACTAGCCACCGCGAGCGCTTCCCGATTTACCCTGGTGACCGGTGGAAAATTTTCGTGGGGCCGGACCGATCACCCCAGGTTCAATTTATCTGCTGCCTAGTTCATCATTTTTTTTTTTCAATATAGCCGGCCCTCGGTAAGATACAAACATATCAATAATGGGGACATTTTACCCTAGTATCGGTCATTTACATGAGAAAAATTAGGCATGTGTTTAGATATCCTGCATTAATACAAATTTTTTATCCAAAAGAAGAAATGATTCAACACGGTCAAATTTATTAGTATCTAATGAATATTAATTAAGATGATGATAATCTTTTCGCACATATTGGTCATTATTTAAACGCCAAATCTTTACAATTGTTTATGCATGATTTTTTTTTCTCTTTCGATACCTTTATTGATCCCACACCATGTCGTCTTCTACAAGCTTATTCCTCACCATTCTACTCATCACTCTTTCTAATGATGTTGTATGTAATGCCCGCAATCTAAATGCCAATTAGGTTTGTTGATTAATTCAATTTCATCACTTTGGTATCTATCGTATAAGTGATTAATATTTCTTTCTTAAGCAGGTTGCTGAGAACTATGTCGTCAACATGGATGAGAGTCCTATGGATGTATCTCAAGTCTCTTTGTCCCTTTCTACAGTGCCTCGTGATGAAAGAAAGGAAAACATTTTAGGTTTTGAGGTGGATTATTCCGATCCAAGAGCTAGTCCACCAATACACAACTAATGAGAATTAGATAATAAACATGTGATTTGGATTTTAAAGATCTTTCATCGCAGTCTATCTGATTTGCTTTAATGTATCAGTTGTCGCATTAGAACAATAAAAAATGAAATAAAATTTGATTACTTACACATTCGTGTGCTTGTTTTATTCCTTAATCTACTCTAAAAAATATTATTAATATATCTAACTATCACTATAAGAATAATGAGTTTTAATAAGGTACGGTATATTTACAATGATTTTTAGCTTAAACTATTATGAATTTTGTAAAAAACTGAGAAAATCGTTTATCTATTAGTAAACATTTAACATCAAAGATAATGATTTTACACTATCCGTTATTTTTAACACAATAATTTTTATAAATAACAGTAGATTTCATAACGATTTTCTAAACCATTATTTTTAAGAGAGATTTTTTTTTATTTTTTAGATAACGGTACATAAAATTATTATTATTTTGATAAGTGCGAAAACCCTATTTTCACACTCGATAATCAAAAATCACAAAGCCTTCGTCTTTATCGATGCGATCCAAAAACTAACTCTTCCTCTACCAGTGTGATCCCAAAGCCTTATCTTCTTTATTTTCTACTGGGTGCAATCCTAAAGGATAATGTTATGCTCTCACTTCGCTTTGCGTTCTCCATTTCAACTCTCTTCATCTATCGGATGAAAGAAAATAGAATCTCGTGTCATCATGTGTTCGTCACCCCCCTGCTGCCTCCTTGCTTTCTCTCTTCCTTGCTTTTTTGGCTTTTCTCCCCCTCTTCTCGAAACCCTAGAGGGAGAGGACTTTGCGCTGCCTCCGGCTCACCTGCCGCACCAAGCAACCAGCTCCTCCGCCAGCAGTTGTCACTAATCTGTAGGGTTTGGGCGACTTCTCTCCTCCTTTCTCATCGGTAGCACTAGATCAGTCGAGGAGGATATCTCTCTTTGCCGTCTGGCCCACTCTGCTGTGATCTGATCATAGACCGTTGCCCTCACCTCCTACCATGCTTCCGACAAGACTCTTGCGCCGAAGGAGAAGATGGGGTTGTTGATCTTAGACACTGAGGAGGATCTCTCTATGTCGCTTGCGAAGTATGCAGCGAAGCTGTCAGAGTAGTTCATTTGCGAGAGAGGCGCCTTCACTGTTATTCTCTCCAGCGAATCTCTCATCAAGTCCCTCAGGTACGGAGTTCAGTTCGTTGTGGATACGGATTTTCAGGGTTAGATGGATTAGATTAGTTTTTTAAAAAAAGGACTCTTCTATAGGAAATTGACAGAGTCACCTTACTCGGAAACAGTAAATTGGGCAAAATGGCACATTTTCTAGGTGAATGAGAGGGTGGTTCCAAAGGATCACGAAGACGACAATTATAAGTTCGCATTTGATGGATTTTTGTCTAAGGTACCAGAATTCTAACAAAAGTCTCTCCTTCATATTGATTCATATATAACCCAACTTCTACATTAGCCATTTATATTTTTGAGGAGTAACCGTCAGGGAGGAAATACTTCACCGTTAAGGTTTGCATCTTCATTTTCATGCTTGTTGCTTGAATTGTTGGATCGAAGTTTCATATTGCCTAGAAATATCTTGGAGATTAAATTAAGTAATAATTTGTACATTTATGTTGGTGAAGGTTCCAATTTTTGCATCTGCACCAATTCCATATCATGAAAATCTGGTATACTTACTACCTCCTCCTTTTTTGGAAGTCGAAATTGTAAAGCAAACCATTGAACTAGTTGATATGATGAATGCCCGTTGCAATTATATGAAGATACCTAGTGCCTTTTGGGGTATAAACTGATAGGCAAATCGTGATGTCTTAAATATTAAATATTTGTTATATGGCTATAATGGTTACATGCAAAACTTGTAATAAGTTTTTATGAGCAAATATATTCCATATGTATTGTGCTATGGATAAGCTTTTCCAATGATAATCATATGACTTACTAATTTTCTGGTCCAATGTTCCTCACTATCTTGTCCCAATACTTCCTTCCAAGAGATGCATTCATGAAATTATGCAATTTCTAAGGTACACTAAGAAACTGCTATTTTGTATGGTGTTGCCAACTCTGAAACAAACTTTGTTTTCTCATAAACTTTGGTTGCTAAAGGAGGCAGAAAAAGGAATTTCTCTTACTTACTGGCATGACTGGATATTTTTGCATAATGGAGGATACATCTTCATTAATGTTTAGTATGCGAAGACATCCACTAATATTTCCATCCTTTTGTTCAATAGACTGAGTGTGATTTCCCCTCAAAGAGATACTCTCAGTTGAGAGTAGTTAGCTACTCTTCCTTTATTGCTAAAGAAAAGAAAAAAGACGAACTTTTTACTAGATAAGATCTATTATAGAAAACCAATGGATGTTGTTTAAGATTAATTAAAAATAATAATATCATGAATCATGTAAAGTAAGACAATGATAGAAGGGTCATAATGAAAGAAAAGTGTCTGAGATTTCAATGATTATGTATTCATTTGATAGTTCATATCTAGTAACTATTTTAATGATAAAAAGTCTTGTTACTCTTGTCATTTAGGCTTGAAAATTCAAATGATATTTTGTGTGTTTTTTTTTCATTTGTGAGATTTGAACACAGCAGAAAATTGTTTTCCTCAGAAGAAAATAGGTGAGTTTTGTTACGATTCTCTTATCAAATCTTTTTACTCTAGTTTTAGAAGCTTAAGCTATTCTGCTTGTGTGATATACTTGAACTTTGCTAATTTATTTATTTTAGTAGCCATCTTTTTTCCAGAAAATTGGAGATAATACATTTGTTTGTGTGGATCTTCAATCTTATTAGGGACATGGGAAACATAACCTAGACACATTAATGGCATCAAGTTAATCCCTTGTTCAAAAGTTTTCGACTTTATTTCTGCAACCTCCATCATGCTTTGTATGAACTCTTTTATTCCTCATGTGCAGGCCAATCAATTGCGTATGGACGCAAATAGCAAACCCTCTTTATTCCATGACAATTAAGACAACTGTTAAATGGAATATTTGGCAGTTGAAAAAGGTATTCATGCTAGTTCCATTACAAACACCAAAGTACCCCCAAGTTTGAGCTCCAAATGTGATGCAAGTAAGGCTAGCTTTCACTTCCTAAAATTCAACTGCATATCCCATGTTTTAGTTTGCGAGATCTAGAAAAGACAGATTTCAAAGTCATTTTGTTATTTCTTTTAGTGTTGTAGAAACTTGATCCATTCATCCTATATTTGAATTCGCTCCACTCCTGAAACATACTGAGAAGAACTCACTTACTAGAGTAGATTTCTTAAACGTTTGCACTGTAGATTCCTTCCTGACTGTTTGTAGTTCTCTAGTTTACTAGTATTGTTACTTTGTTGCTTTTCTAAATTATGCTTGTGTATCCAGTGTTCTTCACCAACTATATTGATAGACAATACTTCTGGCTGCCATTTGGAGTTTGCTGCCATTAAGTTCCGTTGCACGATTCATATTTTATTGTTTCATTGAAACACCATTTTAATCTTGTTTTAGTCTGCATGGTGAAACATCTTATTTTGTTGATTGATTAAAATTGACACTATATCAGGTATTGTAGTAATTCAACTCAACTATTTATTGTACATAGTCTTCCTAGTTTATATACCTAAGCATGTTCATTGGTGATTGTAGGTGCTAAACTCTTTTCCTTTCTCAGTTAACTTTGTAATGGATGAAAGTCCTATTATAATTGTGGCAAGTAATGTTCTAGTATGTAAGTTAAAGTGCTTTTATTATTATATTATATTTTTATTATATTCAATTATATTTATTATTATTATTATTATTATTATTATTATATTTATATTATATTTCTAATATTATATTATATTTTTATTATATTTCTAATATTATATTTATAATATTATCTTTATTTTATTTTTATTTTTATATTTATATTATATATTTATTTTTATGTTCATTGGTGATTGTAGGTGCTAAACTCTTTTCCTTTCTCAGTTAACTTTGTAATGCATGAAAGTCCTATTATAAATGTGGCAAGTAATGTTCTAGTATATAAGTTAAAGTGCTTTTATTATCATATTATATTATATTTTTATTATATTCAATTATATTTATTATTATATTTATTGTTATTATCTTATATTATAGTATCTTTATTTTAATAATATTATTATATTTATAATATTATATTATATTATATTATTTTTATAATATAATATAATATTATCTTTATTTTATTTTTATTCTTTTATAATATTATATCCAATCCGGGCAAGAGAGGATCTTCACAACCTAGTGGCAAAGAACTTCATAGGTATGGCTAAGTCTTTGGAAGGTATCAATTCAAGTGACTTGATTAATCATATCTCTAGTTAATTTAGAATCTCTCATCACTAGTTCATACTTCAAATTTTGAATTGTTGTGAAAGGTAGAGATCTAATATGGTTTTTCTTATGAAATGTTGCATTGTTGTAGCAGATGCAGTTGGAAAATATTTCTTATTTTCTGAAAAGCTCAACATTATTACTGTTAATTCCATTGACCTTTATTTGACAGTGCAGTTGTAATTTTATCTCCGTGCATTCATATTCCGCTTGTAATTATGGTTTCGATTGAAGTACATGCTTAGCTGATTTCGTATATTAAGGGAATATTTTAACTTCAAGCTCCTAAGTAGGCGTTTGGTTTGCATTTTCCAGCCTATTTTTCATTTTCATTTTATGTAGAAAATGCGATTTTCTGAAAAACGTATTTGGTTTGTATTTTCCAGCCTTGTTTTCCAAAAAAAGACATAGCATTTTCTGGAAAACTAGAGAATAAAATAAAGTCATTTTTTAGAAAATGAGAAAATGCGGTTTTTTGAAAAATGAAAAGGGAAAATAAAATAAACCAAATGCCCCCTAAGTTATCTATTCAGAATATTGTCATGATGCTTGTAGAGCCAAAGGAATGGAACTGCAAACATGACAATTCGGTTTAAAGTGTATCAAAGCTGCCACTAGTAATTTTGATCCGTCAAATAAGATAAGTGAAGGAGGATTTGGTCAAGTTTAGAAGGTAAAATATGCATTGGAAAAGTTTTAGCTTTGGCACCTTCATTATACTACCTTTTTCTCCAATTCTCAGGGTTTATTACCAAATGGTTTGGAGATTGCTATCAAGCAACTTTCTTCAAAGTCTAAATAGTTATTGCTTATTTACCAGTATATGGGAAATAATAGTCTTGCTAGAGCTATGCTTGGTTAGCGCTTCTCTATCCCTCTTTCCTATTACAAGAACTTAAAAAGTTATCAGTATGTCTTTTATCCTTTTTTCCCCTCTTTCTTTCTAGATATGCTATACAAGTTTATATTAGGATTCAATATTCTATTATCATGACAAGGAGTTGATATTGGAAGAGAAACTGAGTAAATGTAAACTAAGGAGGTAGAAACTCAACTTTTATATTTTATTTTCACAGGTAGTTGATGTTTCAGAAGTCTCGATTAGTGATTTTTTTCCTTTTCGCTTTCTTATCTGTGCATAATTTGCAAATATGTTTTAGACTTTTGAAATGTAGATAGCCCGCCATTATTATGTTGACAACTACAGAGATTAAGATTAAAATTCTTCTCTAGTTTTCTTGTGTGATGTCTCTTGTTCTTGTATATGCATTGGCAAATAGTTGTAACTGTGTGCTGCAAACATATTACTATTACTCTATTCAACTTCTAGTTATAAATGCACAAAGATAATATTTTTCTATTTTAAAGCATCTATCCCAAAATTCCCCTCCTGCTGTTTCTTTCTTGCCTAGGTTTTCAAATATTTTTTTCAATCTGTTTCCTTCTTATTTCGTAGTTAAATACCTATACTACTCTTAGTTCCATGGCTTAATAGTCTTGTGCTAAGTGTTTGCTCATTATATCTAATATTAATTGTTATTCATACTTATGCACTAGACACAGTCATTTAAGCTATGCAATATTGCAGTTGTGAGCAAATATACAGACATTAAGAAAATATACGGAGACTCTTTTCCACTAGGCATAATGAGAACCTCTATGAAGAGCTTCAACCTTGATTTACCTATAGATTTGATTATCAAGCATGAGAGAAAATGTTTCTGGTAGTTATTTATTTATTAAATATGCATGTGAATATACTTAAGGAAAAGAAAACATGAAAAACTTCTCTCATATTTGTAGTAAATTATTATAGAGATTTTTGAGTTCATAAAATGTTATCATTTGTTGAAGAGATGGTTTCTTGTAGGTGGTGTTGACACCAACACACCTAGCCATAGTTATTGAATATGTTGCTGGCGGTGAACTTCAAAGGATATGCAATGCTGGTCGGTTTAGTGAAGATGAGGTTATCTAAGTGCTTAACATGTCTTCTTATGTCAAGAATGTCACATCCAACACTTTTTTTTGTGTGTGTATATTGGCTTATGTTTAGTTATAATTTCTCCGTGAACCTCTTTTTTCTTGTATTCAATAGGCAAGGTTCTTTTTTTAGTAGCTAATATCTGGAGTCAGCTATTATCATCCTATGATGCATCACATCTATGTTTGATCTGAATTCTTCTAGGGAGAAGGTAGTCATTCAGGAGCTTATTTTTTTTTCTTCTTCAAGAAATCTATCACCATGATCTTAAACTTGAGAATAGACTCCTAGATGGATGTCCTACACCGTGTGTTAAAATATGCGACTTTGAGTACTCAAAGGTGAATTATAATCTGCTGATTATGCCTTTCTGTCAATTTCAATGCTAAAGTTGATTAGTATGTCCGCCCTTGTTGTCTTGCAATCTGATTTAATTTTGTTGCATTCACAACCCAAGTCAACAGTAGGCACTCCTGCTTACATTGCACCAGAGGTTCTATCTAGAAAAGAATATTGAATCCTTGTCATGATGATGTTACTATGATGAGGTTATAATTTTAGACTTTTTTTTATTTGTGGTAGGATCTTACACTTCAACATGATCTTCAGAGGGATGCTATCTTAGCCTTTTTTATTTGGAGACGTGACTCACTTGGTGCCAGTGATTATAACCGGCAAAAGGGTGTCAAAATGATTGAGTTCAGGTCAGGTTTTTTTATACTGTGATATATATTTCATATGATCGTGTGTCAATTGATTAAATTGTAAGATAGATATAAAGCTCCATTTGTTTGTTTAGGAAGACCAGAAAAAACTCGAGCTTTGAAATGGAGGCTGAGATCACTTGGATGAAATGAGGTTTTGTTGTTTGTATTTAGTGAAAATGAAGAAGCAATCTCAAGGAATAATTCCAAAAATGGAGTCCCTTTCAGAGAAGTTAGACATTATAGGTTCTGAGATAAAAACATTAAAGGAGAAGATAGTAGTCATGCTACTTTAGATAAGCATTTCCCTTCAAAACCTAAATGAGGTATTGAAACTCTTTGGTTAGGTGTTGTAATCAATAAGTGTTTTGGTGTGCAGTACTAAGTCTTATGTGTTGTTTGTTTTGCTACAAGTTTTGTATATGATCATGGGATGATATATTTGTAGACAAATGATTTATTATAATAAATAATATATTTTTTTCAATTTAGTTTATTGTTTTGTAATTACTGTGTGTTGAGAAATAACAACGGTTATAATCTGTTGTCTTTGCAATTGAAATACAACGATTTTTTAAGCCATAAATACTGTTGTAAATCGATGCGTTGAGAAAGACATGGATACTCAAAGGCAAATGAAATATAACTGTTGTCTTTGCAATTGAAATACAACGGTTTTTAAACTATTATAAAAAATTATTGTAAATTGTTGCGTTGGGAAAGACAGGGGCACTCAAAAATAATGGTTAAAAATCGTTATCTTTTTTACCAAAACACAGTGGTGAAAAATCGTTGTCATTTCTATGAAAAATAGACAGGTTCAAATTGATTTATAACAGTGAAAAATTATTGTGTTTTACCTAAAAAAATAGAGTAATGATTGGGACAGTGAATTTGGGACAGTGAATGGGACAGTGAATGACGTGCAATTAATGTGTACACGTCCGATCGTCAATCGGACACCACCGATGGCCTCTGATTATCGTCCTGAATCAAACTATACCTTCGGAGGACGGTGAACTCGTCAGGATCGCCGGCAACTGTGAACCTATCGAAATTGACGGTCAATGATGCGAGATCGCAATTGCGGCGATCCCCGACGGGTTCACCGTGCCCCCCAGGGTATAGTTTGGTTCGGGGCGGCGGTCGAAGGCCGCCGGTAGTGTCCGATCGACGATCGGACGTGTACACAATAATTGCCACGTCATTCACTGTCCCAAATTCACTGTCCCTATCATTACTCAAAAAAATAATAGTTTAAAAACTATTGTTTTTGACCACAAAGGACTTTCTCAATGGGCTTATTAACAACAATTTTTTGAGGGAGTTTTACAACAGTTTGTCATCTTTGTTAAAGCTATTTTTTTGGTATAGTGTATCTTTCTCTCTATCTACTTGGAAATCTTACTGCTAATCTGAGCGCTCATACACATTTTAACATTTTATGTTCATGGAATGTAGTAAAAACCATTTGCAAAGTAACCTATCAAATGATTTCTAATTACTAATTTTCTTCTTTCGATAAATTAAGTATAAACTTTAAATCGCATAATTATTGAGATTAATATGATGCTAATTAACATTTGATTTTATTTTAAGATAAAAAGATCTAAATAATCTAAATAAACTCATTTATTGTGATAAATTTCAATACCTCTATAGATTTGGATGAAAGTTATGAAAATCTATGATAGAATCTTCTGATGAGCATATGCCCTTCACAACTTACATGGTAATATGTAGGATCAAAGTGTTTCCATATGATACCATTTCCTCCTTCCTATGCCATATTGCCATCTCCCTTCAGTTTTGTTCCTCAAACCTCCCCTCCTTTTCAAAGCTCATCTCAGCCAATGGATAAGGTGTAGCGCTGAAAAAAAAATATTAATGGATTAAAATTTGATCATTTCAATGAAAAATAGCCAAGCTAATCGATTAATTTGTTTCAGCTATCAATCGATTACAACAATCGATTGGAGTTAGTTTCCAATTGATTCTGCATGTCTTAATCGATATTGACCATCTTTACTAATTAATTAGAGTTTTTGATTTCGGAAATGAATTTCAGATCTAATTTCAGAAACTCATAAATAATTCTATGATTTTTTAAAAATCATAAAATTTCATGTAGATATTACTTATGTTATACACTATCATATAAAAATAGTTTTGTTTGAAAATACATCTCATTTTCAAAACAAATACAAAATTGAAAATCATTGAAAACTTTAATATTTCACCCAAATTTTTTATCCAACTAATCAATGACAATTCTTATCAACAAATAGACATCACTAAGGTTTTTCAAAACCTTTTTGAAATCTTTTCCAAAAGTAATTTCCAACTATGATTTTTGAGCTAAATGCACACAACTTTTACATTTGCTTTACCCATGATGGGACTTCACATAATCATTTGTTTTGATGAAATTACAACTCAAATAGATGAATATCATGAGTTTTATTCATCCTTTTAACATCTCACTTATATCTAAGGTATGTCAACACACATACAAGACATCTCTATAGCCTTTGTGAGATGTAAAATAGATTTTTCCTAAAGTAAAGGATCATGCAAATCTATTTAGGCATTTTTACTTTGATCATTCTACCAAGGATGTCAATTAAAATAATATGAAAATGATTATGGTATACATTAAATGAGTATTTTTCAAAAGAAAAAACTATCATAGCTAAATGATATGTGTATGACATAACATATTGCATTTTCACAAGAATATGAATGTAATATATAATGTCATGACATATGATAAAGCAGATAAAACATGACAATTTTAGCACATAAGAAGAACTACCTAGAATTTCATCTAAGTGTCATAAACTAATTTCCCAGTCAAAACAAACTTAAGTTGCACTCATTTTCCTAGAAATGTCAAAATCCCAACTTGATATTTCTTTAAATTCTTTCCTATTGTGCCAATTTGATTAATCTCAATTATTTCAAAAATTTTATTGGCATAGTTTTACTCTTCAAGAGTAAAGATTAACTTCTCATTTTCAAAGTATCACAATACCTTGAAATTATCCCAAAGTGTTAATTTCACCAAGATTGGGTTAACTATCTTTTCAATTGTTGGGATACAATCAAAGTCTCACGTTGGTTAGAAATAGAAAAGATCATGAATTTAAAAAGATGAAAAATATATCTATGGGCATAAAATCTTTTGGATAGAGTTCAAGAGCAAAACTATTAGGGTTAAAGCTCAAAGTACATAATATCATACCATTGTGGAGATATGCATAGTCTTAGACCCCAACAAGTAGTATTAGAGTCATGATTCAAACTATGTGCCATGTGGGAGGGTCCTCGAATGAAGTTGAGAGGAGGTTCGAAGTTGGTCAAGTGTGATTGGATGCTTGCGGGGCAGCCCAGAGCAGGTTGAATGCTCACGGGGAGGCCAAGAGGCCTGGAGCAGGTCAAAGGGTGACCAGATGCTCGTGAGGAGGCCTAAAGCAGGTCGAATGGGGTCCGAATGCTCGCAAGGTGACCCGAAGTAGGTCAAAGAGTGACCGGATGCTCGTAGGGAGGCCCGGAGCAAATCAAGAGTAATGGGATGCTTGCGGGAAGCCCGGATTAATGGTGGTCCTTCGTTTGAGGGGAGAAATATTGGGATACAATCAAAGTCCCACATTGGTTAGAAATGGAAAAGTTCATGGGTTTAAAAGAATGAAAAATATCTCTATTGACATTAGAATTTTTTGGATAGAGTCCAAAAGCAAAGCCATGAGAGCTAAGACCCAAAATAGTATCATGTTATTATGGAGATATGTATATCCTTGATTCCCAACACCAATTAGATTTGATATGTTGGTGCAATCTTGGTTAGGTCAAGGTTGACCTAGTTTGACTAAGTTCGGGTGAGCTTGAGTCTGGAAAGCTTGGGGAGCTTAAGGTTGGATGTTTCGATGTTTGATAATGATGTTTGAATGTCATATGATGTTTGAATGTCGTATGGTGTCAAGTGGGTCAAGGTTGACTGGATGCGTGACTGAAAAGACCTAGTGGGACTAGGCACACCTAGTGGGACTAGGTGAAGTCCAGGTGGATCGGGGAGATCGCACGCTGGCATGGGAAAAGACCCAGTGGGACTAGGCACACCTAGTGGGACTAGGTGAAGTCCAGGTGGATCGGGGAGATCGCACGCTGACATGGGAAAAGACCTAGTGGGACTAGGCATACCTAGTGGGACTAGGTGAAGTCCAGGTGGATCGGGGAGATCGCACACTGGCAAGGTGGAAGTCTACCGAGAGACTAGACCTAACTCGAGGGTTAGGCAAATTTGGTTGGGAACCAGGTTAAGTTCGAGCTGGGAGCTAGGCAGTAGAAATCCAGGTTGGTCAAAGAGGTTGACCGGAAAACAAGTCTCTATGCTAGCAGTAGGGGATCCTAGACTTGTGAAAACAAGTTAAGTTGGACTCAATCGATTGGGTAATCGATTGAGTGAATCGATTGGCTAATCGATTAGGGCAGTTTGCGCGAGTGAACAGAAGGGTCCTGAATCGATTGAGCAATCGATTCAGGGTATCTGTAATCGATTGGCTGATCGATTCAGGGTATCTGTAATCGATTGGCTAATCGATTAGGGAAGTTTGCGCGAGAGAACAGAAGGGTCCGGAATCGATTGGGCAATCGATTCAGGATACCTGTAATCAATTGGCTAACGGTTCGAAAACTAGCCGTTGAACGGCTAAATCCTACGTGGTAATCGATTCAGAAACCCTAGGCGTCGGGTATAACGGTTCGAAAACTAGCCGTTGAACGGCTAAACCCTAGGCGTCGTGCCATTTCAAGAGAAGCCTTGGAGGATATTACTGCTGCATTTCCAAGGTTCTAGAGGCAATCACAAGCTTGAAGAAAGCAAGAAAAGCAAGAGGACTCATTTATGTAAATCTTGTAAGATTCAATTTGTATTTTACTTTGTGATCTTGTTGTTTCTTCTTGAAAGCTTGTAAGAGGTTTCTCCACCTCAAGAAGGAGATCTTTCATAGTGTATGAGAGAGTGAGGAGAGCGGATCCTTGGATTAGTCACCCGTCCGGGGTGGATACCAAGTAAGTCCTTTGTGTTAGCGTTTGCTCGAGTCTTCCGCAGCGACAAATCATCACGAAGTACATCGGAGCTAATCACCCCCCTCTAGCTCGTCTATCGGTCCTACCATGATACACTCTAGCCCATTTATATTAGGACTTTCACCACCTGGTTTCACTCACTAGGACTGCCACCACCAATCATTCCTCACGAAGGCTTAGCTTTATTTACTAGGATTTTCACCACTCGACTTCACTCACCATGACTCCTACCACCTAGCTTCATTCATATAGACTTTCCCTTGCTAGTCATCCACTCAACCTTGACTTGACTAAACTTCTCTCTTCCAAACATCGAGTCATGTTTGGGTTGACCCTTGGTCAAACTGACCAGACTTAGGTACATTATTAAATATCGAAACCCTAAAGGTTGATTTTTATTATTTGGTGTTATTTGCACCAACAAATTCATCTCATGTTGCTTTGAGATTCTTTTTCTTGACCCTTTGCATTTTTTCCTTTTGTTTGCTTTAAAATAGTGAACATTTTTTCTTTTGATTTTCAAGTTATATTCATGAACCTCCCAATAGTTGTCTATTTCTGGTTCGAACATGTCTCTATGCTAGCATCCAACCACAATAAGAAAAAAGTTTTAAAAGCAATGATTTTTATGTGTTGTGCATATGGTTGAAAAAATATTATTAAAAATACTGTTGTTAAAAACTCCATTCAAAGATAATGCCTAAAAAACATTATCGTTTTGTACAAAGATAATACTTTTACAACGATTATAAAGCATTATCATTTTTTACAAAAACAACACTTTTGCAATGCTTAAATAACATTGTTATTTTTTGCAAAGAAAACACTTTTATAATATTTAAAAAGTATTATTTTTTTTAAAGACAATACTTTTGCAGCGTTTAAAAAGCGTATTCTTTTTTAGCAAACACAATATTTTTTTAATAAATAGCAAGCATTGTCTTTTTTAAAAAATAATTTTTTAACAAAAAATATAAAAAATATCCACAAACTTTACAAATAGTAAATATGAATATTGAGTATCCACAATCTCTTTAAAATATAACTATTTACTAAAACATATAGTTTTATACAATCCAAACAAAAAATATGTTCAACATTGTATCCATATTAAGTTTATAGAAAAGCAAAATTCTTCTTGGTTTATATGAAGGAAATGACTTCTCAAGTGTTAAGACTTTGCGTCTAGCTAGAGGGGGGGGGGGGGGTGAATAGCTCTTCTTGAACTTTATCTACAAAGTGTTAGCTCAAGCACAAAAAAAATATAGACAAATGCAAAAACAAATAAAGGAATGCTAACTCCCTTGATTTACTTGGTCTCCATCTCCTTGAGGTGACTAATCCAAGGATCCACAAGCACAATCAAGCTTCACTATGAACTTCTCCTTTTCAATCAAGCTTGAAGGTGGAGAAACCCTAACACAATGATCTCTTCTTTTTTTACAAGATGAGACTTAGAGTATGAGAACGAGTATAGGCTTTGAGCACTTAGAAGAGAGTTTTCCAATCAAGAACTGTAACCTCTTCATGCCCCAAAGCTTCCTGTTAAATAGAGGAGAGAGCTGTTATCACAATAGCTCAGCCCCAACACCAGTCGACTGGTGTCCAGCCAAAGATTAGCCAACGACTAGCCTAACGACCAGATTTTGAACAGATCAGTCGACTAGTGCCCAGACTAGTCGACTGATCTTTCTGTGAGTGCTATTAGTCGACTGTCCAACTTACAAGCTCACTCTCTGCCTCTCCAGAGTCCATCCTTCGCATGTGCCTTGAAGTCCACTTCCCCGGCTTGCCCCTTGAAGTTCTCTTCCTTCGGCTCTCGTCTCACAGATGCGTACACAAGCCCGCGACTTGTCTCCATGCCATCCTTCGTGTATGCCTTTGAAGTCTACTTCCTCGGCTTGCCCTTAAAGTCCTCTTCCTTCGGCTCTCATCCCTCGGATGCTTTACTCCGTTATTCCTCATGTGTAGTTCACCAAGTCCTGCAGTACTCAACTACACACATCAAACCAATATGAAAGCCTAACTTAATTATATTGACACACACATCAAAATCCATGATCTACCTGATCAAACTTGGGTTGATTACACCAAGAATCTCCCTCTTTTTGATGTGTGACAATATGTTTAAGTTAGGCACAAAGACAACAATAACAATTAAAAATTATAGGCATAGTATAACAAGAAGCATAAACATGCATCCTCCCCCTTAACCTTTGCCCTATCACATGATTTTCAATTTTTGTATAAACATGGAGAAAATAAAGTTAAGTTCTAACTTAAACCCTTCAATTCTCCCCCTTTGATACCATAAAAAAGATTGTACCAATCAAGGGTAACCTATGGTATCAAATGGATACAAAGTTCTAAATTCTGAAAAGGCATAGAAATCAGAAAATCATAGTACCAGTCGACTGAGTTAGCTACCAGTCGACTGATTGCAGTGAAAAAACACTATCATAGAGCTCCCAGTCGACTGATCCCTTGTACCAGTCGACTGATACTTATCAGTTTCAAATTTCAGCCTTTTTAGCTGAAATTCAAAAATACATTAAAAATTCAATAAAATTCGAAAAATCATGAAATTTTGCAAGCATATTTCTTTTGACATTCTCTAACAGGGAAAAATATATTTTCTTGAAAATCTAAATATTTTTAAACTTTTGACCAAAACTCAAAAATTTTAAAAACCTTTTAATTTTGTATCAACATTAAGCCCTAATTTTGAAAGCATGTGTTTTCCAAATCTATATCATAGCAAATAAAATATAGAATTATTTTCAAAACATTTTAAATGTCCAACTATAATCTATGAGCAAAATGTTTATTAGTTAAATATTTATTTTCCCCATAGTTGGTCTATTATTGCTAACATGATACAATTCATAGTCATCAAAATGCCATAAGCATATGTGAATTATGAGTATCATCCTAACATCTCATATGCATAAATAAAAGCATAAATCAAGTTATTATGAGATGTAATTTAAGTAATCTCTACTTAGCCCATTTTATCATGAATTCCTATTTGGCTAAGTGCTCCCTCTTAAGGTCTCAAGTCAACCATTTTCAAAAATTTGAAATTGTAACCACCATTTGACTAATCCTAAATCCTCTAACCCTTGAGGATTGACTTTGACACCCAATAGAAATGCTTTCTAATTGGGTTGATCAAGTACTCCTTAGGGATCCACTTCCTATCTAGGGGTTTTGCCTTAGATTGTCCTCTAGCAAGTAGACAATGATAAAATTTTTCATTGCTAAATTTTCCAAAGCTTAATCCTTCTTTCTTGAAACTTACCCTTTGACTCTCAATAATCATATCTAGGGGTTTTTAGCCAATTTTAAATTTTCTAAGGGTTTTGGTAAGGTTCTATACCTTTTCCCTTAATTTCCTATTTTTTTCTTCTAAGCATGAATCATTTACACCAGAAGAAAAAGCATGCATATCATTGTTAAATGTCATGGATTCTAATTTTTCATTTAGCATGCGAATTTTATTTTTCAAACACTTAATTTTCTTTCTAGCCTTAAACAAATCATCATTGGTGCTAGAAATAATTTTTACTAAAGTGGTAGTGGGTATATTATATACCTCACTTACCAAGACGTCCGAATCCAAAGATTGACCTCCCCTTCACTTGAGCTCCCTTCTTCATCTTCACTTGAGCTCTTTTCATCTTCGGATGATGTGGAAGCCATGCCTTCAATTCTCATTAAGGTAAAATGAGACACATGGTTTTCTTCTTCCGATGATGAAGGATCATCCCATGTCGCCTTTAAAATTTTAATCTTCTTGCCCTTTTCTTCTGTTTTCTTCTTCTCTTTTTTCTTCTTCTCTTGCTTTTTCTTTAAGAGTGGACAATCATCCCTTATGTGTCCTTCTTCATGGCAATTGTAGCATATTATCTTTTTTGCTCTACTCTTGCTTCTTGAATTTTTCCTATCACAAGATTTGTTAGAAGAAAAATTTTAAAATGTTTTCCTCATCTTCCTTATCATATACGCCTCTTGGTCACTATCCATTGAGGCGCTTGATTCTTCCGAATCGGATGATGATGAATATAAAACCTTCTTCTTGTCCTTCTTCTTCTTTCTCTCTTTTTCTACAATAAGAGCTATACTCTTTTCTTTGGAAGACGCGTTAGCTTGTTCATGAAGTTCAAATTCACAAAATAAATCATCAAGCTTAACTAAAGAAAGATCCCTAAAGACTTTATAAGCATCAACTATTGAAGCCCATAAAGTGGTTCTAGGAAAAGATTGAAGCGCATACCTTACAAGATCCCTATTTTCTATTTTCTCACCTATCACATGAAGCTCATTGATGATTTCTTTAAATCTACTGTGCAATTGACTCACGGTTTCATTTGTATTCATGGTGAAGGATTGGAGTTGAACCACCAATAGATCCTTCTTGGCTCTTCTTGATTCATTTGATCCTTCATTTAGCTCAATGAGCTTTTCCCAAAGCTCTTTGGCGGAGTTGAATGATCCAACTTTATTTAATTGCTCCTTTGAGAGGCCACATTGTAGAGTTGTTGTTGCCTTTGTATTTGCTTGAGCCTTCTTCATGATCTCTTTTGTCCATTTTTTGGTTAGAAGAGGTTCACCCCTCTCATCCTTTGGCATCTCAAAATCATCTACCACGCTAAACCAATTCTCAATATCATTCATTAAATAATACTTCATTCTACCTTTCCAATACGTGAAATCATTACCGTCGAAGAATGGAGGTCGTGCGGTGCTATATCCCTCTTGAAACATCATTTTTGATGTTTCGGTTGACGATGAGTTCTCCCGAAATGAACTGGGCTCTGATACCACTTGTTAGGACTTTAGCGTCTAGCTAAGGTGGGTGAATAGCTCTTCTTGAACTTTATCTATAAAGTGTTAGCTCAAGCACAAAGAAAAATATAGACAAATGCAGAAATAAATAAAACAATGCTAACTCCCTTGATTTACTTGGTCTCCACCTCTTTGAGGCAACTAATCTAAGGATCCACACACACAATTAAGCTTCACTATGAACTTCTCCTTTTCAATTAAGCTTGAAGGTGGAGAAACCCTAACACAATGATCTCTTCCTCTTTTACAAGATGAGACTTAGAGTATGAGGAAGAGTGTAGGCTTTGGGCACTTAGAAGAGAATTTTCCAATCAAGAACCGTAACTTTTTCATGCCCCAAAGCTTCTTCTTAAATAAAGGAGAGAGTTGTTAACACAATAGCTCAGACCCGACACCAGTCAACTGCCCCCAGGGCTAGTCGACTGGTACCCAGCCAACGACTAGTCTAACGGCTAGATTTTGAACAGATCAGTCGACTGGTGCCTAGACCAATCGACTGATCTTTTTGTGAGTGCTGCTAGTCGACTGCTTTTGCTTGCCAGTCGATTGTCCAGCTTACAAGCTCACTCTCTGTCTCTCCGGAGTCCATCCTTCATGTGTGCCTTGAAGTCCACTTCCTCGGCTTGCCCCTTGAAGTTCTCTTCCTTCGGCTCTCGTCCCTCAGATGCGCACACAAGCCCGTGGCTTGTCTCCATGCCATCCTTCGCGTATGCCTTTGAAGTCTACTTCCTCAACTTGCCCTGGAAGTCCTCTTTCTTTAGCTTTCGTCCTTCGGATGCCTTATTTCGTTGTTCCTCATGTATAGTTTACCAAGTCTTGCAAGGCTCAACTACACACATCAAACCAATATGAAAGTCTAACTTAATTATATTGACACACATATCAAAATCCATAATCTATCCGATCAAACTTAGGTTGATTGCACCAACGTCAAACTCTTTAACACTACGTTAATACTACATCAAAACAAAAGTTTGACATTAGAGATCTATGCTATGTTTCCTTCCTATTCTTCATACCAAAATAAAAAAAAAAAGAGAATTTTTGTAGTAGAGAAGAAGACATGAAAATTCAATGTTAAATACTTGAACGAGCCTTGAGTTAAACGTATCAACTTAATAATGTTTATGAGGTTTGTTACTGCCTAGCTTACATAGCATTGAGACTAGCAAAATAATAGCAAGCTCTTTTGTTCGTCATTCTAATTGGAGTTATGGTCAAGCTTTTTAAGTTGGATATGTTAAAAGATCTAAGTTTTCCTCAATTTCAACAATACCTCGTAGGCATCCCAATCTAGATCTAAGCAAATAAATAGAAGTTATGAAAGGACTGGCCATTCAATAGTGCATATATACTTGAGGGCGTCCAGGTAATTCTATAAACAATGCCTACATCACATTTAAAACAGTAAATTAGGAACTTATAATGAGAACACCACAAGAGGAAACTACAACAATTTTTACCAATTTCCTTGTTTAATATTTATTAAAAGGGAAGTTTACACAAGGAGATATCTCAATCATTCAAACCGCATAAAAAAGCAAAATCTGTCAGCTTCCAAAGGAAAACAGAAGGCGAATTTCTTGAGAGAAGATAGTTGTGCACTAAGATAATTTAAAGGTGTGCAAATTTAAATGACTTTAAAATGGAATATTCAACATTTATCAATTTTCACTTAGCAAGTCAGTTACTTAAAACCAGCACATGAGTACCCAAATAAAACATAGTATGATCAATAAGAACAAAACATTGAGCCAAATGAGAAAAAGAAACATATGAAGTGCAATATAATCATCATTGTACCCCTTTCTTTTTGTGGATTTGTAGAATCAAATTGTTTAATGGATTGCCTGCTTAAGAAGACCTCTATTACGTTCCAAAAGATTTTTTCTTCCAATCTCCATCTTTGATATGTTTACAAGTATTGAAGCAACATGTTCATAGATATCTTCTTCTATAGAAATAGTGTAAAGAAGGGATCACTTTAAGTTTGTTACACAAACAACACATAGCAAAGCAATAATACAGCTTTAAATGGCATGACAACCAAAGATAACTATTCATGGTGGAATTACTTAAAGGCAAAACACCAACTTCGAAATCATAAGGTGGCTTTGATTGCCATAGAATTTAATTGCATAATTTTTCAAGAGAATGTCTATGTTGGTGGTGAGTATTTTTGAATAATGTATTAATCCCATCTAAAATACCACTTAGTATGAGGTTTCCATATAACATCTATTAGTATTTCAATGGAGAACATGATAAGAACATAAGCACCTATAACATAAATCAATAATACATAGAAAAATTCTTCTGGAACTATGGTCAGTGGTAGAACAATTAGTCATTATTTTAGGCATTCACAATTCGATCCGTAATTACAACATATTTTATAGGAATTTTTCCTCCAAATGGAACGTGAATCCTGGGACGTTGGGCTTTTAGATCGCTCACCACAAGCGCTTCCCGGTTTACCTTGATGACCAGTGAAAAATTTTCGTGAGACTGAGCCGGTCACTTCATGTTCAGTTTGTCTACTACCTGATCCAATATTGAATAATACGATTGGGCGGTCGATAATTTCAGATTCAATTTGTCTGCTACTTAATTCAACATTGAATAATACATAGAAAAATTGCAAATACAACATGTTGTATCGAACATCTATAAAAGAGATTGATAAAGTAAATTTATCAGCATGATTATACTACAAACAAAAAATATAGAAATGTTCACTGCATATTAACAAAATATAAATGAACAAATAACCTTTTGGTTCTTTAGAAGATGACCTACAGAATGATCGAACAAGCTTTGAGATATACAATCCCTCCATCTTATCATCTCCAATCTGAGAAATTCAATATATTCAAACAAAGTTTTAGTGAATAAACTGACATATATACATATTAAACTACAAAATGATGCCTCCAAGGTGTTATTTTTTTGTCAACTACACCTCTTCAACACTAAGAATAAAAATGTAAAATAGATTATATCACAATAATTAGATATACAAATAAGGTGTCGCATGAATGGTCTTATGTTAAAGCATTAACACTCCAATGATAAGAAAAAAATTCCACGAGAAAATAAAATTCAACTTTAGCGAAGATTCATCAAACATATAATAACATGAATTACATAAAAAAAAATTAAAATTTTCAGTCTTAAAGATAATTTTTCTTATCCAGATAGAGTGGACGGAGTCATAAGCATGTCCGATAGAAAACGAATAGTATCTTCCCTGTATGACGGATACTTGGATCCTATGTACAAGGCCAACACGACCACTACAATACTACAACCCACATGGTTGGCAAACATAACAAATAAGAAACAAAACGACACATAAACATCACAAGACTTATCAAAGTTGCACGCCAGCACAACTTACAACACAAAGCTACACTGCAAGCCCTTCCGAGCTCATAAACAAACCATAAATACAAACCACATCACAAGTCCACGAATATAAAAAAATACAAGAGTGTCAATGGAGTACATTGTTAGATCGTTTGCCGTCCGTTAGAGGAGGCGGTGAATAGTGATTTCTCGAATCCTTTGTTCCTACACGGTTAGTTGCACAGCGGAATATACAATAAAAATAATAAAATAAAAACTAACCAATGCTAACACGGCAGATTTACTTGGTATCCACCCCGGTCGGGTGACTAATCCAAGACTGCGTCGGTGGATCAATCCCCGGATAACCTCCGGCTAGCTCTCGTCGCTCCTTATAGGTGGAGAAACCTCACCACAACACTAATCAAGCTCTGAGCACGAAGACTACTACCTTGCCCTTATCCAAGATAAGATTCGTCAAAGAACTCAGCCACCACGAAGTCCTCTTTAAATAGGACTCGGGCTGAAAACCTCGCCACCAGTCGACTGCTCCCAGGGGTAGTCGACTGGTGCCACTGAAATTCGACCGTTGCACCCCAACGTTCGAATTCTCAGCCAACTCACCAGCCGCTACCAGTCGACTGCCCATTTTGGCAGTCGACTGGTCCGGGGCTGACTGCCTTCTGTGAGCTCCACCAGTCGACTGCCCTGCTCACCCACCTAGGGTTTAACCTTCCCGAGTACATTCCACTCCGCACTCAACCCCTAGGATTTTTCGAGTACAATCACACAGCACTCGTACCCTCACGACTCGACCGACTCCTCATTCGCTGCCTCGACTATTGCCTTCGCACCCTCTTCATCTTCGGCTCCCGTCCCTCGGATGCACGCAAGGCTCCAACTTGCCTCTATGTCATCCTTCACGTGCGCATGCCTCGAAGTCCGCGCCCATCAGCTCATCGTATCTGCTCTCCAAAGTCCCTCGGGTGCACACAAGCCTCCAGCTTGTCTCCATGTCACCCTTCACCGTACCGAGGTCGTCCAGTCAAGTCCATATGTGTAACCTGTACAACCTGCACACTCAATATACACATATAAGAATACAAAGGTAAACATAACTTAAACCATTTGCCCAAACATCAAAACCCATGGTCACTCCGAACCATCTTAGGGTCGATTGCTCCAACAATCTCCCCCTTTTTGATGCTTGACAATCCGTTTAAGTTAGGAAAACAAATAGTAGTAAATAGCAATAAAATGCTAAACAAATGCATATACAATGCATATATGGATTCTATCACAAGGCTTCCCACACCTAACCCTCCAAGTTAGGAATTTTACACCTAGACCTCCAAGCTAGGACTTTCACAACCTAACCTTTCAAGTTAGGATTTTTCCACATCTAGCCCTCCAAGCTAGGACTTTCACCACCTAACCCTCCAAGTTAGGACTTTTCCACACCTAACACTTCAAGTTAGGACTTTTACCATCTAACCCTCCAAGTTAGGATTTTTCCACTAAACGGGCTTTTTAAAGCTTCTCCCAAGCTCCCATTTCATTGGACTTACAAAGGCTTTTTAAGAACCTCTCCAAGGTTCCCTTTACGCCAAGAATGGAGCAATCATGCTCCCCTTAAACCTAGGGTTTTTAGCAAAGGTATGTTTGGTTTCCTACTTAAACCCAACATTTCTCCCCCTTTGTCATACATCAAAAAGACCCCAATAATTACCCAATTATTGGTTCTTTCAATCCCCAATGATCCTAAACACAGTGTACTAAAACTCCATACACTTGTTTCTCATCATTTGGACACCAAACCAGCTGCTGATACCCAAATCAGCCTTGGGCAGTCGACTGATACTCTGATTATCAGTTTTCTGGCCGAATTTTAGAATCACGCCAGAAATTCCACAAATCTCCAAAAATTTTCAAATTTCGTGGAGAACTTTGTGGTACCCATACCTACTTGGGAAAAATACATTTCACCATGTATCTATCATCATTCCCAAGTTTGACATAAAATCTAAAAATTTTCTTATGAAAATTAAGGCAACTAGGAGGCAACCTCCCCCTTTACCTATGCTTTCTCTCAATTTTCATTTTTCCTAGGTTATGTTCTACCCAACTTAACCTCCTAGACACCATGTTGAATTATACACAATCCAACACTCGAGTTCTTCCCACCTTTGACACTATCATAGACTTGCCCCAAGCAATCTTTCCCTTAGTGCCAAAAAGAACTCAATAAAATCTTTAAAACTCTAAAGATTTGCAACCACACTTGCTAGGATATACCTTATCCTAGAAAAATATGATTTCATGAAAATATCAAGTGTGCTTGACTTTTGGTACAATCTAATTTTCTTAAAGATTTGGCATTTGTATCAACTTTCAAATTTATTTATAATTCCATGTGTTTGCTAAGGCTCACCATTATGATCGAACACATGGAATTGTCCTCAATTTTCTCTTTTTAACCTCTAAATCTTAGATACCTAGGGAAACTTATCAAACTTCCTTGATTTTCAAGATATCCAACAAATCCTTATTAAATCATGGGATAATACCTCATTCAAAAAATATGAAATCATAAACAAGAATTTTAATCCTAAACCATATCCCACAATCCAATTTTGTTCAATTTCTTATCGTTTCATGGGCCTATTATGCTCACTCTCAGGTAGCAGTCGACTGGCCCAAATGACAGTCGACTGCCAAAACTTACAGAATGTTTCTGGGCTGAGAGCAGTCGACTGCCCCCCAGGGCAGTCGACTGCCACCTGAATTTCAGGTTTTCAGTCTGAATTTCAATAATGCCCTAAAAATTCTACAAATCTCCAAAAAATCTGAAATTTTGTGGGGAGATTTGTGAAGCCAATATCTACTTGGGAAAAATACGTTTCCAAATAAATGTACTCCGGATCTCAAGATTGGCACGAAACTCAACTTTATCTAAAATGTATCATTTAAACTTATCCCAAAATTCCTAATTGTGATATTTCCTTGATATATCTTCTAATACTTGGCCATGATACATTTTTAGCACTCAATTATATGGTATTTTCCCATTAAACCTTAATTTTATCAATTATACCCTGATTTTCTCCTTTTCTCCCTAAATTCCCTTTTTAATGTGCCAAAATCTAAGATAAAGACTTGCCCAAGTCTTCCAACCCTTTTTGGCACATTTCACCTAATTTCGTAAGAGAAAAACTCTTGAGATCCATTTACCATGGACCCCAAAGGCTCTTAGAGCTCGCCCTTGAGCTCTGAGCCCTAGCCACCTCCCTAGGTGACTCAATCCACACTAAACCACACCGGTGTGTCCCTGGTGACTCTTGGCCTACAAAATGAACCTTCTTAACCTTGAACACCTTGTCCTTGGTTAAGTCACCCTTTCTACCTTTTGATGGCACCCACTTGCCATCCTTAGACTTACCCTCCTTGCCATGATTATATGTCTTCCCAGCATATTTATTTTTGTTGGCCTTGGAGGTCTTAGATTGATAGCCCAAATCCGATCTATCATAGTTGGGTTTTAGACTGCCCAACACCATGTCTAGACCCTTAGATCCAACCTTGAATCTTTCTAGGGTCTTTTCTAATGTATCAAACCTTGCCCTCAAGGCTTGATTTTCCCTTTCTAAGTTTCTGACCTTGGTGTCCATATATCCACTTTGGACATTTCTAGACCTATTCTCCTTTCTGGGCGCATTCCTTCCCTTCTTGGGATTAGTACC
Organism: Boesenbergia rotunda; assembly: GCA_024364735.1. Lineage (NCBI taxonomy): Eukaryota > Viridiplantae > Streptophyta > Magnoliopsida > Zingiberales > Zingiberaceae > Boesenbergia > Boesenbergia rotunda. The sequence continues at coordinate 217,873 of JAGFNQ010008231.1, forward strand.
TTGATCCTTAGGTATAAAGGTCCTAGATTTACTATGATGCATGCTTTTCTTAGGGTTTTGCTCCCTTATTCCTATCATGATATTTAAAGCTATGGTTATGCACCATCAAACATTTTTCATGTATTCTAACATGCATGGGGAGATAATTAACACTACTTTTATCATGCATAGAGGAAACCAAATTGAAATTGCATTTTGACTTAGGGTTAGGAATTACCTCCCTTACCCTTGAAGTTCCCCCTTGATGCGATCTTTGCTTCTTCCTTTCCTCTTTCTCCCATCTTCTTAGACGCTCCATCTTCTTGAATTCTTTACTCCTTGGGCACTTAGTGTGATAGTGCCCTAGCTCTCCACAAGTGAAGCATGTAACTTTCTTTTTCTTCTCTTGGGCTTTTCCAATCCTACAACCCATATTAGATTTAAATTGAATGGACTTGGATTTAGGAATTACCTCCTTTTTACCTAGTGGGCACTTATCCTTGTAGTGCCCCTTTTCGTTGCAACAAAAGTATGTGATGTGTTTTTTTTTTCTTTGCTTTGGTGGAGGTGGAGGCTAGGTTGACTTCTTCTTCAACTTTGGAAGAGGTGGATGCTTCCTCTTGATCCGGGATTGATGAGGGTCTCTCCTCCCCCTCAATTCTTGAACTTGATACTTCCTCTTCCCTTGATGAGGTTGATGATCTCTCACTCAATTCTTCCACCTCACTTGATAATTCTTTTTCCCTTGGATCTTCTTGGACACTTGAACTTATTTCCTTGGGCTCCTCTACTCTTTGAATTGGTGTAGGGTTCTCATGACACTTTTCAAGTTGTTCCACAACTCATATGCATTTTTGTAATTCCCTACACTCTTCAAAATATTAGTAGGCAAAATGTTAATCAAAATATTGATTACCTTCTCATTGGCCCTTGCTTGTTCTTGTTGCTCCTTGGTCCAATACCTAGGTCGGAGCTTCTTTCCATACTTGTCTTTAGGGGTCTCAAAAGGTTCCTCTAGCACCATTATGCACTCCCAATCCATGCCGAGCCACATCTTCATCCTAGCTTTCCAATATGCGAAATCTTCATGGTCGTAGGCCGGCGGATGTAAATATCGTCCCCCAACTTATCTTCCATTTTCTTTTCCTCTAGCGTTTGCTCCCTTGGCAATTAGCCCGATCAAGAGTGGTCCTTCGCTCTGATACCAATTGTTAGATCGTTTGCCGTCCGCTAGAGGGGGTGAATAGCGATTTCTCGAATCCTTTGTTCCTACACAGTTAATTGCACAGCGGAATATACAATAAAAACAATAAAACAAAAACTAACCAATGCTAACACGGCAGATTTACTTGGTATCCACCCCGGTCGGGTGACTAATCCAAGAATCCGTCGGTGGATCAATCCCCGGATAACCTCCGGCTAGCTCTCGTCGCTCCTTATGGGTGGAGAAACCTCACCACAACACTAATCAAGCTCTGAGCACGAAGACTACTACCTTGCCCTTAACCAAGACAAGATTCGTCAAAGAACTCAGCCACCATGAAGTCCTCTTTAAATAGGGCTCGGGCTGAAAACCTCGCCACCAGTTGACTGCTCCCAGGGGCAGTCGACTGGTGCCACTGAAATTCGACCGTTGCACCCCAACGTTCGAATTCTCAGCCAACTCATCAGCCGCTACCAGTCGACTGTCAATTTTGGTCCGGGGCTGACTGCCTTCTGTGAGCTCCACCAGTCGACTGCCCTGCTCACCCACCTAGGGTTTACCCTTCCTGAGTACATTCCACTCCGCACTCGACTCCTAGGATTTCCCGAGTACAATCACACAACACTCGTACCCTCACGACTCGATCGACTCCTCATTCGCAGCCTCGACTATTGCCTTCGCGCCCTCTTCATCTTTGGCTCCCGTCCCTCGGATGCACGCAAGGCTCCAGCTTGCCTCCATGCCATCCTTCACGCGCGCATGCCTCGAAGTCCGTGCCCATCAGCTCATCGTCTCTGCTCTCCAAAGTCCCTCGGGTGCACACAAGCCTCCAGCTTATCTCCATGCCACCCTTCACTGTACCGAGGCCGTCCAGTCAAGTCCATATGTGTAACCTGTACAACCTGCACACTCAACATACACATACAAGAATATAAGGGTAAACCTAACTTAAACTCTTTGTCCAAACATCAAAACCCATAGTCACTCCGGACCATCTTAGGGCCGATTGCTTCAACATACATAACCAAGGCAAATACAATGTGTAGGGACTGGCTGTCGGGTCCTCATTTGGCGATTTCAAGAATATCAGTAACTACCAGGAAATAAAAATACACGTAACAGTAGTGAGTCCGAGTAGACTCCGCGGGTATAGAGATAAAGATATACATGGTAGAAATAAGGTATTACAAGCAGTATGAATCAACATGATACAGTCTCATAGGAATAACAGAAATATATAACTGAATGACTGAATGAATAAACATACTAGAATCCGTCTATCATGTAGGGTAATAAGATTAGAATCCCCATAGAACCAAAATCCTCCAAGGGTACGCTTATACACATGAGCATCACAAGATCACAATACCAAGTGCAATAACACAATCTGTATGTGCATGTTAACATATGCAGCAACTATAGTTCAATCAATGCAGCAAGCACAAACAAATACAATGATACATCATATACACATGATGCAATGTCATGTGTCACTCCCTATCACCAGTCAAGCTCCGAACACATCATATCTGTGCGGCCGTGTGGGAAGGATAGTAACAACTGTACACACTCAAACTACCACTACACTAGGTAGCTTTGTAGACAGGATGCAGAAAGGCCAAACACTCGTGGCTCTACACCCCAAAGCACCTATGGGGACCTTAAATCACCTGTGGGGCGTCAACTGCCTACACACAACTTTAACTACCACTACCCCTAAGTGGCCGAGCATGGCATATTAGGACAACTACTCTCACTCAAGCTACCATTACCCTGACTGGCCAAGTGGGCAGGAAATATAACTAATGACTTGTCTCAACCACAAGAGTCGGTGATCGTAAGCATGCAACAATGGTACATGATACTACTCAACTCAATACCCACCAGATCATCAACCACACCACGATATGACATGCGTAGGTCAAAAATATGTATCAAGACCTACCAATCATGCAACTAGGTGTATCAGTAAGGTATCACTAGTGATCAACTCAATGCCAGGTATAATATGATGTACAACCACTCCTATACATGCGCTCACACATGTATACTCTATAGAGCAAGAGTAGCAATGTTTGAAACTGTATTGACATGAAACAGATTATATCAAGGACAAGCAATCAACTATCAAGTAATGAGATAATCAAGAGCAAATATAAGGTAATATAACCTACTATAATCACCAACAAGCCATGAATAAGGAAACGATATCTATAGAGACAAGTAAGAAGTACCCATCTTGAAATGTAGTCTATATCAGAAGAGAACCCCCGTCTAGGTATCTGCAATGAATCAAGTTAATGTCCCGTGTCAAAACGTACAACTTAGCTACCTTAATAAATAAAACTAGCTAAGTTAACTTTTGTACTTAATTAAGACCATCCTAATCATAATGTCCATTAATTATCCTTTACGAACGCTAGTATCTGCTTAATCCAAATCATGGTATATGTTAGGGTTAATCCTTCACTAGCTCTTAGTGATCTTTTCCCCTTAAGAGTTAGGTTTTATGCAACACAACCTTAACCTTGTCATTATCCAACTAATAAGAGATTACAATCATGGGTTATCCCTAACACTGTAGTGAGTTCAATTATCCATCTTATAATCATATCAATCTAAAACTTAACTCCAAGTAAGCATACTCACCATTCCATAATGTTCCATTCAAAAAATCTAACTCAAATAATTCCACACCGATTAAGTTAACCTTTAGAACTGAACACTAGTCCAGCTTAACATCACACGACCTACCCATAGGAACACGAAACATCACGACCACTACAGCGAAAATCCCACACAAAAGCCTATCAGTTATCTACACCATTCCACCATCAAGCATGTTATCTAATCTAATTACCACTTATCTAAATTGAGCTAATCAATTCCAAGGCGAAAACCTATTGATCCGAACAGCTTGAAATGAAACCAATCAGGGTATAACAAGGCAAAAGAACCCCCAATATCCATGAAACTAGCAAGTTATCAAACCTAACATGATCAATTCAGAATTCTACACTTCGATTAGATTATCAACCTAAACAAACCATCCCATAACCAATTCCTAGACTTCGGCTCACGACATAAGTTTTTAAACCCAAAAATAGCAGCTCATCAAAGCAGATTCATTACGCCTACTGATCCAGTTCAATCCAAACAAAAACAACGATTCCTACTCATTGATCTATGCAGTAGCAATATCAGTACATCCGAATCTAAACCCTAAATCAACAGGCTTACTAAATTGATGTTGGTGATAGCCCCCTCTGCTCAAATCTAGTGAATGGCAGAGCTCACGACAAGGTGATGCTATCAATGGTCTATTTCTTGAACAACCCCTCTTTAAATCCAAGAACTACCTCTGATGGAAATCCACTGATCGCAGCGGAGACAACAGCGACACTAGTTTGGGGTGATAACATCAATACTCCATGAACATCGAAAGGAAAACCACAAGATCAGGGTTGAAAGGTTAATACCTTAGGGTGAATCTCTGAGGATGGGAACCTGCGGAGTGGAAAGGAGTTTGTCGGTGACTAGAAAATGCTCCGCTCGAGCGAGGGGAGAAGAGATAGCAGGTTGCCAATGAACCTTGGATCAACCTTCGATTGGGGAGAATGGATCAGGGAGCTTACATGGGGAAGAAGAAGCAGAAGAAGAGGTGATGAAGGAGCTCTTAATCATGATTATGCGGAGAAGAAAGGCTTCAGGCCAAGATCGTAAAGGAGAAAGGAATTTAAGCTAAGGTCATTTGTAATTTAGTCCCTAAAATCCCATTTATTATACATTGTCCCTAGTTTTGGGTTTTATCTCCTTTTCCCCATTAATTTTGGTTTTAAGCCCATTAACCCCCATACTTTAACCCAACAATCCGGAAACCCTAAATTCGTTCCAAGAAAAATCCTAAAAGTTTTTCAAAATTTTTTGAGTCGAGTTTTATTTTATCGTATTTAACAGGAGGAATGACAATTAATATGGAGGGGAGAATTGGCGCCTGCATCAACTTGGGTAAGATTGGCATGGAGAATAACAAAGAGGTGAGATACTTTAAAATCCTCAATCTTGTACAGTACGTTCATGGCCATGGGGATCATCCCATGTTCAATGAGCTTCTACGATAGTGCTGCATCCTGAGAGAGATTAATGAGGGCTTCGGCGGCAGGAGCGGCGAGCTCAAGGGGATCATCACAGAGGATTCATATGAACGAGGGAACGACAAGGTTAGCGTGAGCCGAAAGGGAGGCAAGATCGTCGTTGGAGCTGGTGAGCCCTTGGACGATGTTGACCACCACCTTCTTTACCTAGTTATACAAGGCATCATATCACGAAACCAGAACAACACATAAACAAGAGACATTCGAAGCAGGGGAGAGAGAATCTTACTTGTAGAGAGGGCGACAAGAGAAACCCTAGGAGTTCTTCCAGCTTCGTCGCTGTGGAGTGAGAGAGAAGATAGAAACGTGCTAGATTGCCCTAAAAGAGGAAGGTTTTGGCGGAATTGACTTTTCGTAGAGTTTTGGTGGAGATCGGTACATTTTCACAAAGGGGAGGCTTGCCGAGGAGGTTAGGTCGTAGACATAAACAATATTTATTAAAATATTATTGTTATAGATATTAAAAAAATATTAATAGACAGTGCTTTTTTTAAAAGCGTTGTCTTAGATCCAAAAAAAAATATCAATAAATAACGCTTGTTTAAAAAAGTGTTATCTTTAGTAAGAAATAAAAAAATATAAACAACGCATTTCACTAAATGTATTATAAAAAATGACAATGTTTTTTTAAAAAAAATATTATCTTTTAAGTATTATGTAATCCTAATTTTCAAGAATTGAAAGCATAACTACATGACTATGCTAAATGTAAGACTTCCACACCATCTGTACCCAGGGTTTCTTAGGATCATCTTAACTGGAGAAGTCATAGACCTTGGCTACACCACCATCCTACTCAAACCAACCCTCCATTCTATGAGTAGAATCCATTGACAACCCAATAGCTGAAAGGACGAGATCAAGGATTTGTAATAGCCACTTGATCAGTGGAGAATCCAGGTGCACCATCCACCAAGGCTATACATCCGCTCTCCTCAAGTAGGTATGATGCACCCACTTGATCCATAGGGCATCCTCTTTGGCCTGTATCAGCCAAAGCATCTTAATTAACCAAAAGGACAAGATTCTAAGCTCTCGATCGTAATGCGCAAAATTCCAATTCACCGTCATCTTTAGGCCTGCACATATTCGCCCTTGACATTGGTGAGTGTTTTGATGTTCGCATAAAAGACTTGCAGATGCTATAAATGCGATGAATGATACCCATGGAGATAGGAAAATCAAAAGCATAAAGAATTCAACCCCTTTTAGAATAGATGTGATCAGCTATGCCTTGCTAGTGCAAGGTGCATTGATCTGTTGGTCTAGGAAGTCAAATAGTGGATTGTAGTTTAAGAATTGAAGATGTGTCACCTCTAGTGGAATTCTCAAATATCTGAAAGGCATGACCCCATTTTGAAAACATGGATGGTAACTAGTTGTTGACATGTTGAGTCCACAACTCAGCCACAAAGATATTTGACTTGATGTCCTGCCACAGCAATTGACAATTTGTTAAGAACAACTATGGTTGAGTATTGGGTCTCCTTCGTTTCTTTCTTAGCCAATGTTATTTTTGGTCTATAGTTCGAGGCTAACCTTGTTATTCTAATTGGACAAGCAAGTAAAGGAACATGCTTATTAACATTGGACTTGGTTCATACATATTATTGCCTATCAAATATTCAACATACTCGAAGTCAGGGTGCCACTAGTGACCTTCATCATATATTCCATCCACTCTTCTAACCCCTTTGATGGATCCTGTGTTGGATTTAATATCTCTTAAGGTGGGCTCACATGTCATGTAAGACTTACGATACCAAAACTCATTAAGTGATCTAACTTAAGGTTATTGGGTATCGAGTTATTTGATGTTGACCTTGTATGTGTATAGCCCATTATCCGCATCCATTATTATCTAATGGTTGATAATGGATATGCATTATATATAAGGTTGGTCTCCAAGGGTTTTGGTATCCTGACCTAATTTCTTCTTCCCCATCAAAAAGAAATTTTTACAGCGTTGTCACCCCCTCAGCCCCTTGGAAGACCTTCCTCTTCTTTCCACTGCATCTTCTTCTACGGGGATTAAGCCGACGACGCTATGACAAAGATAATGACTCTTCAATTAGGTTCTTTGTCTTTATATTTATGTATTACTTTTTATGCCATATTTAATTAATGAAACTAGATATTCTTATTCTTGTATTTCTTATTTGTGAGTTTTTTGTGTTTTAAAATTCATGCGACTTAGGTTTTTACTATTGGTGTAGTTGAACTAATGATCAAACTCAGGGAATAAGCCGACGATGCTATGACAAAGACAATGACTCTTTAATTAGGTTCCTTGTCTTTATATTTATGTATTACTTTTTATGCCATATTTAATTAATGAACCTAGATATTCTTATTCTTGTATTTCTTATTTGTGATTTTTTGTGTTTTAAAATTCATGCGACTTAGGTTTTTACTGTTGGTGTAGTTTGCACTAATGATCAAACTCAGGTTTTGATGTATGACAAAAGGTTACAGTTAGATGTGTTGTTTGTCTAACCTTATTACCAAGTATATAGGATTGAAAGACTTATGACTAGATGATAACTAGCATTTTGATGGATAAATTTTGTGTCGTTAGTTGGGAAATTTGGGGCTCTGGGGTGTATTTATTTATGAAATGATGCATAATTATTAATAGGATATATTTTCATTGGTTAATTAATTTTCCTGCATTTTCACACTCATATTTCATTCTATTAAATTTTTGGACAGCTTGTGCATCATCGGATCAAAAGGGCACATTCGGGGCGAAGATGGATCCATAAAGAACGACATCAGACTCAAATTTCATTCCGTTGGAGCCCTGATTGGTCACTAGACCAATCAGGGGAGCTCTGATTGGTCACCAGACCAATCAGGGGAGTTTTGATCGGTCACCAGACCGATCAGGGAAGGCCTGATGGGTCCAGTGACCGATCAGAAGGAGATGGCACAGAAGAACTCAGAATTTTAGCTACTGGTCAAATCCTAATCGGTCACCAGACCGATCAGGGAGGTTCCTGATCGGTCCCCAGACCGATCAGGGGTCACTCAGTCCGATCTGTAGCTGTCCAGAGCGGTCGGAAGAACTGGTACATCACAACCCTCCACTCGGATCTAGCATGGAAATGGAGGGAGATCTCTTGCAAGTAATCTCGACCACTCATCAAGGAAAATCAAGGGTGGAAAAGAGAGGTAGAAAAGGAAGCTAGGGCAGCCAAGGGAGGGATCTCATCCTCTCACGCATGGGAGAAGGGGAGGAGCTCTCTTGGCCGAAACATTGAGGAGAAGCTCTCTCCCCGCTTCTTCCACCATCTTCTTCCTTCTCCTCCACTTCTCTCTTTTCCCTCACATCTCCTCAAGCTTTCTCCTTCAAGCGAGCTTCGATCAGCCCGCTTTCGAGTCCCATCCGCAAGCTTGGGTTCATTTGTCCAATGTGTTGGATTGTGCCTTTTCTTTAGAGTGGTGATTGTTGATGTGTTGATTAATGTTGAGTTTATTGTTGAATTGTAATGGCATTAACCTCCCATGTTTGAAATTCCATATTATAGGCTTGGATTGGTAGATGTATATTAGGTGTTTGATGAAATTTCCCAATCAATTTTTGTTACTTTAATTGTTCCCCTTTGGCTAGTTTAAATTCTTGCAATACATTTCTTATTGAATGGTAGTTAGTTATGTTTGTTCATTTCTTAACTAAGAGAAATTAGGTTAGATTAAGTTTCGTTCCATGCTTAGTTTCCTTAATGCTTTCTTTCATGCATACCATGTGTTTGATGAATTGTCTCTTCCATTAGATAGATTTCAATTTTACATTTTCTTTAGCTTAGATTCTTTTAATGTTTGTTAGTTTGATTGCTTTATGTTTTCTTAGGGTTATGTCTTTCGATTTGATGCAATTATGTTAGGTTTCATTGATGCCCTATTTCTTGAATGCTTCTTTTATGTTGCTTTTCATTTTCTTGCAATTGTAGTTTAGGTTAGATTAGATCTTCTTTACTCGCATTGTCTTTCATTAATTAGGATTAGATTTCATACTTGCTTTGCCATTTCATTTCGTAGTCATAGCACTCAAATCCAAACCCCCAGTTTAATAACCCAAAAATCCAAAAGCAATAACTTGGAATCCTCAGATTATTAACCTATCATTACATTCCTTGAAAGAGGCGACTCGAGTTACTCTATGCTACATTTGTTTAGACGAGTTCGATACTTTAATTGTATTTGAAACCATAACATGACTAAAACGGTTATCAAATTTGGCGCCGTTGCCGGGGAGTGTAGTGGTGTTTGATAATTTTAGGATTGTTTCCCTATTTTTCCACGAGATTTTTTTTTAAAAAATAATTGTCATGTGCTTTAATGTTCATACATTCATGTGTTTGATATCATATGCTCCTGAGTCTTCTAATCTTGTTTATTAGTGTTTCAGTGTAAGACCAGGATAATTCTTTCAGTTCAACATGGATTTCTACTTTCAACAATTTGGAGGCTTCAATGAATATCACAATTCGGAAATTGGGCGAGTGGAACATATATGCACTATTTGTGGCAGCCCATCTCATGCAACTGCTATATGCCACCTCATCCAAAAGACTGCTAGATTTCCTCAAGAACCCCTGTATTCTCAATATCAATATCAAGATACCTATGATCCAGCTCTAGCGCCTACAATGATGACTGGGGCAATTACCCGACTCAGTACTTTCAACCCCAACAGATTCCAGAGCAGCATGGATACTTCCAACCTCAACAGTCAGATAGGTATAATTCATTTTCTAATTCTTACAATTCTAATTGGGGGGATCAGTCATATTTCAGGTATGAGGATACACAAAGTCAATTTACTGAGCAATATCCAGCATATCAGAACCTACAAACATTCCAGGATGATCCTATGTCTTCATGGTCACATACGATTCAGCAACAAAAATCGGAGTTTCCACTCACTTTGGAGCCACTTCTCACTCATTTACAGCAACAACAAGATATGAATTTTCAGAAGTTTAGCACTCAGCTTAGTTCTCAGCTTAGCGCTCAGTTTCAGCAGCAAAATGATAGGAATTTTCAGCAATTCAACACTCAACTTCAACAGTATCAGAGTAGGACTGATGCTTCCATTCAGAACCTAGAGCGACTAATTGGACAGATATCCTCCACCATTAGTTAGATGCAGACCGCAGGGACCACGATGGATGTTCAGAGAGGATATTCTAGTTCAGATGAGGCAGAGGAGGTATTAGCTACAGAGACAGCTGAGTTGGAGGTTGAATCTGATTCATTTCCAGTTGCAGATGACTCTATAGGTGTAGGGGATTGCACTGAGCCCCAGGGATCACCTACATTGTGTGACATATCAGAAGATTCAGAGGATAGACATGAAAGTGTAGGGACTTGGATGGTGGAAGCAAGGACCTAAGAATTACCTCTTTTAGTTGTTTGTCCACCAGAGCCTGAGTTTGAAGTGAAGCTTTTACCTGACCAGGAGGAGGCCATAGTTACATCCACTCTGGTAGAACCTTCAGGTATTTCTCAGAAAGACAAGGTAAATATTTCTCCTAATTTTTTAGAAAAACTCATAGAGGTACCTAAGGTTGATTTTATTGGATGTGATGCATTTCTTGATATATTTTATTTAGAGACTGATTGTATTTCATCTTTTTCTTACCCTGCACATGTACGAGAGGTATGTCATGGTTTTGTAGGGTGCCATCGACTTCTGGAGTGGGTGCTACAACTAAATAGACTCCAACCTCCTGGAAGGAGTTCCAAAAAGCATTAAGAGGGAGGAGTTGCTCTTACCTTGACTTGTAGCACTTCACCTCTTAAGTGGATTTTGTACCTGAATCGCCTTCGACCACCGTAACACACTTATGTGAAGTTGAAGTGTGGGGGAGCAGTGCACTATGACAATGATCATGTGAGGAATACTCTCTCGACTACCCAAACCACACCACTACCGGGATGGATGTTACTCCTTAACCGACTCCAACCACCAAGAATAAAGGGGAGTTTATTCTTTTTCTTTTCTTTCCTTATTTTTCTTTATGTTTATACTTGCATGTTTGTTTGCTTTTATGCTTTGCATTCATGTTTTGCTTCCTCATTCTGCATTTTGTTTGGTCTTGAATAAACCTTGCTTGACTTCTAGTTGTATCTCCCTACATGTACCTTTATTATGCTTTGAGAATCATAAAAGATGGTTAAGTCTGACTATTGAGTTTTGGTTTCCTTGGTATGCTTGGGGGCATTAATTGTTGGGACCGAGTGCATGTTGACACGGATACGGGTTCATAATTTTAAAATTTAATTACGTGCAGCGGAAGGTTTAGCATAAATAATTTCTCAAATTATTTTAACCACGTATCTAGCATGCAACCTTATGATGTGTGGACATGATCATAAATTAAAATTTTTGCAGAAAGTAAACTAATTTACTTAATACCTCGCGTAACTCGAAGTAAGGGACGAGATCCAACCGTAGCGTCCCTTGGAAGCTCCGCCTCTATTCGCGTCCACGCCGAGTTCTCTTCGGGATGACTTCGCAAAGCCACGAGTTTTGTGCCGACGAGAACTACTAGATTCTCCAAAGGCACAACTAGAATATCAAGAGAGAAAGATGGAAACTAACCACCAAGCAACGGAATCAAGATTCCGGGAAGGAAGGAGATGCGACCCGCTTCTTCTTCTTCTTCTTTGGCACCTTCTTGGTGGAGGCTCACGGCAAGGGAAAGGAGGAGCCGGCCCTAGAGGGTAAGAGGGTGCCGACCCTAGAGGGAGAGGGAAAGAAGGAGAGGAAGAGAGGCTAGGCAAGAATCCTTGATCACTTGAATTAATTTCCAAGCCTTGCCTATGCACCTTTATATAGTAGCCTCTTTATCGCCAAGTCTCCTCTTAACGGAATAAATTTTCATAAGAAATTTATCTTATAAATTTTTCTGTGAATTATTCCGTTATGCCAAGTTTTATTATAACTGAATTTATAATAAAAATAACCATGTCTCCCCTTTTATTATGGAATAAAATTTACAAGAAATTTATTATATAAATTTTTCTTATCATGAAAAAATCAATTCATTGTTGATTTTATAAAAATAAAATAAACCAATCCATGGTTCATTTTAATTTCCATAAAAAGAATAAATTTCTATAAATTTCTTTATATAAATTTATTTATCCATAATTTTATAAAACAAATCGCGCTTGATTTATTTTATAATTTAAACCAAATAAATTGGTTTCCCTCCTTTATTGTGGCTGGCTAAACCAAAGAGGGTGGGCACCCTCTTTGGCCGGCTATACCAAGCCAAAACCAAGTCGCCTCCTCGCGAATTAAACTCATTTAATTCGTCTAATAAGCCTTCAAAAGACTTAGCCATTTTAAGCTTCCGTTACGCCTCTGATAAATTCAGATTCGACTTATTTCTCTTGATCGGAAAATCCAATTTTCAACTCGTTTTAAATCCCTCGGATTACTCGTAGTGCATGTGACTAAATAGGCTTTCGATTTATGTTGGCCGTCTATAATCAACCAATTATAGAACGATCATGAGTAGCACCTAGTAGTACATCATGATCTCCAATTAATCGAAAGATCAACGGTTGACCTCAGATATAATTCTGAAACCCTTCAGCAGCTATAATGAATCTTGCCTCATTCCCTTCACCATCTTATACCCACTTGGTTCAGGACATGGTCTATGTGTGTCAGTCCCCACTAGGCTGACTATGTCACACCTAGCCCAAGTAGTGTCTTTCTCGTCCAACGGATTCTAATTACTCTCATGTATTTAAGAGATCCATACTCGGAACATGTGATGCTCTGGCCAGAGGCTTCGAGTAACAATCCGACGATAGGCCTTGGGTATACATCCCCTCGCAAGGAGTGGTGAATCCTTTGTAGGCTGTTCAAACATCTTCGGGCACTTCGGCTTATACCTAATCATCCTGGGTCCACACCTCCTTGGAGATGCTTGCTTAAGATGTCAAAGTATAAGTCTTCATGACCAAGATGACTTGAACACCGCAAGTCAAAGGAACATCGCACTTAAGCTGCAGTAAGAACTTTCATTGACATATCTATATGTAGATCACCATATGAAGTTTTACAGCTAGTCACTCCAATGAACTAGTTCCCTTAACTAGCATTCATGTTTATCTCCGGACATCCCAATGTCACCAGCCAGTGAGAATCAGCTGATTAGAGGATAACCCATACTAGTCTCCACAGAATTGATAGTGTCCGTATTTATTAATTCATCGACTAGGGATAATTTCAATACTTCACAATTGCACATGTAGAGATAATCACTAGTTGTGAATTCATCACAAATTCTCTCATGCTGTGAATTGTATTGCGGACATTCAGTAATTGAGTTTAAGATCACAATCAAATACACGAACATGTATACTCAAATAGTGAATATTCATTTATTAAAGTAAATGATTACAATCATAAGGCGATTGCCTTAGGACACTTCTCTCATATTACTAACAAACTCCCACTTGGCCTAATGCCAATCGCTACGGTATCCAATACCACAGGCTCTAACATGACCCTCAAACATGCTTTGAGGCAAGGCCTTAGTTAAAGGATCCGCTAAATTCCTTTTAGTGGGAATTTTCTCAATTTGTATATCATTCCTACTTATAATCTCTCTGATCAGATGATAGCGGCGAAGCACATGTTTGGATCGCTGATGAGACCTTGGTTCCTTTGCTTGTGCAACAGCTCCATTATTGTCGCAATAAACCGGTATTGCTTCATCAATGGTTGGAACCTCACCAAGTTTCGAGACAAACTTCTTGATCCAGACTGCTTCTGTGGTAGAATCCGCTACAGTGTCTTGTTTGGAACTCTTCCAACTTATTGCGCTTCCATTCAAAGTAAATACATATCCAGACTGAGATTTGGAGTCATCCTTATCTGTCTGGAAACTGGCATCTGTATACCCACGTATTACCATATCTCCTTCTCCATATATTAGGAACACATCCTTAGTTCTTCTTAAGTACTTAAGGATTGTCTTGACAGCTGCCCAATGATCCATTCCTGGATCAGACTGGTATCTGCTCGTGACGCTCAAAGCAAACGATACATCGGGCCTAGTACATAACATAGCATACATGATAGATCCTATCGCGGATGCATAAGGAATCTTATTCATGCAAATCCTCTCGTCTTCTGTGCGCGGACACATAGACTTTGAAAGGTTGATCCCATGCCTGATGGGAAGGTAACCTTTCTTCGATTCCGACATGCTAAACCTTTTTAGTACTCGGTCTATATATGTAGACTGCGAAAGACCAAGCAACCATTTTGATCTATCTCTATAGATTCTAATCCCAAGGATATAGGTTTCTTCTCCCAGGTCTTTCATGGAGAAAGTTTTGGACAACCAAATTTTAACTGATTGTAAGACTGATATATCGTTTCCTATAAGCAATATGTCATCGACATATAGCACTAGGAATACGACTGCACTCCCACTAACCTTCTTGTACACACAAGGTTCGTCAGGATTTTGTGAGAAATCAAACTCTTTGATTGTCTCATCAAAACGGATGTTCCAGCTCCTGGATGCTTGCTTCAGTCCATATATGGATCGTCGAAGCTTGCATATTTTGGTTTTATCAACCGATGTGAAACCTTCAGGTTGTATCATGTATACATCCTCAAGCAGGTTTCCATTAAGGAAAGCTGTTTTCACATCCATTTGCCATATCTCATAATCATAATGAGCTGCTATGGCTAGGAGCATCCGAATGGATTTAAGCATAGCTACTGGCGAATAGGTTTCGTCATAATCAATTCCTTGTTTCTGACGATATCCTTTTGCCACTAATCTAGCCTTAAAGGTAACAACATTACCTTCCATGTCGGTTTTCTTCTTGAAAACCCACTTGCACCCTATGGGCTTAATCCCTTCAGGTGGGTAAACCAAGTCCCATACTTGATTTTCGTACATGGAATCCATTTCCGACTTCATGGTTTCAAGCCATTTGTCCCTTTCTGAACTTTTCAGAACATGATAGGTTCGTCATCGCTTATGAGTAACACGTCGTTCGATTCACTTATGAGAAATCTGTATCTCTCTGGAATATTGCGTGTCCTATCAGACCTTCGAAGAGGTGGTGTTGATTTAGGTTCAACTGATAGCTCATCATTATGAGTTATTGGTTGTGGGTCTAGACTAGGTGTCTCTATAATGTCTATTGGAGTTTCTTGAACTTCATCAAGTTCAATGCCACTCTCACTGTTTTCTTGTAAAAGAAATTCTTTTTCCAGAAATACAGCATGCCTTGAAACAAACACCTTTTGCTCCAAGGGATGATAGAATTGGTAATCCTTCGTTTCCTTAGGGTATCCAATAAATAGACATTTATCAGACTTAGCATCCAATTTGTCTGATACAGTCCGCTTCACATAAGCAGGACAACCCCATATCTTAAGGTGAGTTAAGTGGGGTTTCTTACTATTCCACCTCTCATATGGAGTAGTAGAGACTACTTTGGTCGGGACTCTGTTTAGCAAGTAAACAGCTGTCTTAAGTGCATAGCCCCAAAAGGATTTTGAAAGAGTTGCATGATTCATCATGGATCTAACCATGTCCATCAAGGTTCAGTTACGCCTCTCAGATACACCATTATGCTGTGGTGTATACGGCGGAGTCCATTGAGACAATATCCCATTGTCCCTAAGATAATCTTGAAACTCTTGACTCAAGTATTCACCACCCCGATCGGATTGAAGTATCTTAATACTTTTGCCAAGCTGTTTCTCTACTTCATTTCTGAACTCTTTGAATTTCTCAAAAGCTTCAGATTTGTGTTTCATCAAAAACACATACCCGAATCGTGAGTGATCATCGATAAAGGTAATAAAGTAGCTATAGCCTCCTTGTGCAAGAGTTGACATTGGTCCACATACATCAGTATGTATTAGACCAAGCAATTCTCCCACTGGATTACCTTTTCCGAAAAAGGGTAATTTGGCCATCTTGCCTTTTAAGCATGATTCGCATGTATCAAATGAACCGGGTTCAAATGATTCCAACATTCCACATCGGTGTAATTTGGTCATGCGTTTCTTACTTACATGGCCAAGACGACAATGCCACATATAGGAGTCTATTCGATTATCTGTTCGAGCACGTTTGTTGCTAACTTCGATATTGAAAACGTCACCGGATAAATCTAACGTGTAGATACCATTGCACAAAGTTTCGATCCCATAAAGAACGCCATTTAAAGTTATGTAACAACAATTGTTACTAAAAGTTAAATGATAACCCTTTTCATTCAAACATGAAATAGATACAATATTCTTTATTAACGATGGAACAAAATAACAATTATCCAATTCTAAGACACGTCCAGTAGGGAGCTTTAGCAAATATGTTCCGATGGCAACAGCAGCAATCTTTGCTCCATTTCCAACTCGCAAATTCGCTTCTCTCTTGACGAGTCTTCTTCTATTCCTTAGCCCCTGTATGTCATTACATATATGTGAGCTACACCCAGTATCAAGTACCTAAGTGGTTGAGGAAATAGAGTGACATTCAATAATGAAGATACCTGAAGAGGATGGATCATCGGATGCCTTCTTCTTCAAGGACTCAAGATAAACCTTGCAGTTTCGTCGCCAGTGACCCTCCTTGCCACAGTGATGGCAAGTGCCTTTTGGTGTTTTTTCAGTCTTTTTGGCCTTTTTCTTCTTTCCTTTATTCTATTCTTTGGCCTTCCTCTTAGAACCTTTCTTTGAGGAACCAACTAACAGTACCGTCTTTTGATCCTGCTTCACAGAAGACTCTATAGTCTTCAGCAGGTTGAGCAACTCAGGAATGGTAGTCTCCAGCTTGTTCATCCGATAGTTCATCACAAATTGTGAATAACTTTTGGGTAAACAATGCAGAATTAAGTCAATACTTAGTTCGTGATCCATTGCAAAACCGAGTGTGCCCAGTCGCTCAATGTACCCCAACATCTTCAACACAAACTGTGAGACAGAAGTACCTTCCTGCATCTTAGAGGTGAAGAGGAGTCTGGAGACCTCGAACCTTTCGGATCTCGCCTGCTCGTCAAATAACTCATGAAGATGGAAGATGATGGTATAAGCATCCATATGCTCATGCTGCTTTTGCAACTCAGGTACCATAGCGGCTAGCATGATGCAACTCGCAAGTTCAGAATCGGTCACATGTTTCTGATAGGCCACTAACTGGTCTGGAGTTGCATTTTCTGGAGGACGGTTGGGAAGTTGATCTTCAAGGACATAAGCAAGCTTCTCTGCCTTGAGGACTATCCTCAGGTTTCGAAGCCAGTCCATGAAGTTTGGCCCAGTCAGTTTATTGGTGTCCAAAATGGAACGCAAATTTAGAGAAGACATGATCGAGTGATTATCCTAGAAATACAAATTGAGCTTATGTGAGAAGAATGATAAAGAATGCATCAACATACATTAATTAAATCCTATTTATTTTTCGAATTGAATAACCCTTTTTATCAATTTGGGAGATCGTAGGAACATCTCCAAATAGGTTGATATCCAACCATAGATAAGAACAACCATGGCTGTGGCCATCAAGTTATTCTTAGCTATGAAGGTAGGTATTTATACCGATTACATATCACATATATGTAACTATCACTTTATGCTATCAACTAATTGAATGTTTGCATAAATTATTGGGTTGTTAACTCATTAACAAGTATGCAACATTATACATAGCACCCAACTGCACCTCTCTTTACATCGACCTTGGCTGTGGCACAACAAATCGATGCTCCAAGCTTAAGGCTGACCCATTAATCAAGAAATAGTTTTAATATGGTTGGAGCTCATTCAACCGTTTAGTCAGGCTTGGATGTGTCCAACAACCAAAACTAAGGATTGACCTCTGACTCCAACTATATTAATCATAAACTAATTCCATGGTTTGAACATGTTGAGGTTCAAGTCGGGCATGGATGTGTCCATCAACCCAAACGAGAAACAAAACTCCGGTTCTAACCATATTAATGGAAGGTGTTGGCCTTAATATTTTGTAAGGGGTTTTGGGTCTCATCCTTTCGTTTCTAAGCACATTCATGACATAAAATTATGTCATGTACTAATGATTTCCTTAATAAAGTATGTATGTGACTTAATTTATCAAGTCTCATTAATTGAATTAGGAACCGGATTTCCTAATTCTAATTTCATACTTTATTCAAGGAATTGTTTTGGGAAACAATTTCCTAAATTGTCATAATCAATTTCGGAAATAATATGTTTAAGACTTTGATTTCTCTAAATCAAATCTTATTAAATTAAGAGACAGATTCCCTTAATTCAACCACATATTATTTTCATGAAAATCTTATTTAAGAAAATTCTATAGGAAACCATTTTCCTAATTAATTTTGGAGACAACAATATGTAAGAGCATCACCTCTTAAATCAAATAAGGAAATTATCATTTGAGAATCACCTAAAAATTTCCAAGATTTGATTACATATTTTATTTATGGATTTATTAATTTCAACAAATTATTTTCTTTGGGTGGCTCCCCGAGGCTCAGATACCCAAAAAAAAGGAATTTGTTGTAAATCTAATTTGGTCCGCTCCCCGAGGCGTAACCAAATTAAACATGACAATTTTATTCAAAATAGGAAATTAAATTACAACAACTAACTTTAAATTGGACGGCTCCCCGAGGCTCAATCCAAAATAAAAAATTTTGTTAATAATTTAAAACCAATTCAAATTTAATTGTCAATTAATGATCTATAAATTTGTCTAGACTTTCTTGAAAGAAAGTGCCCAAAATTGCGAGATTTCATAATAGGTTTTCAGAATAATTGTAAGTTTCTGGTACAAAGAAAACTTACGAATTTCCAAAGTCGGAAAATTTCCAAAATAGGAAATTTCCAAAATTGGAAAGTTTCCAAAAATGAGAAGTTTTCACAATTATCATAAAATTTCAGAAACTAGGATATTTCAAAAGTTTGTGAAATTTCATGAGGATTTCCAAACTTTGAAATTTCTAAATCTAAAATTTATCATAATTGGAAAGTTTCCATAATTAGAAAATTTTCGAAAATTGAGATCATGACAAAGTTTTCCACAAAACAATTATATGATTATGTCAAACACTAACTCGCTCTGATACCACTGTTGGGACCGAGTGCATGTTGACACGGATACAGGTTCGTAATTTTAAAATTTAATTACGTGGAGCGGAAGGTTTAGCATAAATAATTTCTCAAATTATTTTAACCACGTATCTAGCATGCAACCTTATGATGTGTGGACATGATCATAAATTAAAATTTTTGTAGAAAGTAAACTAATTTACTTAATACCTCGCGTAACTCGAAGTAAGGGACGAGATCCAACCGTAGCGTCCCTTGGAAGCTCCGCCTCTATTCGCGTCCACGCCGAGTTCTCTTCGGGAAGACTTCGCAAAGCCACGAGTTTTGTGTCGACGAGAACTATTAGATTCTCCAAAGGCACAACTAGAATATCAAGAGAGAAAGATGGAAACTAACCACCAAGCAACGGAATCAAGATTCCGGGAAGGAAGGAGATGCGACCCGCTTCTTCTTCTTCTTCTTTGGCACCTTCTTGGTGGAGGCTCACGGCAAGGGAAAGGAGGAGCCGGCCCTAGAGGGTAAGAGGGCGCCGGCCCTAGAGGGAGAGGGAAAGAAGGAGAGGAAGAGAGGCTAGGCAAGAATCCTTGATCACTTGAATTAATTTCCAAGCCTTACCTATGCACCTTTATATAGTAGCCTCTTTATCGCCAAGTCTCCTCTTAACGGAATAAATTTTCATAAAAAATTTTTCTTATAAATTTTTCTATGAATTATTCCGTTATGCCAAGTTTTATTATAACTTAATTTATAATAAAAACAACCATGTCTCCCCTTTTATTATGGAATAAAATTTACAAGAAATTTATTATATAAATTTTTCTTATCATGGAAAAATCAATTCATAGTTGATTTTATAAAAATAAAATAAACCAATCCATGGTTCATTTTAATTTCCATAAAAAGAATAAATTTCTATAAATTTCTTTATATAAATTTCTTTATATAAATTTATTTATCCATAATTTTATAAAACAAATCGCGCTTGATTTATTTTATAATTTAAACCAAATAAATTGGTTTCCCTCCTTTATTGTGGCCGGCTAAACCAAAGAGGGTGGGCACCCTCTTTGGCCGGCCATACCAAGCCAAAACCAAGCCGCCTCCTCGCGAATTAAACTCATTTAATTCGTCTAATAAGCCTTCAAAAGACTTAGCCATTTTAAGCTTTCATTGCGCCTCTGATAAATTCAGATTCGACTTATTTCTCTTGATCGAAAAATCTAATTTTCGACCCGTTTTAAATCCCTCAAATTACTCGTAGTGCGTGTGACTAAATAGGCTTTCGATTTATGTTGGCCGTCTATAATCAACCAATTATAGAACGATCATGAGTGGCACCTAGTAGTACATCATGATCCCCAATTAATCGAAAGATCAACGGTTGACCTCAGATATAATTCTGAAACCCTTCAGCAGCTATAATGAATCGTGCCTCATTCCCTTCGCCATCTTATACCCACTTGGTTCAGGACATGGTCTATGTGTGTCAGTCCCCACTAGGCTGACTATTAGCCCAAGTAGTGCCTTTCTCGTCCAACGGATTCTAATTACTCTCATGTATTTAAGAGATTCATACTCGGAACATGTGATGCTCTGGCCAGAGGCTTCGAGTAACAATCCGACGATAGGCCTTGGGTATACATCCCCTCGTAAGGAGTGGTGAATCCTTTGTAGGCTGTTCAAACATCTTCGGGCACTTCGGCTTATACCTAATCATCCTGGGTCCACACCTCCTTGGAGATGCTTGCTTAAGATGTCAAAGTATAAGTCTTCATGACCAAGATGACTTGAACACCGCAAGTCAAAGGAACATCACACTTAAGCTGCAGTAAGAACTTTCATTGACATATCTATATGTAGATCACCATATGAAGTTTTACAGCTAGTCACTCCAATGAACTAGTTCCCTTAACTAGCATTCATGTTTATCTCCGGACATCCCAATGTCACCAGCCAGTGAGAATCAGCTGATTAGAGGATAACCCATGCTAGTCTCCACAGAATTGATAGTTTCCGTATTTATCAATTCATCGACTAGGGATAATTTCAATACTTCACAATTGCACATGTAGAGATAATCACTAGTTGTGAATTCATCACAAATTCTTTCATGCTGTGAATTGTATTGCGGACATTCAGTAATTGAGTTTAAGATCACAATCAAATACACGAACATGTATACTCAAATAGTGAATATTCATTTATTAAAGTAAATGATTACAATCATAAGGCGATTGTCTTAGGACACTTCTCTCATATTACTAACATTAATTGCATTTAGTCATTTGTTGTGGTGATGGACTCTATCTTGTTAGATTAAGCATGACATTTTATTGTTCACCTAGTGAGGATATTGCCATGTCTATCCTTAATCCTCTTATGTGTGATAGCATTTGTGATACTTGACACTCTAGAACTTGCTTTGATTCTTTTTGAAATTATAATAGCATAAGCTTACATGAATATGATGGAGGCAAACATTCTTGTTGATCTCTTAGTTTTCCCTCTACTTTGCTATTGTCACTAGTGAGTATTTCACCTATTGCTTTCATGTTTCATTGTCTTTCCTTTGTCAGATCTTCTCATTGTTATTGTATTCTCACTGTCATATCTTTATTAGCTTATTCTTCCCTTGATCATGAGAGCATGGGGTGATTGCATGATGAGTTACTTTTTTTTTATTTGTCTATTATTAGCCTCTATTATTGTGAGTTTTAGATGTTATCATGCTTTATTACATTGTCTGAGGCAAGTTTTAAGTGTGGGGGGGGGGGGGGGGGGGGGAAGACAAGTGCGTATGGATGAATGCTTGTCGAAAGAAAAAAATCTCTCTTTGTACAAGAAAAAAAAATAAAGATGAGAAATGAAAAAAAAAGAAAAAAAATAGAAGAGAAAGAGAAAAAAGGAGAGAAATAGAAATGAAAAAAAATTAGTCAAGCATTTGGGATTTTGTTAGTGATGAACAAGAAGGAATATTTTCATGGAAAAAAATGTTGTGTATTGCATTGAGAATGTGCAAGGAGAATTTTGAGTGTTGGATGTTTGATTGAGTTTTTTCTATTTTGACATATTATTTGATTGTATACGTCATGTTGATTACCTCAATGCTCTCATATCCTCTGTGATCTTCTTTGTTATCTACCCTTCTTGTTCTCTTGTTAGCACATGGTTTCATCATTATTTATTGAAAAGTCCTCTTGATTTGTGTACTTATGCTGTAGTAGTGGAGAAGTAGAAAATAAGCAAGCATATGGTAGTGCAATGTCATGAATGCTTTGAGAGAACTCCACTTTCATATTTGTTATTTCTATGAGCATCAGTGCATATATCTATCTTGTGAGGTTTTTGTCATGCTTAGATTATTCAAGTTGATGAAATTACCATGCCTTTTGACTTATGTGAGATTTGGAACCATAAATACATGGATTCTTGAGACTTGATGATCCTAAGTAACCTTCTTTTATTATTTTTAAAGTATCGATAGGGGATGTAATGTTTGGGAGATATTTTGTTTTCTTTTAGTATTGTTTGCATGCTCGAGACGTGCAAGAATTAAGTGTGGGGGTGTGATAACTAGCATTTTGATGGATAAATTTTGTGTCGTTAGTGGAGAAATTTGGGGCTCTGGGGTGTATTTGTTTATGAAATGATGCATAATTATTAATAGGATGTATTTTCATTGGTTAATTAATTTTCCTGCATTTTCACACTTATATTTCATTCTATTAAATTTTTGGACAGCTTGTGCATCATCGGATCAAAAGGGCACATCCGGGGCGAAGATGGATCCATAAAGAACGACATCAGACTCAAATTTCATTCTGTTGGAGCCCTGATTGGTCACCAGACCAATCAGGGGAGTTCTGATCGGTCACCAGACCGATCAAGGAAGGCCTGATGGGTCCAGTGACCGATCAGAAGGAGATGGCACAGAAGAACTCAGAATTTTAGCTACTGATCAAATCCTGATCGGTCACCAGACCGATCAGGGAGGTTCCTGATCGGTCCCCAGACCGATCAGGGGTCACTCAGTCCAATCTGTAGCTGTCCAGAGCGGTCGGAAGAACTGGTACATCACAACCCTCTACTCGGATCTAGCATGGAAATGGAGGGAGATCTCTTGCAAGTAATCTCGGCCACTCATCAAGGGAAATCAAGGGTGGAAAAGAGAGGTAGAAAAGGAAGCTAGGGCAGCCAAGGGAGGGATCTCATCCTCTCACGCATGGGAGAAGGGGAGGAGCTCTCTTGGCCGAAACATTGAGGAGAAGCTCTCTCCCCTCTTCTTCCACCATCTTCTTCCTTCTCCTCCACTTCTCTCTTTTCCCTCACATCTCCTCAAGCTTTCTCCTTCATGCGAGCTTCGATCAGCCCGCTTCCGAGTCCCATCCACAAGCTTGGGTTCATTTGTCCAATGTGTTGGATTGTGCCTTTTCTTTAGAGTGGCGATTGTTGATATGTTGATTAATGTTGAGTTTATTGTTGAATTGTAATGGCATTAACCTCCCATGTTTGAAATTCCATATTGTAGGCTTGGATTGGTAGATGTATATTAGGTGTTTGATGAAATTTCCCAATCAATTTTTGTTACTTTAATTGTTCCCCTTTGGCTAGTTTAAATTCTTGCAATACATTTCTTATTGAATGGTAGTTAGTTATGTTTGTTCATTTCTTAACTAAGAGAAATTAGGTTAGATTAAGTTTCGTTCCATGCTTAGTTTCCTTAATGCTTTCTTTCATGCATACCATGTGTTTGATGAATTGTCTCTTCTATTAGATAGATTTCAATTTTACATTTTCTTTAGCTTAGATTTTTTTAATGTTTGTTAGTTTGATTGCTTTATGTTTTCTTAGGGTTATGTCTTTCAATTTGATGCAATTATGTTAGGTTTCATTGATGCCCTATTTCTTGAATGC
Source organism: Boesenbergia rotunda (assembly GCA_024364735.1). Taxonomy (NCBI): domain Eukaryota; kingdom Viridiplantae; phylum Streptophyta; class Magnoliopsida; order Zingiberales; family Zingiberaceae; genus Boesenbergia; species Boesenbergia rotunda. Next base: position 242,240 of record JAGFNQ010008231.1, read on the forward strand.
TTCTTTTATGTTGCTTTTCATTTTCTTGCAATTGTAGTTTAGGTTAGATTAGATCTTCTTTACTCGCATTGTTTTTCATTAATTAGGATTAGATTTCATACTTGCTTTGCCATTTCATTTCGTAGTCATAGCACTCAAATCCAAACCCCCAGTTTAATAACCCAAAAATCCAAAAGCAATAACTTGGAATCCTCAGATTATTAACCTATCATTACATTCCTTGAAAGAGACTACTCGAGTTACTCTATGCTACATTAGTTTAGAGGAGTTTGATACTTTAATTGTCTTTGAAACCGTAACACGACTAAAATGGTTATCAAATTTCTTCCCTAATCGGTCTGGTGACCGATGAGAACTCCCCTGATTGGTCTGGTGACCAATCAGAGCTCCCCTGATTGGTCTGGTGACCAATCAAGGCTCCAACAGAATGAAATTTGAGTCTGATGTCGTTCTTTATGGATCCATCTTCGCCCCGGATGTGCCGTTTTGATCCGATGATGCACAAGCTGTCCAAAAATTTATTAGAATGTAATATGAGTGTGAAAATGCAGAAAAATTAATTAACCAATGAAAATACATCCTATTAATAATTATGCATCATTTCATAAACAAATACACCCCAGAGCCCTAAATTTCCCCACTAACGATACAAAATTTATCCATCAAAATGCTAGTTATCACCTGACACCAGGTTGAATTCTAGGTTAGTTGAGACCTGGCAGGAAGTCCAGTTGGGTTCGTGGAGCCTGACAATTAGCTGAAGTCCAAGTTGATTAAGACCTGGCATGAAATCTAGTTAGATCTGTGGGACCTGACAGTTGGCTGAAATCTAGATAGGACATCTAGCAGGAAAACCTGGTGGGTCATGAAGCTGAGTAAGTTTGCAAATGATAAGTAAGGTAAGCCATTAGAGGAGAGTGTAGGGATCTATAGGCAAAAATATTTAAAAATCACAACGGAAATAAGATCCCTCGAGTGATCCATACGAAAGAAAACTCATATAAAGTGAATTTACAAAACCCTATCGTATAGGTATACCTTTGGCGCGTGCCCTTCGCTTATCCCCCTTGTCCGAGGTATGCCGAATCTCTTGCACGTTCAAGTGTCCATGCCTCTATGCATATCCACACGAACACGATCTTTGCCTCGGAGAGGAACCAGCTTAATTGTGCTAGCAACTTGGGATGGTTCACAAAGCACAAGAACCTCCACTAGGGAATTTTATGTTGATGCAGTCTGACCCTAATTGTTGTTTTGGTGTTGACACCGATTATAGTTTAGGCTAATGAGATGATTATGATTGGGGTTAAGTCCTGGTCGTGGACTAGGTATACCTAGTGGGACTAGATTTGTGAAAAAGTCCTAGCTTGGAGGGCTAGGTGTGGAAAAGTCCTAACTTGGAGGGTTAGGTGTGAAAAGTCCTAGCTTGGAGGGCTAGGTGTGAAAAAGTCCTAACCTGGAGGGTTAGGTGTGAAAAAGTCCAGGCTTGGAGGTCCAGGTCCTAGCCTAGAAGGCTAGGTTGATGAAATCCCGGCTTGGAGGGTCTGGTCCTAGCCTGGAGGGCTAGGTAGATAAAATCTCGGCTTGGAGGGTCTGGTCCTAGCCTGGAGGACTAGGTTGATGAAATCCCGGCTTGGAGGGCCTGGTCCTAGCTTGGAGGGCTAGGTTGAAGTCCCAGTAAGTGAGACTGGGCATGGAGTCTTGGTCCAGGGGACTGAGCACGAGTCAGAGAAGGCTGGGAGCCCGTTCTCTTGACTTGGAATGGATTTGATCTTGCCTGGATCGGTCTGGTGATCGATCAGGGAGGTTGGCACAGAGTTGGCATGGTGTTCATTCGTGGATCGGTCGAGTGACCGATCCAGCTAAGTCTTGATCGATCTGGTGATCGATCAGGGAGAGAACAGAAACCTTGGTTGGCTTCTGTTCGTCTCCTGATCGGTCTGGTGACCGATCAGGGAGAGAACAGAAACCTTGGTTGGCTTCTGTTCGTCTCCTAATCTGTCTGGTGACCGATCAGGGAGAGAACATAAAGTTTTGGCTGGCTTCTGTTCGTCTCCTGATCGGTCTGGTGACCGATCAGGGATACTGTTCAGATCGTTCTGGTGAACGATTAGGTGTCGCGAGTGTTGGTGCAGAATGCACCCAAGTCAAACCTGTGTTTTGATAATGGCAACATAGGTCAAAAGTTAAGTCTTTCTTGTTTTCTAACAAGTTAATCAAGTGTGCAGTGAAAGCCCTAGCAAAGGACCGCTAGGCACTGGCGAAGGAATGCCAGAGTTAAAAGCCCTAGCGAAGGACTGCTAGGCGCCAGGCGAAGGACAGTCTGGGACTGAAGACCTAGCGAAGGACTGCTAGGCACCGGGCGAAGGACAGCTCGGCATCCAAGCCCTAGCAAAGGACCTCCAGGCAAAAGTCCAACCAAAGGAGCGGTTGGCATCAGGTAAATTCTCCCGAGAGGAGTAGGTGAGGACGCATTCCCCGTCGAGGGAACAGTAGGCGTCGGTTCGACCTAGGACTCCATTTTGGAGACCAAAGTCAGAACCAAGACAGCTAAGGCTGTATAAAATAAATAATTAATTGTGTTATTGTGTTTTGGACTAACCCTGGATGCAGGACCGAAGGAACGTGTGTCTGCAACTCAGAGAGCCTCAAAGGAGTGAGGCAGCAGCTGAGTAAGGTGCCCTGAGTGTCCAGGGCGCCCTCAAGGTAAACCAGAACCAAGCGAAGTAAAAAGAGCTTCGGCTGCTTACTGGGCAAGGCGCCCTTAGCAGCGAAGGCTCCCTAGTCAGCGAAGGCGCCCTCAGCAGCCAGGGCGCCTCCAAGCCCAAGACTGCGAAGCCAGCTTTATCCACAGCCGAGATTTCTGCGCGGAAGAAGTCAGCCAAGGCGCCCTCTGCGACCAGGGCGCCCCAAAGGTCAAACCTCATCCCTATTCCGGTGGGATAACGCTTGACCGAGCGAAGCGCGGATCGGCTGACACGTGGCAGGGCGCCCCCGACGTCCAGGGCGCCCTAGGTGCTAGAAATAGCACCCCTCGACCCCAAGCTTCAGATCAACTTCGTACCAAAGCTTCCACGCTCTTCTGTACTCACGCCTTGTTTCAGAAACTGCCCAACTCGAGCAACGACATCCTGCCGCTCCGGAAAGTCAACCTACAATCGGACGTCGGTAACAGAAGAATTCTTTTTATTAAAAGTTTATAGTGTTGTACTTGTAAATCTCTTTCTGTAAACTGATTTTGCGTTCATATAGAATTGCCCAAAGTAAACGATCAACGATCGTGGGCCTTGGAGTAGGAGTCGACCTAGGCTCCGAACCAAGTAAAAAATACTGTGTTCGTGTGTTTTGATTATTTCCGCTGTGCAAATTACTCTCTCCATAAATTCGAAAAGTTTGTCGATATTCACCCCCCCCTCTATCGACTCTATCGATCCAACAGCGAGCTCCTCACTACGATCGATCAGGCGGGAGCCTGATCGGTCAGGAAGTGTTTTAATCAGTCTGGTGACCGATTAGGCCTCACCCTGATCGTTTTGGTGACCGATCAGGAGGGTTGGGTTGCGAAGCTAAGAAATCACTCTGCAAAGGGGTGGATCGGTATGGTGACCGTTCCACGACTTGGGATCGGTCTGGTGATCGATCAGGAAGAAGTCGCAATTTCTGATTACACGTTAGGGACCGATCAGGTTGGAGCCTAATCAGTCTGAGCCCACCCTGATCGATATGGTGACCGATCAGGAGTCACTCTGATCGTTCCGGTGACCAATCAGTAGCTGACAGCTTTAATTCAAATGCGGTGTCAGGCGTCTGATTGCGTTTTGATTTCTCTCTGATTTTCTCTGCTATCACTAATGTAACTTTGATTTCATTGGCTAAGCATCTGATTAAGTGTGCAGGTGACTGAGATGAATTCAAACACTCAAGGAGGGTCAATGGTAGGTTTTCCTTGGAGCAGGTTTGTTTGCTTCTCCATCTCAGGTTTCAACGGACGACTGTGCCATTGGAGCTGCTAACTGGGGCTTGGCTGAGAGAAGCTCAGGGAGTCCAGGAGGGTCAGAGAAGCTGAGTTGGCTTAGATGGAGCAGCTGGTAAGCTGCAGTAGAGTATCTGGTGGCAGGCGATGTGAGCTGCAGAGGCCAGATGCTTAAAAGACCTGAGAAGTGGAGAACACAACAACTTCTTTACTGCTACACTTCAGTGCTCTTGTGCGACAACCTTCATCCATCTCTTTGAGCAAGCTTGTGAATCTTGAGCAACCTACTGAGACTTGAGTATTTGGAAGAAACAAGGAGCTTGGCAAGTCTATCAGCAAGAAGACACGAAGAGCAGGTAGTTCTTGCGTGAGATCTGTGCTGGGTGGAGCTCGGTGAGGAGTTCGCTTGTGTTCTTGTTTTCCTAAGTGCTAGTAAGATCCCTTCTTGTGTTTCATTGTGCTTAATTCCATATTTCTGTTGAAACACTGTGGAGAGGTTACTCTACCGAGAAGGAGGTTGCTTTTTATTCGGATTTTCCGGGGCTTGATCTGTCGACGATCAAGGGATCGCCCACCTTAAGGGCACGCCAAGGAGTAGGGGCAAGTTATCCCCGAACCTTGTAAACGATCCTTGTTAGCGTTTGTAGTTTGTCTTTCATTTCTGCATTTATACTCTGTTTTGTGTTGCTTCCGCTGTGCTACTAACATTCAAGTGCAGAAGTGTCAAAAGTGAAAGCGATTTTTGTGTCTGGCTACATTCACCCCCTAGCCATCCAAGCACCAACATTTTTGACAAGGAAGAAGAAAGAAGAAGAAGAGAGATGCAACCCTCTAGCCTTTGACAAGAGGGGTATTTATACTCATCTAATGAATACCAAGGGTCTTTGTCCCTTGAGCTCCTCTCATCTTAATGCTAATAAAATCCAATAAATACAAAGTCTTTTGGTATCCCTTGGGACTCTTAATATTCTATTCATCTAATGAATAGAATGCCTCTTAGCCTTCCTCTTAAATAATATTTCATTAAACCTTTTAATGAATATTATCTATAATTAAGTGGTTGAGTCTAATCTAGATGAGTCTAACTCAAATTAAACTCAATCCCATAATCCAATTGGATTCACTTGAGTCTAACTCAATTAATCCAATTCAGATCAAATCTTAGTCAAACCAAGATCAATTAATCTCCGAAGCATCGTGTCCTTAGTGTGTAATCCAATAAGTTCTCGTAACGTTGGCAATGTGTCTAAACCACTTTAAACACATAAGCAATAAGCGGCATCTAACAATGCATCATTGCTACCCAAATAACGAGAAAGTCGAGATCCGATTTAACCTCCGTGACTAAGACAATGTATGACCTTGTCCTTCTATCCTTAATATCTAGATTGACCAATGAGGCATAGACCATGTTATCCTCGATCAATCTTTATGTTTCTTGATCTCCGAGTAGACTCACTCAAACAAATGGGCTCAATATCTCATATTGACTCATTTGAGCATGACCATGCGTTTTAGTAGTCCTACTCGATCAAGGGACCCACAAATATCACTCCCGTCATATGGGAGGGATAGATCTCATCTACATCACTCACATCCCTCCACATAATTCATTACATACCTAGTGATCGCCTTTATAGTCCATCCCATCCTGTTACGGGTAACGTTTGATAATGCCAAAGTACATAATTCCTTATGTAAGGAATTGTAGTGACTTCAGGTCTAAGGACTATTCATACTAATAGTCACATGAGAATGTTTATGGCACTCATATGACAATCTATGAAACTTTCTCATGGCAGGTCAATTCAGTACACATTCTCTAATGTATGCCCATATGTCAACCTGATATTACATATCCATGACTTGTGAGCTCAAGTCATCAATTGACCTACATGCTAGTCTCCATGCATTAATATTATTCTCGAATATTAATGATTGACTAAGAATGGTTTAGTGTAGTATTCTCTACATCATCTTACTATCGATTCAACCAATCGATATAATGTAGATAAGAACCTACTACCCAAGTGTTGGTGCAGAAAGCACCCAAGTCAAACCTGAGTTTTGATATTGGCAAAAGGGTTCAAAAGTTAAGTCTTATTTGTTATCTAACATGTTACTCAAGTGTGCAGGAAAAGTCCTAGCAAAGGACTGCTAGGCACTGGCGAAGGAATGCCAGAGGAAAAGTCCTAGCGAAGGACTTCTAGGCACTGGCGAAGGAATGCCAGGGTAAAAAGTCCTAGCGAAGGACTGCTAGGCACTGGAGAAGGAATGCCAGGGTACTGAAGCCCTAGCGAAGGACTGCTAGGCACCAGGCGAAGGACAGCTTGGGACTGAAGACCTGGTGAAGGAATGCTAGGCACCAGGCGAAGGACAGTTTGGTATCCAAGACCTGGCGAAGGACCGCTAGGCAAAAGTCCAACCGGAGGAGCCGGTTGGCATCAGGTACATTCTCCCGAGAGGAGTAGGTGAGGACGCGTTCCCCATCGAGGGAACAGTAGGCATCGGTTCGACCTACGGTTCCATTTTGGAGACCCAAAGTCGGAACCAAGACAGCTAAGGCTGTATAAACTAACATCTTATTGCTTTATGGTGGTTTGGACTAACCCTGGATGCAGGACCGAAGGAACGAGTGTCTGCAGCTCAGAGAGCCTCAAAGGAGTGAGGCAGCAGCTGACCAGGGCGCCCGGAGTGTCCCGGGTGTTGGGACCGGGTGCATGTTGACACGGATACGGGTTCGTAATTTAAAAAAAAATAATTACGTGCAGCGGAAGAATTAGCATAAATAATTTCTCAAATTATTTTAACCACGTATCTAGCATGCAACCTTATGATGTGTGGACATGATCATAAATTAAAAATTTACAGAAAGTAAACTAATTTACTTAGTACCTCACGTAACTCGAAGAAAGGGACGAGATCCAACCGTAGCGTCCCTTGGAAGCTCCGCCTCTATTCGCGTCCACGCCGAGTTCTCTTCGGGATAACTTCGCAAAGCCACGAGTTTCGTGCCGACAAGAACTACTAGATTCTCCAAAGGCACGACTAGAATATCAAGAGAGAGAGAGATGGAAGACTAACCACCAAGTAACGGAATCAAGATTCCGGGGAAGGAAGGAGTTGCGATCCGCTTCTTCTTCTTCTTTGGCACCTTCTTGGTGGAGGTTGCTCACGGCAACCCTAGGAGGAGAGAGGGCACCGGCCCTAGGAGAGGAGAGAGGGCGCCGGCCCTAGGAGAGGGAGAGAAGGAGAGGAAGAGAGGCTTGCTACTCAATCTCTTGATTGCTTAATCGGAATTCAAGTCTTGCCTTGGTTCCTTTATATAGTAGCCTCTCCATTGCCAAGTCTCCCCTTTAACGGAATAAATTTTCATAAGAAATTTATCTTATAAATTTTCCTATGAATTATTCCGTTATCCCAAGTTTTATTATAACTAAATTTATAATAAAACAAACACATCTCCTCTTTTATTATGGAATAAATTTACACAAGAAATTTACTATATAAATTTTTCTTATCATGGATAAATCAATTCATAATTGATTTTATAAAATAAAATAAACCAATCCAAGGTTTATTTTAATTTCCATGAAAATAAATCTCTTTATATAAATTTCTTTATATAAATTTATTTATCCATAATTTTATAAAACAAATCGCGCTTGATTTATTTTATAATTTAAACCAAATAAATTGGTTTTCCTCCTTGTTGTGGCCGGCCAAACCAAAGAGGGTGGGGACCCTCTTTGGCCGGCCAAACCAAGCCGCCTCCTCGCGAATTAAACTCATTTAATTCGTCCAATAAGCCTTCAAAAGACTTAGCCATTTTAAGCTTCCGATGCGCCTATGATAAATTCAGATTCGACTTATTTCTCTTGATCGGAAAATCCAATTTTCAACTCGTTTTAAATCCCTCGGATTACTCATAGTGCGTGTGACTAAATAGGCTTTCGATTTATGTTGGCCGTCTATAATCAACCAATTATAGAACGATCATGAGTGGCACCTAGTAGTACATCATGATCCCCAATTAATCGAAAGATCAACGGTTGACCTCAGAAATAATTCTGAAACCCTTCAGCAGCTATAATGAATCGTGCCTCATTCCCTTCACCATCTTATACCCACTTGGTTCAGGACACGGTCTATATGTGTCAGTCCCCACTAGGCTGACTACGTCACACCTAGCCCAAGTAGTGTCTTTCTCGTCCAACGGATTCTAATTACTCTCATGTTTCTTAGAGATTCATACTCAGAACATGTGATGCTCTGGCCAGAGGCTTCGAGTAGCATCCGATGATAGGCCTTGGGTATACATCTCCTCGCAAGGAGTGGTGAATCCTTTGTAGGTTGTTCAAACATCTTCGGGCACTTCGGCTTATACCCAATCATCCTGGGTCCACACCTCCTTGGAGATGCTTGCTTAAGATGTCAAAGTATAAGTCTCCATGACCAAGATGACTTGAACACCGCAAGTCAAAGGAACATCGCACTTAAGCTGCAGTAAGAACTTCATTGACATATCTATATGTTGATCACCATATGAAGTTTTACAGCTAGTCACTCCAATGAACTAGTTCCCTTAACTAGCATTCATGTTTATCTCTGGACATCCCAATGTCACCAGCCAGTGAGAATCAGCTGATTAGAGAATAACCCATGCTAGTCTCCACAGAATTGATAGTGTCCGTATTTATCAATTCATCGACTAGGGATAATTTCAATACTTCACAATTGCACATGTAGAGATAATCACTAGTTGTGAATTCATCACAAATTCTCTCATGCTGTGAATTGTATTGTGGACATTCAGTAATTGAGTTTAAGATCACAATCAAATACACGAACATGTATACTCAAATATTGAATATTCATTTATTAAAGTAAATGATTACATTCATAAGGCGATTGCCTTAGGACACTTCTCTCATATTACTAACACCGGGCGCCCCCAAGGTGAACACAAAACACATGAAGCAAAGGCAGGCTTCGACAGTTCATGGGCGGGGCGCCCCCGTGCTCCCGGGCGCCCCCAGCGCTCCGGGCGCCCCCAGTGCAAGCCAACGAAGCACAAGCCATTGAAGCCAGCGGATAAGAGGAGACCCGGTCAACCCGGTCGCCCCCGGCGTTCCGGGCGCCCCCGTCAAGATCTGATCCCGATTTTGAAGGGATCAGAAGCTGACCGAGTGAAAGTCGGATCGACCGACACGTGGGGGGGGCGCCCCAGACGTTCCGGGCGCCCCCAGGTGCAATAAAAGGACCCTCGAACCAAGGCTTCAGGACAACACTTTTTCCAACGCTGTTACGTTCTTCTGCTCCTGCGCTTTGATCCAGAAACCTCCCAACTCGACACACAAGCGCCGACGACGTCCCTCTGCTCCGAGAAACATCCCATACCGGACGTCGGTAACGAAGAACTGTCATTTCATTTCTGTTATACTACTACTGTAATCTTTTTGTAAGAATTATTGCGCACATATAGAATTGCCCCCAGTAAACGGTCAACGACCGTGGGCCTTGGAGTAGGAGTCGACCTAGGCTTCGAACCAAGTAAAACTACCTGTATTCTCGATTGTTTTTATTCCGCTGCGTACTTGCTCTAGTTTTCATCCGAAAAACGTTTAACGATATTCACCCCCTCTATCGTTTCTATTGATCCAACACCAAGGACATTATTATACTTAGTTATTTGGCACAAATATAAAGTAAGTATAATAACCAAACATGCCTTTATTAATGATAGAATATGATACAAAAAGACCCTAGTCAATCATCACATAATTGGCTCTAGGGCTCCTACTAATAGAGAGAGATTCGATGAGGACGAGTCCCTGCTGGGACCATAGGTGCAGTCTAACTTAGAGCCATTTTAGCGATCTAAGCCGAGGCCTTGACTAGATTCTGATCTTCGGAAGACAGGATTTAATTCATGATCAAATCATATCTACCCTATCTATAAGTGTGCTAACTTTATTTTACTGGGTATACTTTGTTTTCGAGAACTAATATTTTTTACATGACTTAAGTGTAAAAAACAACCTTGGATGAACAATAGCTGAGGCACCTTAGGTGGAACCTGAGCCACCTCAATTAGGAAAGGAGGTGCCCTAAATGGTTGAGGGTACCTCCACGCAGATAAGCGCTAAGGATCAATTTTAGCACTGGAGGCGCCCTGGATGGTGTGGGACTGGTGCCGTCGATAGAGGGGGGGGTTGAATATCGACTTGTTAAAATTTTGTCGGGAAACTTGTCGTAAACCTTGAGGTTCATTTGTTTGTTCTAGATACAGAGTTAGTAGCAGCAGAAAATAGAAAGAACGAAAAATAACAACTCAGAGTGCACACAGGTTTTTACTTGGTTCCCAACCCCCCAGGGTCAGTACGTCCAAGGCTTAAGCACGGGAAATGCCCATCCACTAACTGTCTCCTTTTTGGACTTTCCGGAGGCGAAGAAACCCGTCTTACAGTGCACGTTTTACAATCAAACGATTATGAAAAGTAAATGCATAAAGTAAACGCAAACCAAACAAAAAGTGGAACGCCCGGCCGATCTGGAACTCCGAAGTGTCGTGCACTTCCTCCTAGAGCCTCCTGGTCGCAGAGCTTCGTCTCTAATGCTTTGTCGTCACTCAGAATGCTTAGAATGATGTTTTCGTGTTCCTCTTGAGTTGAGGGGCCGAACCCCTTAATATAGTCACTTCTTGGGCGTCTGTGTTGCAATGGGGCGCCTCATTGCGTTGGTCAAACTTCATCTTCATGCCGAACTCACAGCAGGGATAGAAATCCCCTTCCCAGGCGCCTGATCCACACAGGGCGCCTGGGAGCCTTCAGGCGCCTGGCAATCTAGGGCGCCTAAGAGTAGGCTGCCTTAACTGGGGCACCTGCTTCTCTTGGGCGCCTGATTCAGGTCAGGCACCCAGGAGCTGTTTCCCAGACTTCTCTTGTGTTTGTTCGTCTGCTTTGTCTTCAATTCTAGGTATCTGCAGGATACATAAACACAACACAAACATATAAATACTCTTAGCCTTAACGAATGGTTCTGACTTTGGATTTCCCGTGAAACCTAGGTCGAACCAA
>JAGFNQ010008232.1:0-19463 GCA_024364735.1 Boesenbergia rotunda
ATTTGACAAAACTCTAAAAACCTTTGATTTTGGAATTTACCTCCATGATCACTCCTTATTGTTTTAATGGTTGATGATTTTTCGTTATCAACCCTTCTACAGAATGAAATAAACACATCTAAAGTTTGATCCTTATACTTTAGAAAATAGGTCCATGTATATCTAGTAAAATCATTAATGATAACAAAACAATATCTACTACCATTCAATGATATAATAGTGCTACAATCAAACAAGTCCATATGAAGTAAATCTAAAGCGGTAGATGTACTTACAGCGCTTTTACCTTTATGTGCAGATTTTGTTTGCTTACTCATTTGACATGCATCACAAAGTTTGTCCTTTTCATACTTGATGCTTGGTAAGTCACAAACTAATCCCTTGTTGGTCAATTTTCGGATATTCTTCATGTTCATATGTGCTAGTCTCCGGTGCCAAAGGTTAGACTCATCTTCTCTTGACATGAAACACTTAACAAAAGGATTAGTAGCACTTTTAAATGAATCTTGGTAAATGTTATCTATCCTTGTACCTACTAGTACCGTGTCAAATGTGTCATGTTGTCTAACTAGACATTGACTTGATTTAAAATCAATTGTGTAACCCGCATCACACAATTGACTGACACTTAGGAGATTAAATGTCATCCCCTTGACTAGAAGGGCATTCTTAATTCTAAGACATTCGGATATTTGAATGTCTCCTATTCCTATGACCTTAAGACTACCATTGTTACCAAAGGAAACATTACCTCTACTTTTTCTTTAAAAGGTAGTGAATAAGGATCTATCACCGGTCATGTGTTTGGAGCACCCACTATCAACGAACCAAGTTGATAGATGCTCCCCTGATAAGTACCATTTTTGTTGATTATTTTAGATGTTAAAATCCATGTTTGACTTATATTTTTATTGCTTAATTGTGAAATTGCCCTAGGTTTTAGAACTTACCTTTATTTTAGACTTAATTGCAAAATTGCATATAAATTGGATTATTTGGCCACTAATTTTCTGATATATTTTTATAGGCACCAAAGGTTCAAGGACCTAGGGCATACTGGGTCAAACTTGGGTCGGATGTGAACCGGATCGAATTATCAAGCTTATAATTAATCCGGGCCGTCCGATTCAAGAGCGGCTAGATCTGAGCCATCCGGGATGATCTGAAGCAATCCGAGCTAGGGTTAGGGTTGATCAAGCTCTATGATCAAGATCTGAAGGTTTCATTCCAATCAGAGCTCAATCAACCGTTGGATCAAGCAAGGAGGGCTCTAGAGCGTCCATTCACAGATAGAGTTGATCTGGACCATCCGTTGCATATCTGGAGGATCTGAGCTACCACAAGGCAGATCCTGACCCCAGATCATCATCATAAAAGTTTGGCTCAAATCAGACCAAGATCTGCCGTTGGATTTCCTCCGATCAATCTAGGTCGTCCATCGCTAATGTATTTAATCAGATTTTTCCAGCCCTTCTCCTCGTCGCGTCTCCGCCGTTCTTCGTCTTCTTCGCATGTTCTTAGAATTTTCTTCCGTAGTTCTTCATCAAAGGAGGCGCGTCCACTCAATCTCGGCCTTGGATCAAGAATTGAGTCTTTGGGGATCGATTCCTTGAAGAATTCAGCTCCATTTGCGCCGGAACAGGGCTTGCTTGAGGGTTTCGGCATTTCCTCAGTCCGACCACTGTCTTCTCTTCTACAGTCCATTTCAAAGCTTCCGAGCCATTTATAGGGGTTCTCAGATGAGCTTAGAAGCTTCCCAATTCATCATCGCAGCTCACCCAATTGAGATGGAGTGAATCGGACTGTGATTTCCAGCAAGCGCAGATTAGAAGCAGAATCAACTTCAGAAATTGATTTCCACTGATTTGCTGTGCCTAGGGGTTCGAAGCCAGCTCTTGATTGACGACCAAGAAGTTCTTGAGCTGAGGAGGGGTTGAGGAGTAGCTTAGATAGTTTATTTTCATTGTTTAGCTGTAGATTTCATTTCTGCCACTTGTTCTGTTCTGCATTTTCGTATCAGCTGCTTAGATTTAGTTTTCTGAATAGTTGAGCTTAATTAGGTTGTCAATCTTTAAGTTAGTTAGTTTACGAGCTTGTTTAGATGACAATTAGATTTAATTTCAGCTAGTTTGCAGTTTAAATTGTTGCGTGCCCATTTCTAGCTAGCGTGCCATTTAATTTCTGCTATTTCAGTTTCAGTTTCAATATATTTCAATCTGTAGTTTCTAAATTTGCACCAATTAAGTTTCAGTTCTAAGGAATTTTACTGAGCAGTAGTTGAAAACAATCAATCTTCGTTGCTTGTTTGGTTTCAACATCCAAATCATTTCTGAATTTCACAAGGCAGTCCTTGATTTCTGCATTTTTTGCATTGAGTCTTCTCAAATGCATTTCGAATTTTAGTTGTACCTACACAATTCGAAAAATAGAGGATTTAGGTACCCAAATCTTGGGACCTAAAGCACCTACTAAGCAAGACTTAGACACCCATGCCTTGACCACTTTCCTTTGAACCCTAGGAGTCTTAAATTGTCTAACATCAGTCCTAGACATTAAGGACACAAATGATGGTTCTTTGGGTCGGTAACCAATACCGACCCTATTGTAGATTGCCCTTTGGGCATTTAGAATCATGTCTAACGTTTTTGAGCTTGTTGAGAATTTCTCAAGAACACTCTTGAGTCTCTCAACTTCACTCTTCAAAGATTTATTTTCATCCTCTAACATTTCTACATGTAAATCATCAACATCCTCATCCTTAGAGGATTTCAACTGTTCAATTTCAATTTTCAATGACTTAACCTTATTTTTTGACTTTTTCAACAAATCGGTTAAGCATGCAATTGTTCTATAGCATTTATCGAGTTCGGGAGTAATTACCTCTTCATCATCCGAAGATGATGAAGCCGCGTTTGATGAGTCACTCGATTCATCACTGCTCTCTTGATCTTCAAGTGCCATGAGTGTCACATGACGTGTATTCTTCTCATCCTTCTCCTCTTCGGATGAACTTGAGGAGGATTCATCCCATATGGCCTTCAAGGCCTTCTTCTTCTTCTTGAGCTTTGAGCAGTCCTTCTTGAAGTGCCCTTTCTTGCTACACTCATAGCAAGTAATATTAGATTTATCAATCTTAACTTCACTAGGGTTACCTTTACCCTTGAAGCGCCGACTCTTTCTCATCATCCTTCTAACAAAATTTGCCATATCGGAGGAAGAAGACCCTGTTAGTGATATGAGAAAAATGTCCTAAGGAAATCGCCTTATGATTGTAATCATTTATTTTAATAAATGAATATTCATTATTTGAGTATACATGTTTATGTATTTGATTGAGATCTTAAACTCATTTACTGAATGTTCGCAATACAATTCACAGCATGAGAGAATTTGTGATGAATTCACAATTAGTGATTATCTCTACATGTGCAATTGTGAAGTATTGAAATTGTCCCTAGTCGATGAATTGATAAATACGGACACTATCAATTCTGTTGAGACTAGCATGAGTTATTATCTAATCAGCTGATTCTCACTGGCTGGTGACATTGGGATGTCTAGAGAAAAACATGAATGCTAGTTAAGGGAACTAGTTCATTGGAGTGACTGACTGTAAAACTTCATATGGTAGTCTACATATAGATATGTCAATGAAGTTCTTACTGCAACTTAAGTGCGATGTTCCTTTGACTTGCGGTGTTCAAGTCATCTTGGTCATGGGGACTTATACTTTGACATCTTAAGCAAGCATCTCCAAGGAGGTGTGGACCCAAGATGATTGGGTATAAGCCGAAGTGCCCGAAGATGTTTGAACAGCCTACAAAGGATTCACCACTCCTTGCGAGGAGATGTATACCCAAGGCCTATCATCGGATTATTACTCGAAGCCTTTGGCAGAGCATGACATGTTCAGAGTATGAATCTCTTAAATACATGAGAGTAATTAGAATCCGTAGGACGAGAAAATGTTACTTGGGCTAGGTGTGACGTAGTCAGCCTAGTGGGGACTGACACACATAGACCATGTCCTGAACCAAGTGGGTATAAGATGGTGAAGGGAATGAGGCACGTTCATTATAGCTGCTGAAGGGTTTCAGAATTGTTTCTGAGGTCAACCGTTGATCTTTCGATTAATTGGGGATCATGATGTACTACTAGGTGCCACTCATGATCGTTCTATAATTGATTAATTATAGACGGCCAACATAAATCGAAAGTCTATTTAGTCACACGCACTACGAGTAATCCGAGGGATTTAAAACGAGTTGAAAATTAGATTTTCCAATCAAGAGAGATTAGGTTTGGTTAAGCCAAACGATAAGTCGAATCTGAATTTTTCAGAGACGCATCGGAAGCGTAAAATGACTAAGTCTTTTGAAGACTTAATAGATGAATTAAATAAGTTTAATTCATTGGGGCATGGCTTGGATGGGCCGGCCAAAGAGGGTCTCCATCCTCTTTGCTTGGCCGGCCACAACAAAGGGAGAGAACCAAGTTTTTGGTTCAATTTATAAAATAAACCAAGTGTGATTTGTTTTATAAAATTATGGATGATATAAATTTTTATATAATAAACCAAGGTTTGGTTTATTTTTCATGAAAATTAAAATGAACCATGGATTGGTTTATTTTATTTTATAAAATCAATCATGGATTGATTTACCATGATAAGAAAAATTTATTCCATAAGAAAAAAGAAGACTTGGTCGATTTTATCATGAATTAAAATATGATAAAACTTGGCATGATGGAATAAGTCTCTTTTTTGACAGGCTTGATGGTTGAGAGGTCACTACATAAAGGACCCAAGGCAAGGCTTGAAAAATAATCGAAGTATTCTTGCCTGGGCTCTCTCCCTCTCCTCCCTTCTTCCTCTTGGCCGACCACAAGGTTCTTCTCCCTTCTTCTTGCCGTGAGCACAAGGAGAAGCACCGAGGCGACGAAGTTCTTCCGTTGGGACGATCTTCCTCTCCAGCCATCATCACCTTGGGATTGGGCGCAAGTCATCTTCCTCCTTCTCGCCGGAATTGTGATTCCGGCCAACCTTGGTAGTGAGTTTTTCGATGTGATTACTTCTCTCTTGGTTTTTCTTGTCGCGTTCTCGGAGAATCTAGTAGTTCTCGAGAACACGAAACTCGTGGCTTTGCGAAGTCATCCCGAAGATACTCGGCGTGGACGCAAATAGAGGCGGAGCTTCCAAGGGACGCTTACGGTTGGATCTTGTCCCTTCCTTCGAGTTACGCGAGGTAATACGTAAATTAGTTTATGTTTTTGCAAAATTATAAATATATGATCATGTCTACACAAGATAAAGTCGCATGCTTAGATGTGTGGTTAAATAATTTGAGAAATTATTTATGCTAGACCTTCCGTTGCACGTAATTAATTTTAAAATTACGAACCCGCATCCATGTCAACATGCATCCGGTCCCAACAGACCCACTGCCATCCTCCTCGGAATCGGATTCGGACTCGGATGAAGATGAAGAGACTTCCTTCTCCTTCTTCTTCTACTTTTTCTTCTTGTTGGTCCTTTCCCCTGCAACTAAGACAATCCCCTTCTCCTTGGGGCCATTGTTAGCCATCTCATGTAGCTCCATTTCACAAAATAAGTCATCTAACTTTACAATTGATAAATCCTTAGAAACTTTGTAGGCATCCACCATGGATGACCACAAAGCATTCCTTGGAAACGCTTTTAACACGTACCTTACAAGGTCGCGGTTCTCGACCTTTTCGGTAATAGAATGAAGACCGTTGAGGACTTCTTTGAATCGGTTATGAAGTTCACTCACCGTTTCACTCTCCTTCATGGAGAGGTTTTGTAGTTGGTTGAGGAACAAATCCCTCTTGGCGATTCTCGAGTCTCGGGTTCCCTCATGGAGTTCAATGAGTTTATTCCACAAATCCTTTGCACTCGTAAAGGGACCAACCTTGATGAGTTGGTCTTTGTTCATGCCACATTGCAAAGTCACCACCGCCTTCGCGTCGGCTTCACTTTTCCGGGTTTGCTCAGCCGTCCAACACCAAGATTCCAATTCTTTTCCTTCATCATCCTTTGGAGGGGAAAAACCCTCCTTCACAGCGAACCATGTGTTGATGTCCATCTTTAGATAATACTCCATCTTCGATCTCTAATATTGAAAATCTGCTCCATCAAAGAAGGGAGGTCGGGTGGTGCTAAAACCTTCTCTCAAGGCCATTGTTGTTGACTCTCGGATGTTAAGCCGCTTGTACAGAGCCCCTAGCTCTGATACCACTTGTTGAAACTTGGATGACTAGAGAGGTGGGGGTGAATATAGCCAGACACCACAAATCGCTTTCTCTTTGGAGATTTCTGCACTTCACGGATTAGTAGCACAATGGAAGAAATGCAAAACAGGGAAGAACTATAGAAATGGAAAGCAAATCGAAAACGCTAACAAGGATCGTTTACAAGGTTCGGGGATAACTTGCCCCTACTCCTTGGTGTGCCCTTAAGATGGGCGATCCCTTGATCGTCGACAGATCAAGCCCCAGAAAATTCGGATAGAAAGCAACCTCCTTCTCGGTGGAGTAACCTCTCCACAGCGTTTCAAGATGAATGAAGTATTAAGTACAGGAAACACAAGAAGAAATCTTACTGAGCACTTAGAACCTCAAGAACACAAGCAAACTCCTCACCGAGCTCCACTTAGCACAGATCTCACGCAAGAACTCCCTTCTTCGTGTCTTCTTGTTGATGGACTCGCCAAGCTTCTTGTTTCTTCTTCCCAAGTGCTCAAGTAACAGCAGGTTGCTTGCTCAAAAACAATGGATCAACATATCAGAGTAATCGCACAAGTGATGGAGCCAAGCTTTCGATGGTGGAGAACTTCTCCTTCACCACTTCTCATCTCATCTCTTAACCTGCATTGCCACAGACGCTCCTCTGTAGCTCCCAGCTGCTCATCTGAGACAACCCCAGCTACCCCTGACCTCTCCTGGACTCCCTGAGCTCTCCTCAGCCGAGCCCCTGTCAGCTGCCAGTCGTCACCAGCGTCCGTTGCAGCCTGAGATGGAAAACTGCCTAATCTGTCGTAGCAAAAGCCTTAGTTTGACTCCCTTAAAGTAAACCTGAGTAACCTGCACACTTAGCAGCTCATTAGCTCAGCAAATCAATGGAGTATCAACAATCAGAAGTTAGGAGCAGAGATCAGTAGCAAATCAGCAGTGAAATAGACGTAATCAGAGCTCTGACAATGATTTTGAATTAAAGCTGCCAGCTACTGATCGGTCACCGGACCGATCAGAGTGACTCCTGATCGGTCACCAGACCGATCAGGCTGGGTTCAGATCGATTAGGCTCCATCCTGATCGGTCCCCAACGCGTAATCAGAAATTGTGACTTCTCCGGGACCGATCACCAGACCGATCCCAAGTCGTGGATCGGTCACCAGACCGATCCACCCCTTTGCAGGGTGATTTCCCAGCCTCGCAGTCCAAACCTCCTGATCGGTAACCAGATCGATCAGGACATGCTCAAACCGATCAGGCTCCATCCTGATCGGTCATAGTGAGGAACTCGCGACATTTGATCGTTCACCAGAATGATCTGAATAGTAACCCTGATCGGTCACCAGACCGATCAGGAGCCGCACAGAAAGTTTTCCAAACTCACTGTATGCTCCCTGATCGGTCATCAGACCGATCAGGAGCCGATCACTAGGTTTGCCAAAGTCACCGTATGTTCCCTGATCGGTCACCAGACTGATCAGACATCGCTGGATCGGTCACCAGACCGATCCACGAGGGAACTCCGTGCCAACTTCCCTGATCGGTCACTAGACCGATCCAGGCTAGGCCAAACCCACTCTAAGTCAAGAGAACTGGCTCCCAGCCTCCCCTGACTCGTGCACAGTCCCTCGGACCAAGACTCCGTGCCCAGCTTCACTCACCAGGACTTCAGTCAACCTGGCTTCACTCACCAGGACCCGGCTTCACTCACCGGGATTTCCAATCACCTAACCCTCCGAGTTAAGAATTTCCACACCTAGCCCTCCAAGCTAGGATTTTTCCACACCTAAACCTTCAAGTTAGGATTTCATCCACCTAGCCCTCCAAGCTAGGACTTTTCCACACCTAACCCTCCAAGTTAAGATTTCATCCACCTAGCCCTCCAAGCTAGGACCTGACCCTCCAAGCCAGGCTTTTATCAAACCTAGTCCCACTAGGTATTCCTAGTCCACGACCAGGACTTAATCATAATCATCTCATCAACCTAAACTAAAATCGGTGTCAACACCAAAACAACAATCAGGGTCAGACTACATCAACAGGAGCTTCACCCCGGGAAGGACTAGTGGGCTGGTAGGCGCCGGATGGTGGAGACGGTAGACACCGAGCAGCCATAGCCATCACCAGGGTACTGCGATTACCATGGAAGCTCGACACATTCCATTGAAGAGTGTCATGCCTTAAAGAAGAAGTTCGGCGAGGAGGCATACACCAAACCTCGAAGGAAGTGGAATAAGTCAGGGTACCACAGAAGGTCCCCATGGCGAAGTTTCTCTCCTCAGCGACAATACGTCGTGGGAAATGAGGCCCGACCTCGGTCTCGATCACGATCGCGAGGTAGGAGTCGGGGGCATATACCCCGAAGATCTCTCTCCTTGGTGAGAGACCCCCAGAAGGGCAAGGCCCCCAAGCGAGGTCCGCCCTCGAGTCATGTGGGAGTCATCTCCGGGAGACCTACGCTAGGGGACTCCCACCGGGCCAGGAAACCTTATACCTGGCGACTGGAAAACTACTCCATCGGTATGAGCCGGAGCCAGGAGTCGGGGCCTACAATATCCTTTGGGTCGTCCGACCTTGAAGAAGTAGAAGCTCTCCATGAGGACGTCATAGTGATCGTAGCCCGTATCGCTAACTATGAGGTTAAGCGTACCTTTGTGGACACAGGGAGTTCCGTGAACATCCTGTACAAGGCGGCGTGGGATTAGATGCAGATAGACAAGGAGGAACTGCTCTCAGTCTCGACTCCGCTATTAGGTTTCATCGGGAATCGCGTACCGCCGGTAGGGCAAATCACCTTGTCACTCTCATTGGGCAGTGATAGGCTCAAAAGAACCTGGAGGACTCCTTTCTTAGTCGTAGATGCGCCCTCCTCCTACAATTCCATCCTGGGCCGCCCTGCACTCAGCACTTTCCAGGCGGTGATCTCTGTTTACCACCAGAAGATAAAGCTCCTGGTAGGCGACCGGGTGATTGAAGTCCGAAGAGATCAGCTGGTGTCTCAGCGGTGCTACAGCGGAGAGGTCAGAACAGAGTCTCGGAAAAACCCGAAGGGCCTGGAAGACTAGTTGGAGGAGAAGGGAAAAAACTCAGGAGGTCCCGACCCCGCTGCGGTCTCGGACCCTATTGGTCTCGGTAAGATTTGCGCATTATTTAGAACATCTGTCTGTGTCACTCTGTACTCTCGCAGCCAAAATCAAGTAATAAAAGAAAATGCTTTTTCAAAATGACAATGCGCCACCAAGGAATTAAAAAACCCTAATACCTCGCGGTGTTGCCGATGCCTGGGGTACTTAGGCTTGGTCTACGACCTACGCGCTCGACCGAGTATCCAAAACCCAAATACCTCGTGGAGCAGCCGATGCCGGGGTACTTAGGCTTGGTCTGGGACCTACGCGCCCGACTAAGTACCCAAAACCCTAATACCTCACGGTGCAGTCGATGCCCGGGGTACTTAGGCTTGGTCTGGGACCTACGCGTCCGACCAAGTACCCAAAACTCTAATACCTCGCGGTGCAGCCGAGGCCCGGGGTACTTAGGCTTGGTCTGAGACATGCGCGCCCGACCAAGTATCCAAAACCCTAATACCTCGCAGTGCAGGCGATCCCTGGGGCACTTAGGCTTTGTCTGGGACCTACGCGCCCGACCAAGTACCGAAAAACCCTAATACCTCGCGGTGCGGTCGATGCCCGGGGTACGTAGGCTTGGTCTGGGACCTAAGCGCCCGACCAAGTACCCAAACCCTTAATACCTCGCAGTGCAGCCGATGCCCGGGGTACATAGGCTTTGTCTGGGATCTATGCGCCCGACCAAGTACCCAAAACCCTAATACCTTGTGGTGCAGCCGAGGCCGGGGGTACTTAGGCTTGGTTTGGGACCTACGCGCCCGACCAAGTATCCAAAACCCTAGTACCTCGCGATGCAGCCGATGCCCGGGGTACTTAGGCTTGGTCTAAGACCTACGCGTCCGACCAAGTACCCAAAAACCCTAATACCTCGCGGTGCAGCCGATGCCCGGGGTACTTAGTGTTGGAACCCGGATGGCTAGAGAGGGGGGGGTGAATATAGCCAATCACTTAGACCTTTGGCACAAATCAAATTTCTGCACTCAAACTTAACAGTAGCACAGCGGAAGAAATAATCACAGAGTAAGCAGAAAACTGAAAATGAAAGCAAGATCGACACACTAGCAAGATCGCTAACAAGGAGGGTTTACAAGGTTCGGGGATAACTTGCCCCTACTCCTTGGCGTGCCCTTAAGGTGGGCGATCCCTTGATCGTCGGCAGATCAAGCCCCGATTATCACCGGATAGAAAGCAATCTCCTTCTCGGTGGAGAAACCTCTCTACAGCATTTCAATCACAGATTTAAGTTTAAGCACAAAGAAACAACAAGAAGGATCTTACTCAAACACTTAGCAAGGACAAGAACACAGCAAGCTTTCCTGAGCTCCACCCAGCGGCGATCTCACGCAAGAAACCCTTCCTCGTGTATTCCCGCTGTCGGACTCCAAGCCTCTTGTTCTCTCCTTCAGGCGCTCAAGTAATGGATGATTGCTTTGCAGTAGCTTGCTCAAGGTGATGAAACTTCAGAACGCGCAAGCTAGATGTGGAGAACACAAGGCGCAGCAAGAACTTCGTTCGCAAAGACTAGAACACAAACTCTGCTTCTACGAACCCTTCTTCCACCCTTTTGTTTCTCCACTCAGCACCAGGTGACAGCATCTCCTGCAGCCTCCAGCTGCTTCCCAGCCAATGCCAGCTACCACTGAGCCCTTCTTGGACTTCCTGAGCTCCCCTCAGCAAGCTCCAGTCAGCAGCTCCAGTCTGCAGCTCCGGCCGTTGCAACCTGAGATGGAAAACGGACAAACCTGCTCCAAGGAAAGCCTCCATTGACTTCTCCTTGAGTGTTTGAATCCTCCCCTGTCACCTGCAGCTTAATCAGAGTGTTAGAGCAGCATATCACACAGTAAATCAAGTATCAGATGTAAGCAGCAGAGAATCGGATACGGTCAGGCGCGATCAGAGCGTCTGACAGTGCAATTTGAATTAAGGTGATCGGTCACCGGACCGATCGGAGAACCTCCTGATCGGTCACCAGACCGATCAGGCTGGGTCCAGCCCGATCAGGCTCCGTCCTGATCGGTCCCCAACGCTCGATTAGAAATCGCGATTTCTTTGGGACTCTCCTGGATCGATCACCAGACCGATCCCAGGTTGTGGATCGGTCACCCGACCGATCCACCCCTTTATCGGGCGATTTCTGAGCTTCCCAGTCCAGACCTCCTGATCGATCACCGGACCGATCAGGAAACATCCTGATCGATCACCAGACTGATCAGGCTGGGTCCAGACCGATCAGGCTCCGTCCTGATCGATCATAGAGAGGAACTTGCGACACTGGATCGTTCTCCAGAACGATCTGCACAGTGATCCTGATCGGTCACCAGACCGATCAGGAGCAGATCAGCAAGGGAACTCAACCTCACTGTTTGCTCCCTGATTGGTCACCAGACCGATCAGGAGCCAAGCAATGGGTGAAACGCATACTCCCTGATCGGTCACCAGACCGATCAGGGAGCCAAGCAATGGGTGAAACGCATACTCCCTGATCGGTCACCAGACCGATCAGTCATCGCTGGATCGGTCACCAGACCGATCCACGAAGGAGCACCGTACCAACTCCCTGATCGGTCACCAGACCGATCCAGGGGCTCCAACCACCTTAGCCCTCCAAGCTAAGGATTTTTCACCTAACCCTCCAAGTTGGGAATTTGTACCTAACCCTCCAAGTTAGGACTTTTCACCTAGCCCTCCAAGCTAGGACTTTTCACCTAGCCCTCCAAGCTAGGACTTTTCACCCAACTCTTCCGGATTAGGACTTTTCCAAACCTAGCCCTCCAAGCTAGGACCTGACCCTCCAAGCCAGGACTTTTTCACCTAATTCTCCAAGATGGGAATTTGCACCTAACCCTCCAAGTTAGGACTTTTTTACCTAGCCCTCCAAGCTAGGACTTTTCACCCACCTCTTCTGAATTAGGACTTTTCACACACCTAGCCCTCCAAGCTAGGATTTTCAACACCTAACCCTCCAGGTTAGGATTTTCCAACACCTAGCCCTCCAAGCTAAGATTTTCCATACCATGCCTGATCCCCGATCAGGACTTAATCATAATCAATAATCATCCACCTAAACTAAAATCAGTGTCAACACCAAAACAACAATCAGGGCCAGACTGCATCAACAATTTCCCCCTTTTTGTTGTTTGACAACTCGATTTTAAGTTTAGGGATTCTCAATCAAGTTTTTCAAATTTAGAATCATAGGGGAATCCAGATCCTCCCCCTACAACATGATCATCCTAAACTTAACCAACCAACACTCTCCCCCTTTGTCGAACACCGAAAAAGGGGTCTAGAATGGCTGTTAAGTCTAAACCATACTCCCCCTCAACCCTAGGGGTATCCCAAAACAACAAAGATTTGATTGATTTTTGATAAGCATATGAATACATATGACAAATAGATATAGGCATGGCAAAACAAGCATATGTATCATATGAGCATGACATTATAAGCATGTAGTAGTGTAACAAATATGTAGATGGTACTCATCATAGCATCAACAAGAAGCATACTAAAGTAGGATAAAACATGTAAGGCATATTCAGAAAAGTCAAGTCATAAAGCATCCAGAGAAATAACACGATGCAAGACACATGCATCATAGGCAAAATACGTGTGGCACAAGGCCACAACAAATAAGTCAAGGGGCATACAGCCCAAAAGTCACACAACTAAACAGTCAAATATGCATAACACCAGAAGAGACACTGGTCATCCAAACTCAAACGTCAGTGGGGGGGTCGTCATCGTGCATTAGATCATCTATCGTGGCATCAGCAGATCCTAGTGTAGCACTGCCTGAAGAAGCATCCCCTGGAAATGTATGGCGGCGCCACTCTGCTACCAAGTCTGCTGCAATGCCTGGACCCCAGAAACGGTAGACTCTATGTCGGTCAATCGGCGATCAAAGGAACGAAAATCCGAGCGGTCCTCCTCTCGATGGAGCTCCCTCAAATGAATCTCCTCTTGGAGGGTACGATCTAGCTCGGAGATTTGCCATCGTAGATCTGGGTCAGGCTCATAGTCGTACTCAGCGTCAGCAGTAGGAGCCTCATGAAGTGCAGCAGCCTCGGGTGGTGCCTGAAAATGCGGTGCTCCGCCGGGTAGGTCACCGAGTCCTCTCCCATCCTTCCAAATCAAGGCCCCATCGCGCTCACGAATAATAATTCCAGATTTCGCAAACGCCCGGCGACCCAGCCGACAATCCTGTTTGACCATGGGCACGGTCCTGCCTTTGGTGACATCAACACCAACTGACATAAGCCAGTCAGTGATGATATGACCAAATGACATGTAGACCGTGCGACGGCTCGGCTCACGATAGGACAGGATGGACTGGAAGATGCTCTCCATGATATCGAAGTCCATCCGGTGGTGCATGCCGTAGATCATAAGACAGTGATAGGGTCGGATCTCGGTCAAAGGCTTTAAGGTGATGGGCAAGATGCAATTTGTGATTATCTTGAAAAGGATGTAGTCAACTGGAGCAAGTCGTAGGGCTGCAAAAGTAGGGAAATCAGGACCCAACTCATCAAGCCCGGCGGGGCGAGGACGACCAAAGAAATGCTGATAGATGGAGTCGGGGGTAACATCTGAAAAAGGTGCCAATAAAGGATCAGGAAGCTCAGGGTAGAGTGAATACAGATTCGGTGATCGTCGACCACCCAAATACTCTACCAAGATCTCGTAAGAAAAATCAAGGTTCCTCTTGGCGACTCGAGTGGTGAACTCGAAGCCTCCTTGAGGTCCCTGCTAAAGATTGTTATAGAACTCTGAGACTAGGTCGTGATTGATGGTCCGTTCCAGGGAAAGAAGGAAGCCCAGGTTGTAAAACATGACTATCTCCATGACCGACGGACAATGTTCAGTCAGAAAAGGGATATCAATGGACCGGCAGGATAGTAATTTGAAGGTCCTCGACTGGAAGGCCTGTTCACAGGCCGCATTTGGGAACCGTGAGCTAGAAGAAGGCTGAGGCCTTCTAGAGGGCGCAGGTGCAGAAGGGGTTTTCCCCCTTGAACTGCCCTCAGCAGCTTCTTTACCCTTAGAAGATTTTCTAAAGATTGGAATAGATCATACATGGTTTGAATCAATTGAGCAAGATTGACATGAGCATAGTTTGAATCACAAAAATTCAGGAATTGATCAAGGGTAAGACATTGAAAAGATGGGTCACGGCCAAAACAAGGAGGTCATAGCACAACACACAAAAACATGGTTAGCTTCAAATACAACATCTATGAACTGATTTGAAGGGAAAACTAAGCCAAAAACTCACTTTGGTGCCATTGGTGAAGTTCTTGGAGGTTGGAGGAGCAAGCTTGCGCAGAAGAAGTGTTCGGCTCAAGGGAGATCGCGAAGCCCTTCAGCGAGAGAGAAACACGCAGGAAGAAGAAAGAGTTCGTAAGAACCCTTTGTTAGGATCGATACGCCTTGCTAGAGGGGGGTGAATAGCAAATCTCGGCTTGTTCTTCCTACATTGTTAGTATGCGCAGCGGAAACAATAATAATAAACAATAACAACAAAGGAACAATGCTAACAAACCGTATTTAGTTGGTATCCACCCCGGCCGGGTGACTAGTCCAACAATCCGTCGGTGGATCACTCCCCGGATAACCTCCGGCTATCACGTGTCGCTCCTTGTGGGTGGAGAAACCTCACCACAACACCAACCAAAGCTCTGGACACGAAGACTACTAACTTGCCCTTAACCAAGACAAGTTTCGTCAAGAAACTCAGCCACCACGACGTCCTCTTTAAATAGGACTCGGGGCTGATTTCTCGCTACCAGTCGACTGCCCCCAGGGCAGTCGACTGGTGCCAGCCAAATTCGACCGTTACACCCCAACGTTCGAATTTTAGCCAGCTCATCAGCCACCTACCAGTCGACTGCCCCCAGGGCAGTCGACTGGTCCCAGGCCAAAACCCTTCTGTGAGTTTTATCAGTCGACTGCCCCAAGGGCAGTCGACTGCCCTACTCACTCACTTAGGATTTCCCTTCCCGAGTACATTTCACTCGCACTCGTACCCTCACGACTCGACTGACTCCTCCACAGCAGCCTCGACTGTTGCCTTCGCGCCCTCTTCATCTTCGGCTCCCGTCCCTCGGATGCACGCAAGCCTTCAGCTTGCCTCCATGTCATCCTTCACGCATGCCTCGAAGTCCGCGCCCATCATCTCATCGTCCTTGCTCTCCAAGGTCGCTCGGGTGCACACAAGCCTCCAGCTTGTCTCCATGCCACCCTTCACCATACCGAGGTCGTCCAGTCAAGTCCATATGTGTAACCTGTACAACCTGCACACTCAACATACACATATGAGATAACAAGGGAAAACCTAACTTAAACCCTTTGCCCAAACATCAAAACCCATGGTCACTCCGGACCATCTTAGGGCCGATTGCTCCAACAATCTCCCCCTTTTTGATGTTTGACAATCCGTTTAAGTTAGGAAAGCAAGATAGTAGTAAATAGCAAAAACAATGTTAAATGAATGCATATGCAATGCATAACTGGATCCTATCCCAAGGTATCCCACACCTAACCCTCCAAGTTAGGATTTTCCAACTAAACGGGCTTTTTAAAGCTTCTCCCAAGCTCCCCCTACACTGGACTTACAAAGGTTTTTTAAGAACCTCTCCAAGGTTCCCCTTACGCCAAGAATGGAGCAAACATGCTCCCCTTAATCTCAGCTCCCCATAAACCTAGGGTTTCCAACAAAGGTAAGTTTGGTTTCCCAACTTAAACCCAAACTTTTCTCCCCCTTTGCCATACATCAAAAAGACCCCAATAATATCTCAATTATTGGTTCTTTTAATCCCCAATGATCATAAACAATGTGTAATAGCCCCCCATACACTTGTTTTGCATCATTTGGACCCCAAACCAGCTGTTGATACAAAAATTGGCCTTGACCAGTCGACTGCCCCCCTGGCAGTCGACTGATACTCTGAAAGTCTGAAATTTCAGCATTTCTGACGAAATTCAAAAATACGCCAAAAATTCCATAAATCTCCAAAAATTCTCAAATTTTGTGGAAAGGTTTGTGGTACCCATATCTACTTGGGAAAAATACATTCCAAAATGTATCT
Organism: Boesenbergia rotunda; assembly: GCA_024364735.1. Taxonomy (NCBI): domain Eukaryota; kingdom Viridiplantae; phylum Streptophyta; class Magnoliopsida; order Zingiberales; family Zingiberaceae; genus Boesenbergia; species Boesenbergia rotunda. Next base: position 16,469 of record JAGFNQ010008232.1, read on the forward strand.
ATCACCATTCCCAAGTTTGACACAAAACCCAAAACTAGCCAAAAACTTCAATCAAACCTTGACCTAAAGTCCTAGTTTTGGTTTCATCTTGATGTCTTTGCCCATGTCACCCCACAATGCATCCCTAGCATTGATTTGCATGGCAATTACACACCAAAAATCAATTCTTATGCAATATGACCCCAATGTCATATTTCCATGCATGAAACTCAAAGACACCGTGCCAAAACCCAAGAACTGAGACTCAAGTCCATCTCCAATTCTTTTGGCACAGTCCATGGTTCATCTAGACCTCTAGGAGCACCCCCTCCTAAGGTTCATTCACCATATATCCCAAAGGCTCCTAGAGCTCCCCCTTGAGCTCTTAGTCCTAGCCACCTCCCTAGGTGACTCAACTATCACTAGGCCACATCGGTGTTCCACCGGGGTCTCTTGGTCTACAAACTTGACACTCTTAACCTTAGACATCTCGTCTTTGGTTAAGTCCTTCTTTTTCCCTTTAAATGGCATTCCCTTGCCATTTTTGGACTTTCCCTCCTTACTAAGATTGTATGCTTTCCCAGCATACTTCTTTCCATTGCCCTTGGAGGTCTTGGATTGATAGCCCAAACCCGATTTATCATAGTTGGGTTTGATGCTACCCAACACCATGTCTAGACCTTTAGATCCAATCTTGAATCTTTCTAAGGTCTTCTCTAAAGTATTAAGCCTAGCCCTTAAGGCTTGATTTTCCCTTTTTAGCCCTCTAACCTTGGATTCCATATGTCCACTTTGGACATTTCTAGGCCTACTCGTTTTCTTAGGCATTTGTTTCCCTTCCTCGGGGTTAATGTCTTTAGCCTTGGATACATAGGTCTTAGGCCTATCATGATGCATGCTTTTTCTAGAGTGGTGATCTACCTTGTTATCCTTATTCCTATCATTGTACTTAAATCCAAAGTTATGTACCATTAAGTAATTTTCATAATTTTTAGCATGCATGACTGAGTGATTTACATGATTTTTAGAATGCAAGGAAGAACTTGAAATTGAATTTCTTTTTAAACTAGGGTTAGGAAATACCTCCCTTACCCTTGTAGTCCTTCCTTGTTGTGAGCTTTGCTTCCTTCTCTCTTCTTTCTCCCATCTCCTGAGGTGCTCCATCCTTTTTAGCTCTTTCTTCCTTGGGCACTTGGTGTGAAAGTGTCCCATCTCTCCACATGTAAAGCATCTAATCTTCATTTTCTTTTCTTGGGCTCCTCCATTCCTACAACCCATATTAGATATAAATTGAATGGACTTGGGTTTAGGGATTATCTCTCTTTTACCTTTTGGGCACTTATCCTTGTAGTGCCCCTTCTTATTACACCCAAAGCATGTAATGTGATCTTTCTTCTTTGCTTTGGTGGAGGTAGATGCTAGATTGATTACTTCTTCAACTTTTGATGATGTGGAGGCTTCCTCTTGATCATGTGTAGATGAGGGTCTCTCCTCCCCCTCAATCCTTGAACTCGATGCCTCTTCTTCTTCTCTTGAGGAGGTTGATGATCTTTCACATAGCTCCTCCTCCTCACTTGAAGAACATGACACTTCACTTGATGATGTGGATGACTCATTTCTCTCCTCTTCTTGAATCATGAAGCTCACTTCATTGGAATCTTCTTTTGATTTAGCTTGGATGGTGTTCTTATGAAAATCTTCTATTTTGCTCCATAATTCGCACGCATTTTCATATGTCCCTACACCACTCAAGACATTGTTAGGCAAAACATCAATTAATATATCTATTACCTTCTTGTTTGCCCTAGAGTAGTCCTGTTGCTCTTGAGTCCAATTTCTAGGACGAAGCTTCTTTCCATGCTTGTCCTTTAGGACTTCGAATGACTCTTCTAGCATGACCATGCACTCCCATTCCATGCTAAGCCAATTCTTCATCCTCGCCCGCCAATAATCGAAATCTTCGTTGTCATAGGGCGGTGGGATGTTGATGTTGTCCCCAAGTTTGTCTTCCATGATTTTTCACCTCTAGCGGTTGCTCCCTCGGCGGTTAGTCCAATCAAGAGCGGCTTCGCTCTGATACCAACTGTTAGGATCGATACGCCTTGCTAGAGGGGGGTGAATAGCAAATCTCGGCTTGTTCTTCCTACGTTGTTAGTATGCGCAGCGGAAATAATAATAATAAACAATAACAACAAAGGAACAACGCTAACAAACCGTATTTAGTTGGTATCCACCCCGGCCGGGTGACTAGTCCAACAATCCGTCGGTGGATCACTCCCCGGATAACCTCCGGCTATCACGTGTCGCTCCTTGTGGGTGGAGAAACCTCACCACAACACCAACCAAAGCTCTGGACACGAAGACTACTAACTTGCCCTTAACCAAGACAAGTTTCGTCAAGAAACTCAGCCACCACGACGTCCTCTTTAAATAGGACTCGGGGCTGATTTCTCGCTACCAGTCGACTGCCCCCAGGGCAGTCGACTGATGCCAGCCAAATTTGACCGTTACACCCCAACGTTCGAATTTTAGCCAGCTCACCAGCCACCTACCAGTCGACTGCCCCCAGGGCAGTCGACTGGTCCCAGGCCAGAACCCTTCTGTGAGTTTTATCAGTCGACTGCCCCAAGGGCAGTCGACTGCCCTACTCACTCACTTAGGATTTCCCTTCCCGAGTACATTTCACTCGCACTCGTACCCTCACGACTCGACTGACTCCTCCACAGCAGCCTTGACTGTTGCCTTCGCGCCCTCTTCATCTTCGGCTCCCGTCCCTCGGATGCACGCAAGCCTTCAGCTTGCCTCCATGCCATCCTTCACGCATGCCTCGAAGTCCGCGCCCATCAGCTCATCGTCCCTGCTCTCCAAGGTCCCTCGGGTGCACACAAGCCTCCAGCTTGTCTCCATGCCACCCTACACCATACCGAGGTCGTCCAGTCAAGTCCATATGTGTAACCTGTACAACCTGCACACTCAACATACACATATGAGATAACAAGGGAAAACCTAACTTAAA